>JANCMC010017835.1:205995-252233 GCA_024363005.1 Charaxes varanes
TGTGACACTTACAATCTTTTTCAATTGCATAAAAACTTTACAGGTACAAGCTGACACTAGTGATCTTTAGATACTAAGATGTCTCGTTTACTAATGACGAGCTATTATTGTATTGAAAAAAGCATTTTTATAAATTTAAAATGCTTGTCTATTAAAAAAAATGGCAAAAAGCGTGTCAAGAACTCAAGACACGCTTATATATAAGGGTTCCGTATCTGATACGCTATAAGCGTATTTGTTAAATAACTACAAAACTTTTTGCCCGATTTCGTTCAGAATAATTTTAATAGTGAGTTTTTAGCATGTTCTATCAACATGGAAAATTTCAAGTATCTACGTCTAATAGTTTAGAAATGCTAGGGGGGAACACCTTACGGACAGACAGACGTACGGACGGCCGGACGGAGCAAAATTATAAGGTTTCCTTGTAGTACTACGGAACCCTAAAAAGCAACTTTTTGACACATCCTTTGAAGCAAAATTGAACTATCCGATCAAATTAAAAAAGAATGTATATGCTTGATCTTTAGTAAGTTAATAAAAGTTCAGTAGAAAATTACCATAATTTATTACTTAACAATGCAATGCTTTGCGGAAATCTTGGAACAGTTAGGCTAATATTAGTAAAGCTGGTTACATTTTCAAATCATTTATATGATAATTCAATCTTAAATTTTGTATAACGTATTATGAAGTTATTTATTTTTTCATTAATTAGCCAATTCTCTGCGGAAGTTAAGGACATATTAGGTTCATTTACACAAAATTACAATTCAAAATATGCGATAAAACACGGATTTATGCAAAATATTGTTATCCTTGCTGAATAATTCAAAATAATGTGGCTTCACAGTTTAAATTACCTTAATATAAAATATGTAAGCTATGTATATTTTATGTCACCAAATATTATGCAACCCTTAAGCACCTGTGCAGGGGTGCTATGATAATAGCTGTAGGCGCTTAAATATCAAATTTATAATATAAAAATTCATATTTAAAAAAAACATGAATAAGGCGCTCTCTTGTGTCTGCACATGCCTATTACTGTATTAGGTACCCAAAAAGTTAGGAACTAATTTATTTTAATTACTACAAACTACCTTTTAAATACTAATTAGTAGCAAGACTAGTAGAGTTCAATATTCTGTTGGAACCTACTTATGCAAACTGTAAGAAAAACTAATTATCACTGTCATAAAAGGTTTTTTACCTCTGCTAGATCGCTGAAAGATCCGCGTACGTTAATGCCAACCGATATGAGCACGACATCAAATCCCTGTTCGTCACAGAATTTAAAATGCAATTAACTGAATCAATTCTTCCGGACACTAATCACCGCTCATCCGTAGTTATCACACAACAGGGTAATTTTCTTCTACATCGGATGCACTTATTCGTTCAGAGTTCATGAGGTTTCCTCTTATAAGTTCCGTGTTAGATGCCAATCATATTCAAATATGCTTGAGAAACGATTAGATTGTTTCTCATCCCAGCAGCTTCCTGTCTTAGCCGTTATGCTGGTGTTTGTAAGCACCTGTGAAAAACACCTTCTAGTTATGTAAACATGTTTATCCAGTTCTTATTAACATTAGCGGCTAGTTTATATTCAATGTATTAGAAGTGGTAATGACGCCAATACACACACCGGCAGAAATGGCGGAACATAAAAAAGGGAGCATATAAAATCGTTTTGTTTTTAAACCAATAATAAGTAATAAGGAAACAACAATTAAGTTAACTCGTATAGACATTTTCTTTTTGCATTTAGTTTCAGTTTTATTTACGTTAATTTGTATTGCTTTAAACTTTAAGTTTTAATGAAAAGAAAATTAACTAAACAAAACGCAATTTTCATAGATTTCGTAATGAATAAGTAATAGATGAAAATTTAAAATTTTGTGAAGGTTTATAATTAATTAAATGAATGTTTAATATCGAGTGTTTCCCTCGTGCCCTGATTAGGGTTTCTATCCGTCCGGGAATACATATATATATTATAATAAATAAATAAACAACGTCGACCTTTTTTTATTGACCAGTATATGTGTATATATAACGCATTTTTGAGTTACACTCATGCCAATATTATGTATCGAACAATCTTTCATAGCGAGGTCAAATGTTGCCTTGAGTGAATTGTTGCATAAAATCAAGGATGAGTTACGCATTCTAGCACTTAGGAAAGGTCGTGGCATCTTTCAAAAGTCACTGCCAAAAATAATACGGAAATAAATGAAAGTTGGAACGTAGAACTAGCTGATGTAACGCAACTTTGATAATGTTTTCATATTATTGTCTAATTAGTTGATATGTCCTTGATGGTCAAAATAATTCCAATTTAGATATATCTATGTTTTACTACGTGTTTAGGCAAGTTTGATCATATAGAATTTCCACTCGGGGATTCCTAAATATTTTCAGATATAAAGGTTCTCTATTTGTAGTCCTCGCTATATCTAAAACTTCATTTTGCTTAAATCACATAATAATTTGGAAAATCGTTTTGAAGATTTTTGTATAAATAGGCACGCAACCAATATCATACAGAAATGATAAAAATATAATATTAAGGTTTTCTGGATAGTCAAGGAAAACCTTTCCTGCATAGTGATTCCTAGTTAGAGTACCTGCTCAGTAACTGGAAGAACGATAGTCATCATAAACTCTCTTATTATACAGGACAACCTCGATTTAACAAATCGGAGGGGAACAAGAAAATATTCGTTATATAGAAGCAATTTTAAAGACGTATACACGTCAAAAAGCTTGAATTTTGATTTGATTAAGGTTTTAGGTGTAGGTCTGAGTTACCTCAACTTTTTTTTAAACATAATATTTTTTATAAGAAATGTGTATAAGAGCCTCTACGTCTTTCTCTGTTCCGGTCGCGCGCGGCAATATTTACAAGGCGCATCCGGTGAACAACTATTACTTAATAGCATTAGCTTTGACCGCCCTTCCCAAACTTTTGTAAAATAACAAAGTATGATATTAATATATTTGTTTAACAATTAAATTGTTTTTATTCAGTATATGGACAAATTATAATACCTTTATGTTTTGTGAAGTGTGATTAGCTCTACTAGTGCACGATTAACACAACCTCGTGCCCGTAGCAATACACGCCAATGCCAGAAACTATCCATATAAAGCTGAAGAGCTTGTTTGTTTGTTTTTTTGCTTGAACGCCCTAATCTCAGGGACTACAGGTTCGATTTGAAAAATTCTTTCAGTGTTAGATAGCCCATTTATCGAGGAAGGCTATATATTATCACGCTTAAATTAAACCATTTTTTTTATTATATAAAAGTAAGTCTAGCTTTAAAATCGGACAATGAAAAGTTTTTTAGATCCGTGGTTTCTAAGTAGTCCTTGAAGAAAGTGCTTGTCTTAACAGACCATAAGCAAAAAAATTAACCTTTTTTAAAAGGTTCATTAAACTGGTAATAACCACGAAAACTATATTTTACAACAAATAATGATTCACTGAAAATGAATACAGCTTGCCTTATAACTTAAAAATAAATTTAAAACCTAATTCACTTTCTTTTATGACAATAATAAACTATAATCAAGTTTCATTCCAAGGACTTTAAAGGCAAAATAATTTATCATAGTCATTTATGAACATTAAGATAATCTCTTATAATCAAATTATCCCTTGTCATATCTATGTATCAATGTCCTTTCCCGGTAGGCTTTGATCTTTCAAACTACCCAATGGATTTTAATGTGGTTTTCGCCAATAAATAATGATTCAAGAGGAAGGTTTATATATGTATTGCATTGCACCTGTGCAAGGAGGTCGTGGCCCAGCGGTCAGCATTTGAGTCGATCGCGAAGTTAAGTTGCTCAGGTTGCGACCCCTCAAGATTTTATTATTTATCATTTCTGTTTTTTACCAGATCATTACAAAAATGGTTGCTACTTGTCTTTTGATTATATAATTTAACTCAATCATCTTTTTCACGTCCAATTAGTCCCTTTTTACTGATTAATTGAATGAAAATTGATACTTTGACCTTTCTAATTACTGTACATAGTATTAGTTTGAATTAAGAATGTTTTTTTTTAATTTGCATTTCAGTTGAAGGCTTAGGCAAGGACATTATAACTTTAACGACCTCCCGCTTGGCGCGCGCTTTAATACTCTTTTTACGATATTCTGGTTAAAGGTTTCACTTGTTGGCTTCTATTTCATCAGCGTACTGCGCATTTTCTTAAGCTCTTATATAAATAATTTACATTTTATTAGCGACTTGGTCTCTATTTTACCATCCAAATACTAACTATGATTGTTTTGTAATCTGAGTTTATAAATCCATCCATCTTAAATGACTATACTTTTAAACGACTCAGATTAACAACGGTCTGAGAAAATTGTATTCTTTTCAAATGCCGGAGCCAGAAATAGCTTCGTTAGAATTATCATTTCCTTCTGCACAAAATAGCATCTAATTGTATCAACAATGATATTTTAGCTGTATCAAAAGTTGAAATTTCAGCACTATTGAGTAAAGCCCTGAGATGAAACAATGTAAAACATAGCAAAACTCGTCCTAGCTTATAATATTTTGCGAGCAAATAAGTATTCTTAGAATACTAAAAACAGCACATAATTCTTCAAGCCCACTTCAAGAAATGGATGTATACTAAATTGAAATACTTGATTTTAACA
This sequence comes from Charaxes varanes, assembly GCA_024363005.1. NCBI lineage: Eukaryota > Metazoa > Arthropoda > Insecta > Lepidoptera > Nymphalidae > Charaxes > Charaxes varanes. Next base: position 210,677 of record JANCMC010017835.1, read on the forward strand.
TCACTAACACGTGCGTTTTGATTTGTGCAGCTAAATAATAGGAATCATACGAAGGTAGAATATTTATTGGCCGCATGTTATTGAAACAACGCTCTTAGAGCTTCTAACGCAATATTGGCTTAATACAATACTCGCATAGAGGACTATATAGTCCATACATATATTATAATAATTGCATATATTATACAATTCAAGATGGCGCTCTCTTTCTATATTACTTCTTCCTTCATTGTTAGTTTAAGGTGAATTTTGGCGCAATTTTGAACTGTACATCTAATTAGCATATATACGAGGTTATATTGAATTTATGACATCTGCCTTACAAAGAAACACGTGATTTTGGAAGTAATATTTGCATGGAGGATATGCGTAGTGATATTAGCAATTCGAGTGCAATTGTTTAAAACTAAACACTGCATTAACTTTTGTGTGCAATTCAATAATGCATTGTCAGTAAGCTTATTTTTAATTTAATAACTATTATTCTAGTATTGTATTTATTTTATTTAAGTAAAAACTTTAAGCACAATAAGTGTGATAGATTTATTTTATGTGTCAGTATAAAAATATTTCGTGGTGCTTTGTGTTAAAGTTCAATTTATGAAAAGAATAATAAAATCTCGCAAAGGAAAACGCCATATTTTATTGAATTTTTCTAAAAATTCGCTCACATTTGCCATTATATACGCCACAAAGCCATGCCTTTGTTACACCACATCAGAAGAAATGAATAACAGATTGGCCATAGCCAACTGATGTTATATATATGCTACTAAAAAAAAACCTTTTATTTTATTGTTACTACAAGGATGTATGACCATTGATATTAAATTCAAAGAAAAACGGTAAAACTCTCGTTTCTCCCTCGGGATAATGATGAAAAAGAGCAAGTAAATATTTTCTACAGTTGAGCTATAGAGGTTATACTTTTTAGGGTTCCGTAGTCGAACCCTTGTAGTTTCCTTAAGCTAAACTCTATAATTGTGAACATAAATGCATGAATTTTGGTACAGGTATGTACTGCGTGTAGATTTTATTATTGGCATCTTAACGTAATAATAGTTTTACATTTTGGGGTAGCTTTCATACATGTGAAGTGAAGCTGATTTTTTTATTCAAACGATTTTTTTATACGACATTTTAATTTATGATTTTATTAGTATTGATTAATGGAAATTTATTATAGATATAAAATTTTGCGTGAATTTCATAGGAAAATATTGTTTTTAAAGCTTGAATTGACTTAGACCATTTTCATGATTAACTGAATGTCTTATAATTGACTTAAAGTAATAAAAAATTGTGATTTTTACTTGAAACAACAACTTTAACGAAATAATTTATAAACATTTATTAATCATTTTTAAAAAGTAATACATTTTTATGATAATTTCGATTGTTTAAGATTTTTAAATTGTTCCTGAAAAACTGGAGAGATGTATGGTAGAAAACACATAAGATGTAGCTTTCAATAAATTCGAATTCCGACGAGGTATTAATTCAATTCACTTTTACTCGTTCCTTTGTTACACAAAAGTGTCATTTAAATAGCTCAATACTCAAAATAAAATAGTTTCTCTTCCATAGCGTCGATAGTTAATCAAATATATAATACAAGACATCAATTTGGAATTAAAAACGAAAATTGATATGTGTACATTTTTTTTAGTTTTAGTCTGAACTAAGACGCAGATAATAAATCGGACTCATTATTATAAACATACAACATTTATAATTATTGATAACTTTCTATATAATTTTCGAAAATGGATTGATAGAGTAAATCACTTATCTTATTTGCTTTAATAATATTTATCACCGCTGCTTAGTTTGTTATAATAAGGAATAACTCAATCCTTGATAAATATATATATTTTTTTTCATTTTCAAAAGTTTAAATTTCCATTTAAATGTTTTTAAAGTATTATGTTACGTTATGATAATGTTTCGTAATGTGTAGAGTAAGGAAACTTACAATAAAAGTTATCAAAACTACATTTTTTATGCCAACGAAATAATTTTATGTATAAAACTTTGAATAAAGCCATCACAAATAATTCATTATTTATAATTGCAACAATTTATAATCTAATCTAACACTATTTTTCGCATAAATGCCTCTATGTATATATTTCCGACTATTTTCTATTAGATATTCAAAATGATACAAGGTAATTTTTACGTACCATTTTACCTTTTAAGTATATTTTATGTTGCTATTATATTTGTTTATTATAGTAATTAAGAGAAGGAAAACATTGAACCTATCAAACATATATCAAAATTATAATATACGTTAACGGCGCGAAGCGGACGCGTGTGATCAAAGTTTAAAAGCTATTAAATTCGCTTTGGTTAAAACGTTTCACGTCTATATCGCGCAATATTAATAATAGCCATCAGTACAAGGTCAAAATATAAAACACTAAAAATTTTATTTTGCTAATACATATATCACCATAAAAGGTTTTAGTAACACCGGAACACAATTTACACTTAAACAAAACTCGATAGTTACTAGAGGCGATTAATAAATAACGTTTACTTTTCTACTAAACCTAGTACCTTGAAGTAAAAAATAAATTTATTAAACATTTTAAGTAACAAAACGATATATTCCATTATCAACGATGTTGGGCTCGACAGATTCGTCTTGTCGATTGTTTTAATCCTAAATGATAACTTGGGCTTGATAATGAAGCTGGACGGTGGCTGTAAGATATCGGCAATAAAACTGAAAAACTAATTGAGAAATCTGTTCGGGGATAACGGAAAACTAAAAAATATTTTTTTATCAAAACACTAAAAAAAGCTATTATATCTTATGAATTGAGTAACGCCTTTGTAAAATATTTGATGGAAAAGTTTATTTTCTATTTCATTTAAGCAGAAGCTTAGTTTTTTACTTAAAATTTATTAAATATTTCTAAAGCCGAATATATATATTATAAATGTCGTATTACAATTTGTTATCAATCATTTAAAAAACGTATTTTTTTTTTTCAATATTTCGTAAACTCTATAATAAAAATAAACTTTACAGTGTTACTCGTGCTTTATAAAATTAAAAGACTATAAAAAACAGACAGAGACAACTCAAACTGTATTATGTTCGTATGTATAGATCTTAAATTAGAGCTCTGCTCAAGCTAAGCCGCAGACGCAGCCAATGGTATTTATCTAAAATGGCCAAGAGTGTGTCAAGACACGCTTATGTAGAAGGGTTCTGTATCTGATATACTACAAATGTAATTGTCATATATCTTCAAAAGTTGTTGTCCGATTTCGTTCAAGATAATTTTCGTGGAAATTTCAAGTCTCTACGTCTAATAGTTTCGAAATGCTAGGAGGGGATCACCTAACGGCCTGGCCGACATACTGACAGAGCGAAATTATAAGAGTTCCTTGAAGTACAAAGGATCCCTAAAAAAGGGGAATAGGGGCTAAAAAAGGGAATGTTTATAATCTTTTGAAAATCAGGTTGTTATAAATATTATTGTAAGTCTCCTTGAGAATAATTACTAAGAATGTTTATGAGCCTTTTATTTCCAGAGTAATGTTTCCAGCGAAGCAATGGGAAAAAGTAAAGCTGTCAAGAAATTTTGAAAAAGCAATCTATCAGATAAATGAAAATCTTTTGTACTGGCCTGCTTTTATAAAAGCAAAATGTAAGCAAAGATTTGTGAAAATAACACAGTACCTTATACGGATGAGAAAGCTGAAATTAAGGAGAGTGTAAAGACTCGAGGTGGGAATCGAACCCACGACCCCCGGAGCAGAAGGCAGGGTCACTGCCCACTGCGCCAACGGGCCAGCAGCCAGCCGGCAAAGAAGCCGTTTGAAGAAAGCACAGAGAATAGAGACCCTAATATTTAATATAAAGTATCTTTTAAATTTTACGAGTAGAGTTCGACCACTGAAACTCCATAATTTTTAATTGAAATAAAGAAACAGTGTTTATTCATTTTAGTGTAGGGTCAAAACTGTAGTTGTTAAACTAAATTAAGGTTTCGTAGTAGACTTTGTTGTATACGAAATTATCAGCGTATCTGTATTATCGGGATAAATTTTCAATTTTGGATTTCTGAACACTTTAATCCGCATCAAATTGCCTTAAATAAAGACCAGATATCTCTTTATTATGAGACACAATTACTTCTTGTTAATTTGATGTATATTTTAACAATATTGAATGTTTATTTTCGATACAAATAAATCCCTTACCCAATCAAATCCACGGAATTCAACGATAGCTTGAAAGGAATTTTAAACTAGATCTTTGAGAAGTTCATTATTTTGTACCGGCGATTCTGAAGTTGATTAATTCGGGACAGGTGAAAATAAACTTTAACGCTTTTGCGGAGGGTTCATTTTTGCGAAAACTGGGGTAATCGATGGCGTAACACTAGGGCGGTGATGCCAGCTTTGTCAATGGACAGAGATGATTTAGCAAGCTATCAGGTGGAAACTATGTGCTCGTGTGATTCAAAGGGGTCGGATACTATTTATTAATGTGTGTAATTAAAACGCTAATTTATTAAAGTCATATCAGTACAATGAATACTTTTTGTACGTAATTTGTAAAGAATTTGATTGTAGGCTTGGGTTAGTAATGCTTTAGTAAAACAGACGTTTCAGCACTACAGTAATAACCCACTGATATAGACTCTGCCCAGCAACTCGTTAGGCACTTTTTAATTAGAATATTGACACACAAATCTACAGGTTCTGTAAGCGATTATAGTCCGAGCATGTACTTTTTAACATGACATTTATAAATCATACGCAAATTATCGATATTAGATAGTAGATTATTGCATCGAGTGGAAAGTGAGTCATTAATGCACGTGTGTTATGTACTACTGCTACTACTGTAAAGCATGGTGCGTAATCTACTTTTCTTACAACTTCATCGCTTTCTATTTTCATTTTTAACCTTTTCTTGCTAAATATGTAGTATGAAAATGTTACAGTAGAATGCGCGCCATATTTTTTTTAGAATTTATTCGGTTGATTTTTATTTCTAGTCATTATCTTTTTGATCCTATGCATAAATTTTATGTGAAACTTAATGGAAGATATTAAACCCCTGTGCTAAACTTATATGAAAATAAAAAACGGTGCCGTAATGAAAACCAGTGCAATATTTAAATTTCAACAATATTACCCTACTGTTTTGGTTCTAAGCCGAAAACGCGTCCTTTCTTTTCGATTATGTAGTGATTAATGATAACATTACTGTGTAGTTGGATGAAAAATAAGTTAACAGGATAGCATATTCATAAAGTTGTTAAAACTTGTCTATTGTTAAATATGTATATTGTTTGTAATTCCATTCTGTTATTTCCTTATTTAGTAAGTAATTCATGAGGTTTGAATTGAATTGATCAAAGGACAGGAGCTTTGTACATGGATTAGCAAAATCATTTATCATTGTCAGCTTTTGATAGCCCACAGCTGGGCATACTGACAATCACTGCTGGTACTTGCTTCTGCCACTCTCCCGTATCCCTTGGTATTCTCATCCAGCCACCTGCCACTAATCTTTTTATATCATTATTTATTATCAAGTAGGTAATATTAAAAAAAAAGCAGGTAGTGTCTCCTTTAAAAATCGGTCTAAACTAAAACTATTGGTCACTTATTATTCTTCTTCTTCCTAACATTATCCCGGTCTTGTACCAGGATCCACTTAGATTGCAGAGGATATGGCTATGGGGCGAGTCAAAATGGCCGATTGCCGTCTAACGCGATCCTCGGATCCCCTACGATCTCTAAAATCTCAAGGCTAATATCATGTAGTGACATTAATTGGGTCCCGCTGCTTTACGTGCCTTCCGAAACACGACGGAGGTCGAATATTAATTATAAACCAGAGTTAGAATAGGTCACCCATCTATCACCCGGTCGCAACAAAAGATACTTAACCAGGCGATCGACTCAAATGCTACAGGTCAATTATTATAAAACTTATATTGCTAGTAGTTGATCGGAACCCTTTGTGTTCACACATCGTTTCCGCTTGATAGCTTGCTTAATCATTTCTCTCTGTCCACGACAAAGCAGATCACTCTGGTGGTATAACGTCCATTGACCGGAACGCTTTGTTTAAAAATGAACTATCTATAAGAGAAGCAAAGTTCATTTTTGTTCATTTCACGGTAATTATCTACCAAAACCCGGTGAGAAATAATGAACCCTGCGCAGATCAAATTTAAGTGATTAAGGTCCTTTTACACTTGCTTTAGGTCAGTGACTTGTCCGATTTGATGCAAAACTTTACAAAATTTTAATATTATTAGATTCTTTACTGTCTTTAGACTGATGCAGTTTTTTCATTAAACGATTATTTAATTATAACGATTGGTTTTTATTGTAATTTCTACCAATGAATGTTAAATTCTACCATTTGGTATAATCGTGAGAAAAATTACTATACCTCAGCAGACTGGAAATATGACGCACAGCTTAATATGTATTTAGTTTAGGTACATCCGATGTCGCAGTCTGATCATGCCAAGTCAATCAAAAATATTCCCCTCGATACAAATATTACCAAAAAGTGTTACAAGTCAGCACAATCAAAATATGATCCAGTGATAAATATTTAGTTTATATGCCGAGGACGCAGTCAGGTTATGTAAGGCAAATCAAAAATATTCCCCTCGGTACAAATATTACCAAAAAGTATTACAAGTCAGCACAATCAAAATATGACCCATTGATAAATATTTAGTTTATATGCCGAGGACGCAGTCAGGTTATCTAAAGCATATGAAAAATATTCCCCTCGGTATAAATATTACCAAAAAGTTACCATTATATGTCAGCACAATGAAAATATGACCCATAAGATATTTACTCGGGACTCATCAGAGCGCACGTCACGCGCTCGTTAGGCCTTCACTAATTGTACTTTTTTATTACCTATTTACCCTTCCGAGGCCATGAAACTGCGCCCTTTGTGTGAAAGACAATGTGAGCTTTTAATTTATTTAGAAAACTTCGTGTAAGTAATTTTTATTTTATACTCTTTTCCCAGAGGGTTTTTATTTTACGAATACGTTAAAATATAGCAGTATTTGTAATTATGACTAAAATTTGGACTTTAATACATGTCTTTTCCGTTGCTTATAAACTTTATTTTGGTTTTACATTCTATGAATAAAGGTAAAAAAAATTAAAATAAACGTAGGCCGAAAAATAGTTTTTTTGTTTTTTAATAATTTAACTGCTTAGATATTGACGTGTAACGAGTAAACTAAGTTACATAAAAATTCTAGATAGATTTTATCCGATCGCTACATTTTTTTTTGTATAATGTGTAGTGAGTAAATTAAATACATCCCTTAAGAATAAAATCCAGAAAAACATAAAAAAGAGTGTGAAATTTTTGCAACTTTTTGGTATCAGTATTTTGTGCAAGGGGCACATAATAATAATTATTAATCAAGTAGGTACTGGAAGCCAAAAAAATAGTAAACATATTATGTAAGTAAACTTACATTTACGCATATTTTTCTAGATACTTGGTAGAGTCTAGGTATATAATTCAAAAACGTACAAAAATATGCGTAAAACTACAAGAATTTCAGATAGAATCAACTTAACATTCTCCCAGTTTTCAAACCCGCCAACGCGTTGTGCAATTCAAATTTAACATTAAAATTTTGGCGAAAATTGCAACGCCACATTTTGGGCTATTACGTTGATGCGAGCGCAGGGAAGGTGAGGCGGAAATCGAAATCGTCGGTGGACACCTGACTTCGGCGTGAATTCGAGTTCAATTTACGGGCCTGTTGACGCAGTTGGCAGAAACCCTACCCTCCGCTCCGGGGTATGTGGAACAGCTAGTATCATATAAATTTCATCTGCACGAATAAGGTAAGGTCCAAAAAATCAGTCTATGAATACCTATGAAAGCATAGATAACCTATTATTGTTATATAGAGCGCTATTATGAAAATATGTGATATAAATGAAAGGTTAATAGGTTTCTGATGGTGTCTATTTGTTATGGACTCAATTTCTTTTTTCAATACAGGGTCTATCTCGGCTAATAACTATCGTTTATCATAAATGAGGTGGGGAAAGCGATCTGTCAGTTATTTACGAAGGAAATACTTTATCTTGATCAAGGACTGATTATAACCTTCATTTGAAAAAAAAATCGATTGAAAGATTTAGTCACACATTCTTTTACTATATAAATGCCCTACCAAAATAAAATATACTTTTTTGGTACCTATATTAATACATAAAGCCGAAGAGCTTTTTTGTTTGTTTATTTGCTTAAATGCGCTAATCTCAAGAACTACTGGTCCGATTTGAAAAATCCTTTCAATGTTAGAAAGCCCATTTATTGAGAAAGGCTATTATAGGCTATGTATCATTGCGCTAAAATTTAAATTATTTTACATATATTTATAGACATAAAGGTCTGGACTCCCCATTATGTTTCGCTATAACTTTTCACGAAAAACCTTTCAAATGTTAACAATGCACAATCTTCGTACCCAATTTTCATTCAAGATTTTTTTCCGTCAAAGCCCTTAAATTTATTACTCCACACCTCATTGTCCAACAGAATAGCATGATATTCGATAATAGTATACGGAACGGGGTCTATTTACAGATGTGAGGTGTAAGAGTGCGCGCGTCCTTTATTATTAAGTGTCCAAGAAGTTGTATATGACAACTAGGTTTTCTTTTTTATTTATTTTAAATACTTTGTGGAGTGGGTGAAGGTATGTTGTTGGAGTGATCGTATGTAGAAACTTCGCTTGTGTGAGTTAATTTGTATGGTAATTTTTAGCATTTATGCGCCGTCCGTACAACGCCATCTAGTTTTCTATGGTGTAATCTTTCCACTCGACATCGTCGCCATCTTGTTATATAGCGGCGGCTACACTAGCACAAGCTTTGAAATCTCATGGGAGAAGTTATGAGAATATAAAGGACAAAGTTAAAAAATAGGTCTTCTTAAATTCAAAAACTTCTATAGTTTGGTGATTATATATTTTTAAAATCTAACAAAAAGTAAAAAAAATCGGAGTAATGGTATAGCTTCCACTAAATGAAATCGTAATAAATTTTTGTTCTGGATAGTTGACAAAGGTTTAAATATGACATAAGTCGCGTGACACCGCACAGCAATTTGAGCGCATGACATCACATCGTGCGAAACAATCTGTCGTTGCTAATGTACGCTTCAATCACACTTAAGTATAGCAGTTTGTTTAGCACGCCGTTACGTCATTCAAGACGCCATGATAGTATTTAAGTATTGTAATTACTGTTTGTTTAAATTAAAATAAAATAGTCAAAGCGTTTTAGCGCTAAAATTTATGTGGATTTATAAAAGCGCAAAATTAACCAATTCGTTGTTATATATGTTGTGTATATATAAAAATTGTTGAAATAATAATATTTAAGGTTAAGGCGACTGTAGGACATAATATTAACTAATTTCTGAAAAATAGCCAATTAGCCTATTGTGTTAGTTAAAGAAAATTATATTGTTAGAGAAATCCTAAGTGTAGGCGCCTTTGCTATGTAACTATATGACGTACCTAACATTGACAGAAAGCGTGCTGCAAATATCGTCAAAGAGGATGTAAAAAAACTGAACATTGTTTAAAACAGTTATCTATAAGTTATCTGTACAAATAAATAAAAATGTAAGTAACCCAACATTCGGGTAGGACAACGTCTGCCAGGTTCGCTAGTAATAAATAAAAATGCCAAGTAAGTAACCTAACGATCGGACAGGATAGCGTCTGCCAGGACCGAATTGTAATACATCAAAGTAGGTATTACTTGCTAGAGATTTTTCTCGAATTAATACTAAATGAATACGAAAACCAGAATATACCCGAATCACATAATCACACGTCCTGATTACAAACGTAATAGCAGTGATTTAACATGCCACAGCTTTACAATTCACTGAAAGCAACACTCAAAACTCATTTTGCATAGTGCAAGTGCAAAACCAGACGCAATTTGGCCGGTTTTACACCTGTGAGACCAGAGATTAACGAAATAATCTGTAATAAAAGCTCTTTGGATTAGACCAATTTTATAACTTCTATATAGATATAGGAATAAATAAAAATGATTACCGTGAAGTTTATTCGACAACGATTTTTCATATATACGTATCGATAAAACTGCGCAGTTTAAACTGCAAAACAATTGATCGATACGTGTGTAGCAGCTATATGGAAAAATCTAAAATAGCTTTGAAATAGGATTCAATTTTTTTAAGAAATATGAAGCATCAGACTGCAGAAATATATCAAAAGATAATTGCTTGTAACTGGAATTCGCAGAAAACATGAAAAGATATAAAAAGGGCTTTGGACAATAAGCTAAGTGAATCGACATTTGTTTTATCTTTTTAGGGTATGTACGTACTAGTAAGATACTTTGATTCTGTAAATTTCAGATCTATAATTATTACCGTTTTTGGATAGACCGAAAACCTTGTTTTTTAACCTTGTGAACCGATTGATTTTGGATATGTTTTAACGGAACGTAATACAAAATTTTAACGAATCGTACTTCGACGACGACGATTTTCTTCTTCGTACTAAAAACGGCAATAAACATAAATTTGAAATTTAAACAATAAATGTATCTACAAGTACCAACATACCATAAAAAGATGAAATAAATATCTTTCTGAAACTACTTTCGAAGAAGAACAGTAGTATGAGTACTGATTTTGATTTTTACGGGATTTTCTTGCGTTTAATTTTCGTATTCCTAACCTGTAGCCGAATGATGAACCGTTTTTAAAAAATTACATAAGGAAATTTAGGTGAACAGAAATTAGACTCAAATTCATAACGAATTGTAAATTTGTTTTTTAAGTCATAAGGCATAAGTAACATTTTGCTTTGAGTGCAAATATTACATTTTAGTTATAATAGATGAAGAATGTTTATACATTGTTGATTAATAACTAAACTCTGAAGTTTATACCAGATCCGGAAGGACAGCCGGCGGCGGCAGGGAAAAAAAACTTGTTCGAAATTAGAATTCTTACTGTACAGTTCTGACTTTTGTAAGCCGGCGTCTTCAAGTCAATTTACATTTTAGATTATTTCTATTCAAGTATTTGTAAATTTAGAAATTACAACATGGTAAGTACAATTTTAACTGCATTGACATTGATTTGACCTTTGGAAAAAGTAAAAAATGCTGGAGCTGGAATTTTATATCAATCGACGGAATTGATATTGACTATTAAAAGCGTGAGGCGGCAGTAATGCTGTCACGTCAAGTGATGGTATTGTTGTCGCGTTTCGTTCGGTTTGTGAGAGTTCCCGGAGGCCTAAACCCTCTTTGAACGCACCTGCAAGCCTTCTGGTTGTGTCCATGGGCGGCTATGTAATTACCTAAGTGACTACTTAGATAAACAGCCTGCTCGTTTTGCCCTCGTAATTTATATATAAAAAATGAAAACGCTTAATATCATATTTATCAAAACAGGAGGATTTTCAGTTAACAATCTTTTATTGCAACCATTAAGAAATTTTAAAAATAACTTTCAACGTGTATTTCATAAAACACTGTTGTTCTTTTTTGCGTATTCTAGCAAAACAATAGCTCTCTCGGCTTTTTGTAGGGACAATGGGAGTTCTTTTTTCCAAAGAAAACTTAGGAATGTTCATCGTCATAAGAATTGCTAATTATAATTAGTGACTGAAAAAAATGAACATATGTAAATTGACTGGCCCGTTGGTGCAGTGGGCAGTGACATTGCCTTCTGCTCCGGAGCTCGTTGGTTCCATTCCCGCCTCGAGTCTGGGTGTATTATCTATGTGCCTCAACGCACGTTTCGCTTCGACACCGAAGCATCATCAGGAGATAGACTCTATAAAGGTTATTCGTAAAAAGTCTTTTTACGAATTTTATAAATACGTATTCATTCGCGGATTAAGCAAAGTAGTTTAGCTTCTCATGCAAATTATTATTACTATTGCTAGCCACCTCGGCAGACGTTGTCTTGCTCATATTTTGGCTATATTGCAATTAGCCAGTTAACTAACCTACTATTAAGACTTCCGGACAAGTGAACATTATATTTATTAGTTTTGTTAAGTAATCATACAACTTTTTTCGTATTTTCTTTTTTCTTAAAAAAAGGCAAATGAAACAAAAGAAACAGAAGTGAAAACAATAGAGCGATATTCGAGTTTTAGCGAGACTAACGGACAATATTTGATTTATATAAACATTACTACTACTAGGAAGAGCATACAACATGTAGAACATGCCTTCTCGCTGCATATGAGCCTTTTATTACCCAATCTTGGAATGCTCGACATCGTCTAATATAAATTCCATTGGGTAACCTCAGGCGCGCGACGTGCGCTTCGATTGATCGAGCCGATATATGTGATATAAATCGGCGAAAAATATATGCGATATAAAACTAAGGGTCTTATTTATAGATGTTACACACAAGCTAAAGCAAAAATTGTAAAATTAAGTTGACAGATATTAAAATTAGCTTATTATTATTGATGTTAGTTTTAACGTAGCAAGTTAAAGTATATTATCAACAAAATATACAGGAAAAAAAATCAAATTATAAAAATATAACGGTAAAAATGACTTTCACAGATGCTTATGAACTAAATCTAAGTAAATTTTACGCAATTGGACCCGGTATGTGGTGCTTCTATCGAGTATTTTACTGACAATCTCGCCGAACGCACTTGGCGGTGAGTGGCCAGCCTTGCAGAAACAGCGAGTTGACGTGTTTTTTTCCGTCGTATCAATTCGCATTATTACCAATGCTAAAATACCTACGACACACTTGGACCATATTTGGTTTTTTATTAGGGTTCCGTACCTAAAATGGAAAAGGAACCCTTATAAGTCCGTTTGTCTGTCTGTCTATCAGGACCCTTTTCTCCAGAAACGTGTCGAGCTATAAAGTTGAAATTAGTACTGCTTATTAATTGAACTGTGATTTAATAAAAATAAATATTTAAAAAGGGTTATACTAATATATAAAGCTGAAGAGTTCGTTTGTTTGAACGCACTAATCTTCGGAACTACATGACCGACTTGAAAAATTCTTACAGTGTTACATAGCCCATTTATCGAGGAAGGCCATAGGCTATATATCGTCACGCCAAAATTTTTCACCTAATTTTACGCGAACAAAGTCGCGAGTAACAACTAGTCAAATATAAACCAGTGCTAGACGGGTCACGCATTGATCCCCTGGTTATATATCGTCACACTAAATGTTTTCATCTAATATTACGCGGACGAAGTTGCTGGCACAGCTAGGACATAGATATAGTCTAACTAAACTAATCTACATTAATATCACCTACGTACAGCAAAAAAAATATTAGTAGCTTTATGTAGTACTTTATGAACCTTGATCAAAAAAGAAATAAAAAACAATTTGGCTCATCGTAAAATTAAGCTATTTAACGTCCACAAAGGTAGATATTTAATAACGAAAGTCGATCGAAGTGTCAAAAATGGATGTTATACATAATATTTGCAGAAACCTGCATGGGGAGGTCAGTAGAGTGGATATTTAATAGAAAATATACATATATGATATACCCAATTATAAAAAAAAAACACGAGCCGAGTGGGAGTTCTTTAATATATTAACGCTAGCAAATCCACCGTCTGCAGACCGGAGATTGCACCTGATTGATGGATATGAAAATTCTTGGAGCATTGAATAATACTACACACATTCAAGTAGACAACTGTTATTTTTCACAGCGCCTTCATGTTAGTTTTCAATATTGCCACGCGTCAAACGCCTTTACGGATAATACGCTTGGATTGATTGTCAATAATTTTACATATGTAAAATAAAGAATATTAGGTATAAATTAAGCCAGAGGTCCCGCGGACCGCATGTGACCCTAGACCCCTCACTTTGTGCCCCGTGACTGTTTTATAAATGGCAATTTAATTATAATAAATAGATAATTGCACTATATGACCGCAAAATTCTGTTGATGTGTACTAAAATTTTACATTTTCAATATCGCTTATAACGTCTACTACATAAATAGATAAATAAACACTTATTTCCATATATTTTTTTTAGAAGTGTTGCGCGCCAACATTTAAATTCTTAACGATGTGGCGCGCCTGCATCTCATTTTTTAATGATATGGCCCTTGCCTGACAAAAAGTAGCCGACCTCTGCTATAAGCTATGACTTTTGTTCTTGTAGCCCTTGTTCCGGAGCCAGACATAGCTCAAAGTATTTTGACATTTTTGTTCTTGAAGACTACAAAGTTCTACAAAATTTTGGGCAGTTACACAAAGTTACGCTATATGATCATTGTAATGAGCATTCAAATGAAGCTATGTCTGGCTCCGGTATTACAACCCATCGCAATATTGTATTAGGGGTGGGCAAATCGGTGAAAAAAAAAAACATAAGTGTCCATTAGGGAAGTGCATATGCTAAATGTTTAGTAAAAATGCAGAAAGCTGGTAAACTATGGTACTTCATTCATTACTATTACAAATTTTTCATATGGTACTATTACAAATTTTTCAATTTTTGTCGACATTATTTTGTCCAAATAGGTTTAAAAGTTTTAAAAAGATGTACGTGTATCGTAAAGGTCAATATATATTAAAACCATAAACAAATAATTTACCAGCAATATATATATCGACCTTTGCCTTTTTTATACAAACGATAAATAACTACGGCGTAAAAAATTTAAGATTCTCATATCGTTATTTAGCAGGTCGTAAATCTTTTAGAGGATTTTCCTGATTTATACGTCTATTAAAAATATTTATTGATCTCACAAAATCTATGTCACCTATTTACGTACGATGCAACGAGCGGTCACTGGCCGAAGGGAGACACAAGCATCATTATTTAAAATAAGAATATGGCCTACCTATTTTAAATAAATTGCTAAGGGTGAATCAGCTATCAAATGAGGGTTCCTATTAGCTTAAATTTATTCTTCTTTTAAAATATTCATGATGATATAAAAAATGAAAAATACATTTTTTGGAAGGATATTTCATGTTAATGAATAATTGCTCGTTAGATATAACAGCCATATTTAAAAAAAAACGCTTAATATTTGCATTTTCCTGGAACGGAATGTAGTTATTTCGCTAGTTATTAGTCCATAGACAATTTTCTAGTGGGTAAGGGTCTTATACCTATCTTTATACGAATTTTAGTTTCACTGTTGTATTAAAGCATATTACGTATGATGCTCGTTTTTGTTTTATTTTGTCCTTGTTTTTATTCTTCATCCACTTATTGGCAGTAAATAATCTTAATTTTATACACTATTCGTGGAACATTTTTCAAAGGATCTCTAAAAGATTAAAATAAAAAAACGTCATCGCAGCGCCGCTAAAGATGACAGCTCAAGTTACGGCCCGCGCATGCGCAGATTAATGAGCTCATTTCGCGTCATTTTCAACAATTATTTATTGCGATGTGTTACTCATCTCAAAAATATAAATTCTCTCATTGCAATTTGTAATCGGAAATTTATTATATAAAGCCAATTGAATGCTCTACATTTCGGGATAAAAAATGTTTATTTTTGAATATTTTAAATATATTATCTTATGTGCCTCTCCTCTCTTGCGATTGGTATTGTGAATTTGTCATGTCGGCAACATAGCTTAGCATACTTTTTCAGTATTGTCCAAACCGTGTGAACGGACTTCGAGTTCTAAAGCCCTTAATTCCGTGACGGGCCCGGATCGCTTACTGAGTTTTCAAGCGATTCTTTTCTGCGTAATCTACTTAACGTCTGACGCTATTTGGATTCGAACTCTATTTATATGCGTGTAAGTTCTAAATTTATATATCAGGATTTAAGGCTGCGTTCGGAATACGCCGCGTAGCTAATCGCAGCGGGAACGGAACTAATAAAACAATGACCCGCCGTTTGGCCTTGACAAACGTGAAACGAAACGTATTTCGATAATGTAGAAGACCATATTCAATAAATTAACTTGTGGAATGCTGAAGTAAAGATCCTTTTGCGTGCCTCTCTTCTCAGTCGTAATTAAAACATAGAAGATTTAGACAGTAATGTTGACCTCATTTTACCTTAAAAAAAATCACTTTCCATTTTTTTTTTCAAACCGGAATATGCGTCTACGAGATTTCTGGTAAAACAATTGTCTATGGATATTAACTGCCTTAAGCCGGAGCAAGACACAGCACATATATTTTTACCCTCATCCATATGGTGTCTATGATACTAACGTTAAAAAGTGTCATTCAACTTTCTTGGAAAAAGGTGTTGCATATTTTTAAATGACAACAACACGTCTAATAGGTGTCTATTCTTCTTGTTTATTTTTTGGTTTTCCATTTTTGGGGTTTCGTGTTTTTTTTTTTATTTGAAATAATTTATTGAGGTGTATGAATTTCCTAGCTATGAAAGTTGGTTAAAATACAAAATTCTCAGAGTAATCGCCCCGTAGAGGGATATTAAGGGTCTTTGCTTCACCGCCCGAAGGCCCAACTTGCTTTTAACTTGAAAACATTAAATCTTAAAATGAAATACATGTACCGCCGCGGGCTCATCTTGGCCAGGATGACGGGAGAAATGAGAAGAGAATAAGTGGATGGCAACACTGGCATTGCGGCGTTTTCATTTTTTAGGGTATTTTTCGTTGCTCTTTTATTGACGCTGTATCTCCTTATACATCTGTGAGGAAAATTGAAGTGTCTATGGATTTTCTAAATAATAAAGCTTCGGTAAATTGAAGGAGGATCTTTTTTTTAAGAATATTAGCCGTTGCCTTTCCCCTCCTACAAAGCTTAAATTTAAAGCTTGTGTTATGCCGGAGCCAGACATAGCTTCGGGGACTTTGCATAGCTGCGCAAAGTTTTGTAGAACTTTGTACTCTTCAAGGACAACAATGTGCAAACACTGAGCTATGTCTGGCTCCGGCATCCGGAATGGGTGCGACAATACGCCAGCAGTGTCGCGATTCGAACGGGGTACCTTGCGGATTTCAGTCTATCCCTTTCTACCGTTGAACTATATAGGCGCTAAACATTAAGGTGGTAATATTGTGTCTAAATAAATTAATGAAATGCTTAATAATGATTATTTAGTTTTTTAATTTTTATTTATTTCATTTTCTAAATTTATTATTTTTATTAATCATATTATACATGTATATGTAAAAATGTAACACTTTTATACGTCTTGTTAATTAGTCGTAATAAAAAAGTGAATTTTATTACAAATGTATATTTATATGCTTGATTTACTTGCGGAAGCGAATTTCTGCGAATATTTATAATGCGAATGTACGAATGCGAGTGCGAAAGCGAATAATTATTTAAAAAAAAAAGGTATCAATGATATCTAAAAATGTCCATAAGTTCGTAGTCCTCATAGATATTTAGGTGTACCGTGTGTCCCTTAGCGCCTTCTCACATAAAAAAAAAAAACAAAGTGAAAAAAAAATTAAAAAAAAAGTTTTTTCTCAAAAGTTCCATATTATATAAGTACTATCGTTGCATTGCTAAAAAGCGGTTCATTATACATTTAACATTTAAACGTTGTTATTTGATAAAAACATTTAAGATTTAGTGCAAACTCCGTTAAGAGTAGTGGCCATTTATCTCCTCACTTCTAGGATTTTCAAACTATTTGGTATAGACTTGAACTTTTCCATGTTGATAGAAAATGTTAAAAACTCATTAGGAAAATTATTTTGAGCGTAATCGAACAACAGCTATTAAAGTTATTTACCAAATATCTTTATTGCGTAACAAATACGGAACCCTTTAATATAAACGTGTCTTGACATGCTCTTGGCCATTTGAATTAATTAAAAAAAAAATTGGTACAGGTAATTTAAAGAATGCCTATTCGCATTAGAAATTCAGAAAAGGTTTTTTTTACAAAAAATTGCTCGCTTTCGGAGTGGTCGGGATTGAACCAAGCACCTTACGGATTGCATGCCATTAGTCTACCGCTGAGCTGTCGTGGTTTATAAAGATTATAAAAGAAAAGAAATCATACCAACATTAAAAATTCCAAAATAAGAATTTTTAATCATAAGATATATTTAATGTTGGTATGATTTTATTTCAAGCGAGATTTGACGTTTCCTTTCGAACGTAGAAGTAAGTAAAACTATCGAGAACGATCGTGCTAGGCCGTCTGGTAAGTAATTAGAACGTTTTGTACTTAACGTTTTTTTTTTTCAGGTTGAACGCACGGAGAGTAGGAATAAGTGGTATCGATTGGTATAAAATGAAGCAATTTCGATGGATTATAGCAAATCTCTATTAGTAATGGACTAAATAACGCCTTTATTTTTAAAGTTAATTTCACTTGCCGTCCAATTTCGCTTACCATCCAATTTCTATTTGATAATTTGAAATGTTTAATGCACATGCTGGAGAAGTAATCGTTGTGTGTAACGAGATGTACCGTCGCCAATATCGCATGCTTAGTCATAAACTGACCTAACTCAAAAAAGCTGATTTTTGGTAAATCACAAAACACGCGCCATTTTCGACATGTTCCGACTATAATTCGCTAAAAACTGCATTAAACTAACAAATAACCTATATTAATAATAGCTAATGAAGTTATTAACGATTAATATGTTATTTTAATGCTAATTTATTATTCTTTTGTCATTTTAACTACAAACTCATTTGTGTTAAAAAGACAAAAGTAACTGTATCTCAGTGTTGGATAGAGATATCTAAATAATTCTTAGTTTGGCTGATAGAGGAGGTTAAAACGAAAATAAAGATTTATTATTATAATTAGTTCGCCGCTTATTTTCGTTTCGCTTATATTTCAGTGGTACGTTTTTTAAACATAAAAAAATTACACTCAAAACATTTTAGACGCCATTTTGATACAGCTCATCTAGAATTTTCAGTTGCCTTAAGTCAATTTAACTTTATCTGGAAACCACCACCATAAAATACCTTTACAAAGATCGCAATTTTGCGGGACGGCGGACAAAAAGGAAGTTTCCACACCATGTAATCCCCATAGCGCTGGAAAATCCCCGAGCAAAATTTGCCACACATGTAGACTCACCTCATTTAATATTATTACATTTTAATATTTGGGAGCTGTAAAAAGATGGAAAAGTGAAAAAAAAGAAGAAGGAAAAGTGCTTTAATTTATATTTATTCATACATGTCATATATAAAAATGTTGCTTAAAGTCGAAAATTACTTGCTTTTAAACAATCATTCGTACCAATATTAACTGTATGTGAATTTAATTTTAATTGCAAACAGACGCTTCAATTTTATTTATTTGTGTAGTCTCTCTTTCTTTGCATTCTTGCAAAACTCCTACGGGGATGTATATTTGGAATATTTTTGATCATTTATTTCTTTTTGAAGTAAAACTTCTTTACGCACGTTGACTTTGGGAGTAAGCTGGCGAATTTGTAATGCGAACTTGGTAATAATGATTTAGCTAGATTTTTGTACAATTTTTTAAATTAATATTTTGTTTAATACATTAAATTTAACTTTGAAAGGTTAATAAAATTGTAAATTTATTTTAAAGTTCAATTATACATATATAGTTCAAGAAGTTTGATTTCAGTCGTGTGGTCTAAAGAACACTCGTTTCTTTTTTTTAAAATACATTATGTGGTTCAGTTCATTTTTATAAAGCCTCTTACTCAATGTATATTTGAAATTTTCGACATTTTAGTCGTGGTAATCTTTGGACCTGCTGATGGGATCTCTCGTATGATTAACCGACCTATGAAAAGAGCATAATATATTTTCAACTAGTTCTTTAAATGAAATAACTTAGTCGTTTAGTGATTCTTTGGCTTATCTTATTTCAATATACGAGATCCACACTTCTCAACCAACCCCCAAAAGCGCGCCAACACCAGTCAACTGTCATATTTACTATACCGTTCTTGCGAGAATATACATGAATATTTTTGTTTACAAGAATACAATTTCTTTATATGTAAACGTAAGTTCCGCCTGTTATTCATTTATTAAATACTAGCCACTCGTCCTGGCTTCGCACAGATGTAAAGAACGGAAGATAAGAAAAATCACTTGTTTTTTCTCAAGTTCTCAAGGTGATTTAATTCTATTTGATGATGTATTTATTTGAAATACATTTTATATTATTTCATACTAATATTTAACGTTTTCCTCCAATGTCTTTTTTTAATAATAGAGTTGAATTATTCTTTTTTATGTTTATAATATTTAGTTTTGAATATAGAATACTTTTAATTTTAAGTTTTTATACCTAATGTCAACGTCGTACGTGCCTTTAAAAGTGCTTTACATAGATTCAGGATTCCATAATGTACAAGTATTATATATATTAATAAATTGCTTTTAATAAAAATAAATAAATAAAAAAAGTACTGGCCTATAGTACTGGGCAATAAGATACTTATCTGACAGTAAAAGAATTTCCGAAATCGAATCAGTAGAACCGGAGATTACCTGAAATATGTATAAATTTTGACCGGATCGTTGGCGCAGTTGGCAGTGACCCTGCCTTTCGCCTCGTTGTGGTTTCAATTCCCGCCTAGACTCAGGCTGTATTATCTATAATGTAAATGTATTAATATATTTCTAAAAAAATGTATATTGCAGGCGTCTGTTACCTGCAACACTGGCATTAATTTCTCTACTTTAGAAACTTACGTCCTTGTGTTAGTTCTTTGTATGTATGTATTTATAATACATCGAAACTCGAGGCGGGAATCGAACCCGAACATTCAGAGGAAAAGGCAGATTAACTGCCAATTCCGCCAACGGGTCATTCGAGTACAATGAAAGCACAATATAACAATGTAACACAAAACACGAACAGAACGTCAGTTAGCAAAATAAATCTTTTTCGCCAACATTGAGGGTACAAAATGAAAGCCGCAAAGCCTTATTCAAATAAATCAATTCGCTCGCGGTGATTAATCGCCTAATTCAATAAATAGCTAAGTTATCTTTCAACTTTTCGAGAGGTTAAATACGGAATTATTAATTGTGGTGAATAAAAGTTACGCGCTTAAATATTCCATCATCAGTCATCTTAACCCTGAAAAGCGAGTCGATGTATCCGTAGATATCGTACTTCCTAATCAAAAGAAAAACATTGTTCATGGTGCATTGTTCATCGAGAACAATCTCGTCAAGACAGACTACGGTGCATCTAATGACAACTTCAATTACTTTGTGGTAAGTAAAATTCTTGACCTAATTATAGAGCTTAAAAAAAGATCTAATTCACTTAAGAAAGTGTAAGTGTAAGTTAATTGAGGCCTAAAATTTGTTATAAATTTTCAGCCACTAGTCATTCAGAGTCATTGAATTCGAAGTAGATAACGTAACATATAAGTATAATATGATTTTTTGTTTACAGGGTGCTTTGAAGGGAGATTTGAAGAACTTACAAGAACGCATTAAGAAAATTGGTGAAAAGGCCAATGATGATTTCAAGGCAACATTAAAACGTATCGAACCGACATACAAAAAATTAGAGCAAGCATACAAAGAAGACTTAGAAAAGATGGTCCAAGAGATCACAAATGATAAGTCGCTAAAAGAAATTTCAGAAGCCTTGTAAGTTATTGTTTTAAATAATCCGAAACATAAAATCTAACAATAAACCATTGTAACGATTTTTATAGTATTGTTTTCAAAACACACATTCAATAGTAGTAGAGCTAGTTTTTCTTGCATGCGAACTTGCAATAGGTAGAACGAATCTGACGTTAGTTTAATCGTTAATTATCAAGTTACACTTAGAATTCTTCAATTATAGACTTCATAATGTAAATTTAGTATTATTCTTGTTTAGAAGAAAAACAATAACGTCAGGTATTAAAAAGATTTATAATATTTTTTAGAATTATATATTAATCCTGTTCAAATTCTTTTATGTATAATTTTTTTATACGAAAGACAGTACATAAAAGTGTAGAATAATTTAAAAAAAAAGGTTTTGTTTCGATTTAGGCCAGGACATAATGCTAAAGATTTAAAAAAATGGAATGTATTATATATTATGGAATCTATAATATATTATGGAATCTATTATACATTATGGAATCTATAATATATTATGGAATCTATTATATATTATGGAATCTATGATATATTATGGAATCTACAATACAAAAATGAAGAGTACAATAGAAAAATGAAGAGTATTTACATCGTTAAACGTGTAAATAGTCAAAAAATCGGTAGCCACCACCTAAAAACACCCGAAATTATGCCAGAATTCGGAATGATTCCGGATATTGGCCTATTTCCAAAGCCCATTTTCTCTGGTGGTCGTAACGCGATGCAAAATTATTCAAATTTGACACGATGCGATTCTGCCATCGAATTCGGGATTATCTAATTACCTATTCTATTGCTCGAAATGGGCGATGATTATTTTTTTCCGCCGTTTTGCCGCCATTGTAAACATCGACGCAGGTATTACAAGTAATTGGGGTCGGAAAGCGGAAAATATTTCTTTTCCATTTTTCTTTTAATGTTTATTTATTTACTTACCGAACATAAATAAAGTCACCTTTCTACAAGCCTGCTATGAAGATAATAGTATAACAAGAATGCTGAAAATGTTAAATATGTTATGTGTTAAAAATGTTTATGTCAATTTATTTAATTTTATTAATTACATTTTTATAGTACTAACATAGAGTAACATAGTTACTAGAGCCTCAATAGCTCTACGGTATAAGGTATGGACTGAAATCCGCAAGGTACCAAGATACATGAAACTATGTAAGACGTACTAATATTTCCTTTAACCTTTAATTTAAACATGGAACGGGTAAGTAAAGTCAAAATGGCGGATCGTCTCAAACTTAAATTGTGTTTAACGATATTGTTAGAGCCGCAAGGACGAAGCCTGATACCACTTTATGTTCTTGGTCTTCAAGTTCAGACATGGGCTTAAAGTTTGCAGGGGTCTTTAAAGTTATAAGCTCAAGGCAGCTTTCAAGTGTAGGATAATTTTACGATTTTTTCTCACTCACCCTCGCCACAGGTTTGAAACTTGATGTGACATTACATATTTTTAACTTTTATCCATGTATTCTAATTATCTAGCGGACTCTGCAGGCGCATTTCTGCTACGTTGAGTTTCTTACTATTTACCACATGATATTTATTATTTCCGTTATTTTTCTCGTTCCCATTCCTCTTCCCGTTCCCGTTAGCTAAGGTTACATTAGAAATAATTAATATGGTATTTAAGTATTCTTAAATTTTCTAATTTTTCGCACAATTTTCTTTCGTAAGAACCTTCTCCTGACAAATTTATTTTGATAGAATTGCTAGAATGGGTCACCCATCTATCATCCGGTCGCAGCCAGAGCAACTTAACTTAGCGATCGACTCAAATGCCGACCATTGATTAGGCCACGACCTCCTCTTACTTGAATTCTATCTCTAACTTGAAATTAAGGCTAACATTTTAAATGAAATCCTAAGATTTAACGTAAAATATCACGTGAAATTATAACGAAAAATAACACAATTTGCGTGATTTACATCGTTGCGTCCGCCTTAGCAAAATCAGTGTTCGTACCGTTTTGTATGAATAATAATTGTTATTGAAAAGGGAGATATATATTTTTAAGTTGTTAAATATATTTTAAGCCTGAAGTTAAGTAAAGCAAGCAAATTCGTATATCTTTTAAAAATAGAACATATTTTTCTATCTAAATACAAAATGCGAACTTAACCTAACTTAATAATGCCTTAGAAAGTGACTTATGATGGAAAATCTTTTTATTCAACTTCCACACAATTTTATTGTTATCGATTTGTTACTTTACACAAAATATACCACTTTAAGGATAATTTAATGAAAATTAATGACATATCTTACTAAAAATTATTTTTACATAGTAATTTATTTGGCCGCTAAACACGACAGATATGGATTTTCATACAACTATTGCCGGCCGCTGCTCGACTAGTACAGCAAGTTCGATTTATTTCGAAGAAGGTTGTTAAAATAATGCTCAAATTTCCAAGCATGTTTGAGAAAAAACAATTTTCTAGACTAATGATGTATCGATTTGTAATCAATTTAATGACGCAAATAAGAAAAAAAACCTGATCTGATAAAAGCGGAAGGTCACCTAATGCGGCATCTCGAAAACCGCGGGACGTACAAAGATGAAATTTGGCAAGGAGAAAAGACAGAGCGATAATCATATCATTCGATCATAGAAAAAAATGTAATGATTTTAAAATCTGTTTCAAAGACGCTATTTTCAAAATGTTAGTCATTGGTTTTACAAAAAATAATATTATCCTATTTGCCCGTTAGTTAAGTAATGTATTATTTAGTTAATATCTTCTTAAATAATGATTAATTGTCATTAGATTTCATGGTTGTAGCACTAAGGGTAGGCGTTAGTAACTGTGCAACAGTTTTAACCTAACGCAGTTACTATCGAAAATTATATATTCAATGCATTCATAAATACTCTGCATTATACACATCAACAATCAACAGTGTCTTTTAAATTGATATCAACGTATTGCTTATATCTTGATATTTTACTGATATTTAATGTTTGTCTATTTGAATTTATACACTTGAATATATGTTATATTCTGTATCCTGTTCACTATTCACAATAGAACAATTATTGGCAGTTCTCCTGACAAACCAATATGGAAAGGAAAATTATTATATTATGACAACATCAAAACAATATTTCAAAATTTTATAATATTAATAATTTACTATTACTATATTATAATCTATTACAAATTATGTTATAAATAAAGGAAACATTTTGTTTTCTTGAAATTTATTAAATTTGGTAACTTATGGATAACATTGTACTTTTAAACATCACTTGTTATGAGGAGATTGTAGCCTAATCAGTGGTCAGTATTTGAGTCAATCGATAGGTTTAAGAGCTCTTGCTGTAACCTGGTAATAGAGATAGGTGAGCCATTCTAGTATTGTTTTATATTTAATACCTGACCACCTTCATTTTTCGGAAAGCACGTAAAACAGGTAGGATGAAGGGAATAATTCACTGTATAAATACTTTAGAAAAGGTAAGCAATAGTCTTAAGAAGATAATAGTGTTTTATGCGACAGTTGTATGAGGGCTATTAAAAATATCGAGGGCTCAAAAAAGGCGAGTGGCGTGAGTTGCGATGCGATACTTAAAATTAATTCTCATCGTGCTATTGAAGAATCTTAGATACACTTGTACCCTTCAATTTTTTAGATAAAAATGAAAATGCACCACAAAAATTACAAATTAACTGAAATAAAAGTCATGAAAAGACAAAATCGAATAACAATCGCGTTTTGGGTTATATACATCATACTGGAATTGTTAGAAATTACAGAAGGCGTTGTACACCAAAATAAATTAAGTAAGTACCATTTGCGAAAAAAAAACTCGTTGCTTACTATATTTTTATATTTAGCTTAGGATTTACAACAAAAGACACAAAGGTAATATTGGTTATTAATAATAAACGAATAAAACGACTGTATATATATATATATATATTCGAACACTAGCGTAATTAAATCACCTTAAAATAGATGAGTGTGGATATCCACGCTCAAAATAATTCTGACTATTTTAAATGTACTTTCATAGATAGAATGTTTTGTTTAAAATGTATGATTTTCGAGTTTCAGGTGCTAGTATAATTAAAGGACCATGGCGCTCAACCTGAAGGTAGTCGGCGATTTTTCAAATTTCATCTGTTTGTAAAAAAGTCACTTTCCTATCCAGTACATACTTTACTTTTTGGAGCTGTTAAAAGTAAAAACATAACTTTAAATGGCATATTATAATCAGAAAATAACAAAAAAGAAACATTATAATCACGTTCTTATAATTTTTTTAAAATTATGATAGAGTCCCGAATTAATTATTAAGTACACGTGCATAAACTTTATTTTTTTTAGTTATTTGAATAACTAGGGGCTACATTATAACTCAAAGTTTTTGTACATTATTTTCCTTTAACACTTTGAACACTTATTTGTGCAGCCAACTTCACTTTCAGTATGTAATGTAGCAGGGTACTTCGTATATGTCAACTTTCAACGTTTTGATGTGTCATAAAAAACCGACACCGCATGGCTTACCCAAAGACTATCTAATCACTACGTTAGGCTTACCTACTAGATAATAATAATGTTTGTAGGCATATATGTGCTTGCCGTTTCGTTTCTTGGACATGCAATCATGAGAAAACCGGACATTGACGAATGGGGTTAGATCTTCTTTATTAGAATAACACAAGACATAAAATTATTTTGCAGTAAGAGTTGTAGACTTTTAGTTGCATGATAATTTCTTATGATCATTAATGTACATTAGAAATATAATGTCTCTGGAGAATTTTAGTCACGGACACGTTAATAAATTCAATAGATAAGGTAGATTTTGACGTGAAAAAATTGCATTTATTGCTGTTTGCTTACTTTGTTTGTTTTTCGTTCAATTTTAATTTGATTTTTTTTTCATTTTATTATTTGATGTCTTTATAAAGTTACTTAATCAATGTTTTTTTTTTTTTGTTGATGTTATTTTTAAAGTGTTGTGTTGTTCTTTTTTTATATTAAGTTAAAAAAAAAATCTCACCTTGAGGTTGCTTCTATGATATTAGTTACATGTTTTATAAAATCACATCTTTGTTGCATACGTAATTGATATTAATTATAAAGTTTTTTCACATAAAAAGTAATCTGTGCTTATATATTATATAAGCAACTCGCAACTTCGTGCGCGTAAAATAACGTTAAAATTTAAAAGATTCGATTTTTTTATTCCTAATTCTTCTGACATAAAGAAACCTACATAAAATTAACTATTTACCTCTGAAAGATCTATCAAAATTGGTTTGGCCTTTTCGAAGAATGCCCGTAATCAGGCAGGCAAATAATTAATAAATAATAATAAATATTTTTTATTTATTTCAGGTAAAGTACACTATTTATTACTATTACTATTATTACTATTTTAAAAGCTACCTCTGATTCGGAAGAATCGAACTACGAGAAGAATCAGCAAGAAACTCGTTAGACACTCTTTTAAAAATAATTCATACAAAATAGAGTTTAAATTACATATTAACTGTGAAGTACAAAACTGAAGCGCCTCAATTCCAAGCAGTTTTATATTTAATATAGTCTTCCACTGTATAATACTAGATAAAAAGGCACATTTAAATATAATAACTTACGTCAAATATAATCTAGATTTCGGCATATTAGCGCTATAAATCCGGCGAGCTGTCGCAGCAGAGTGGCGCTAGTTCATCGATGAGACCTTCACTAATAGATAGCTGATTTTATAAGTCAAAGGTTATTTTAACTTTAGGAAAAGAATAAAAGGTTTCGCAATAAAAACCCGTTAATAAAAAGTCGGTCGAAACGTTTAGAAGAAGTTATGTTAAATTAAGAAAAATTAATATATACGATATTGTTAAGTCAGAAAAAGGGAAGCCAGAATCTGCATGGTGAACAAAGGAAAACAAATATTAGTACTGTCAAATATATGCGAATCCTTGAACGATTTGGAAGTAATTTTCTTTCGGGTAAAATTTCGTTCTTTTTGGTGTAATTTTTTTTTAATATTGAAGGAAAATAAAGATACTTATTTTTATTCTAAGACTAGTTTCTCGGACTGACTTCATTCTGCGAAAAGATAATCTTTATGTTTTTATTCTCTTTATTTAATAGTTTCGCGTACATTAAGGAACATACGAAAAAATAATATGCCGAATTGGTCGAGCCGTTCTCAAGGTTTCCTTTTAGCAACATTCATTTTTATCTATATAGACTAGACTAAATTAAAACAGTATTTCTTACATTTGATATAGTTATTTTGCGGAGCTATTACTGAATGAAATTTTCTACTTACGCTTGCTAATATACTAAGTACTTGATAGAATCAGGCGTTGCTTTACGAAGAATTATGACAAGCAGTAAAAATACTGTATGTATAAATCCACGATAACTACACAATTGTAAGTATATGAAACCTTTATTATTTTTATATTATCACACACATTGTTGTCATAACAATTATGTTATTTACATAGATTAACTATTTTTATTGATTATTATTTTTTATCATAGTTATGTCTTTACCTACAAATACATAGTTTTGTTTGTGTTTTAATAATTGTTTTTACTGTCCTAGCATCTTTGACTGATTTTAGTATCTAGTCTAGTTTTAAAAGTGTATATATTTTTTAATTCGTACACACATCATCAGTAAACATAAATAAAGTTGTAATGTAATACATAGTAAGTAAAACTTAAACGTTACTTCAGTGTTTACAAATAAACTATGAAAGTTTTTGTATCCAAAATGCGAACTCCAAATGACTTCTTAGAATTCGCTGACTCATTCATTACTCGTATTTTTTCTACGTCATCATTAACTACTTAGTGACCTGCCCAACCGGTCTGTGGGTTTCGTTTTTCATTTTATATATATAACAATTTTCCTAAATTATTTCTACACACTTAAAAAAACATGTCTGTCTGCCTGTTTGTTACGGGTAACTTCCGAAACGGCTGGAAGGACTTAAACTTTTGCTGGTAGGGTTTACACCGACCAATAAGGCTACTTTACTTTCAGCAAAATAGTCCAACGTGGCCATGCTGTAATTTGCCACATCGGTCACTCTTTTATCTTTTCTAAGTCTAGCCATAAAACAATTATTAAATGAAATTAATTTATCATTCATATATTCCCACTTTATTTATATTCATAATTCTAAATATTGCTATAATATTTATAATGAACTTAAATTTAAATAATAAGAAGAAAACTTTTTCCTCTATATATAGTTATATACATAATAAATTAACTAATTCTAAATTAAACTAAAAACATATTACATAACAAAAATAATGAAATTAATAATATGAATGATTATTCACTCACCGCACAAACGCAGTTAAGGCCGAATGCACACACGGCGTTAAAGCGACGACAACGCACGGGGTCACAGGAAAAACTTTACAGTTTTATCGAGACGTGTGTAAGAAAAATCGTCGCCAATTAAACTGTCATCGAATAAATTTACGTTTTATAAAAGACTCCTTTATATTAAGAGAGTTACAATCTGAAATAATCATTCTATTTTTTTACCCGTTTTTTTCGCACCGATTAAACTGCACAGTTGTTTCGCAACGATTTAACTGTACATTTTTCGCAACGATTTATCGAAACGTGTTTAGCGGACATAAGGCTACCGGAATTTTATGAACTAGAGCCAAAGTAAGCACTCGTAAAGTATTTATTTAGTGCAATATTTAAATGCAAGAAATCGTAATTGGGTACTTGACTCCATATTTCTAGCGTCTCATATTTTTCTTATCTCCCTTGACGCACACTCTTATATCGTTCCGAGTAACGGGAGAATTTATAAGGATTTAAAAGTTGTTCACCATCTTATAGGGACTTCTACGTTATATTTAAATACGATATTATGTCGCTTTTATGACAGAGCAGCAATATCTAGTCAATAGCCGTGTCTTGACTGGACAAGAGGCCTTGCGAGGCTGACTCGGACGTTGGCCGCGCAACTTCATTGTTTGAAGAACATACGTTTTCCTTGAGCGAGGCACGTCTTGACCGACCGAGAAATTTGCTTGTCGAGGCTGCCTCGCGTGGCTGCTCGTTCAGCCAGGAGACGGCTATGAACAGAAACGTTTTTTTTTTAATGTTTTTAAAATACATTTTGCTTCTTTATTTCATTCTTAAATTCTACGAAAACGAAATTAATTTGCGAAAAACCGCCAAAAAAAGTTACAAAATATGGATATATCCTGTTGCTTGTTTCTTGTGTATTTATCTAACTCAATTATGTAACTTGAACTTTGTTTCATTATTTTTATTTTTTCTCGAGAGGACCCGAAATATTTTTCATGACGATCAGCTGAGTGGTTTAGGAGTAAAATCATAGCAAACAATATAATTTACGTTATATAAAAGACTCATTTACGTTAGGAGAGTTAGGATCTGAAATTATAATGATCTTGGAAGGAAATTATGACTTACCCGAAGAGGAATATATTACTGAGGAAAAATGTTATCAAAGGAAGGAAAAATACACGGTATATACATTGCATAACATTAGAATAACAGCGATAAGTGAAGCAGCTCTTCAGTTTACAACAATATTTCACTCCGATAGAGAAATTGTGCAGATGCTTAGAGCCATTTATGAAAAGGAAAGGAAGACCGCGACTTTTAAAAGACAGACAATTTGAACTACAGTAAATAAAAGAAATTTTCAAATAAACGTTCACTCTTTCGGGCGGGGTGATATTAGATTTCTCTTGTGAGGTACTGACTGCTGGTATTTATCTTTTCCAGAGTAATTGTTTTAAATTAGTTTTTAGTAAAGGGTATACAAGTACCGTAAATTCGAGGAGGTGTTGGCTATGTCAGTGGTCGGCATCTGATGTTAAGTAGCACATGCTACGACCTAGTGATAGATGGGTGACCCATTCTAGAACTGGTTTATATTTCATATCCGACCGCCTTCGTGTCTCCGAAGGCACGAAAAACAGTGGGATTCGATTTATGGCAGTTTGTGATATTAGTCGTAAGGTGGCAGATATCCAAGGGGTTCAGAGAATAGCGTCAGATAGCAATCGGTCGTCTTAACTCGCCCCACAGCAACTCCTCTTCAACCAAAGCGAACCCTAGTAGAAGGAAGACACAAGTACCGTGAATTCCAGATCAAATATTGGATCTGTCTATTGTTAATTTTAAACCACATGTTAAATGCACGCTTATTCGGAAAGCGTATTAAACAGTCGAAGACTAAAGATAAAACTGCTTGGATTTAAGTCGCTCCAGTTTTGTACTCTGTAGTTGTGCATGCAAATGCATTAAACTCACTTTTGTAAGAACTAGTTTTAAAAGAATGGCTAACGAGTTTCTTGCTGTTTCATCTCGTAACCCGACTTTTCCTAATCAGTGGTGGCTTTTAAAATATTTGGCGATTCGAAAGAGCTTGTCTGCTTGAATAATAATATCAATTGAATTTGAGATTTGTCAGTCAGATACTTTATAGTTAGTAGACATCCGCTAAAAAATCGATAGGACTACATTAAGGAGGTCTAAAGGTAGAGGTTTGCGAGAGAAACCGAGACTAGTAACCGAGACAGGAGACCGCGATAAGTGTCTTGGTATCTTCTGCATATACTGTACTCGTGTCTTGTAAAAGTCTACTTCAATAAAACAACGTTTGATTTGAACCTAACTATCGAAACACTGTTTATACCACGACCTCCTCAGATAACGATAGGTAACGAATATAACAACTTTAATACCGATAGCCCGGTACCCGTGATTACAGAAATGGCTAAAAAACCGCCTCGTGTCTAAACAGCGTTTCAAGAAACATTTTAAATGTATATTAAATCTTCTCTAATGACAGTAAAGTTATCCCGAAGTCGATGTTCTCAATTGGGCATTTAAAATGTTTGAGATGAGTCTAGAATTACTTAAAGTTTGGCCCCTAGACGTTACAATTTTGAAAGTCAAATTACTTTGATATTAAAGGGACCATTAAGACATCGGCATTCTTGAGAACCATAACTTACTAATTCACTTACTGACTGGTCCTTTAGCCAGATTAAATTATTTATTATATTGTTGGTGGATCGGTGCCGTAACAGGGTTATATTGGGCAATAAAACACCGACCTTTTCTTATCTTCACGGACTGTATTTACAAGCACTATATAGCATCTGGATCAGGTATCGTCGTATGATAACGTGCTTTGGCGCAATTAGACACGACCTTAAGTACTAAAAGGAGGCCGACACTAATGTACGCCGTAAACCAGTAAACAATCCGTGTTTACGTGAGCGAGATAGCACTATCTTCGTCTAACTCCAGCAGGAGTTAGCTATCTCGCTCACTATGTACACTAGTGCCAGCCCCATTCATTTGGGTTGTCGACGTCCCCGATCAAAGACGTCGCTATGTCGCTCTTCATGTATCATCTGTCCGTAACATATATTATACCAAACAATTATTTATCTAGAGCCTCAGTAAAGTGCATATTTCTCCTTTACATTACGATTTACTGCAAAGAGATGTAGCTTGTGATGTTGAAGTTGTAAATTAAAAGAAGTCTTGCTTCTTACACATTAAAATATATGAAGCATTACTTCGGCGCTAAAAAAAGCAGTAATTACACACCACGTAAAACATGTACATATATTTTCACGAAATGGTCGTTCATAAGTAGGGTTGCACGAAAAACTTAATTAAGGGTCGCTCCCACATAACACGCCCACACGACGGATTACATGCGACGCGACCTTAACATTTTAATGTGATACTAAAGGCGTTATGATCATATTACTTAAATTATGGTTGGCCGTGTCGATAAATTAAATTAAATATAAATTATAATATGTGCATTTTACAAATTTAAAAACGCTCTTCTAGGTTAAATCAAGGCTTCAAAATTTAAAAGGATCATATTTATGAAGAGTTTGATATATTATTTCTATAAAGCAATAGTAAAACGTTACTTTACAGGAATCCGGGTTATATCTGCGCGGAGTGAAATCCTTTGTGTCTTAAGTATTTGAGTGTATTTGAGTAGCTTTCAGAGATAACCACGACGAAACGTTTCCTTTGTCGCGTCACTCATTGCTTTGCCTGTAGAACTGGAAATTAATAGATGAAACCGCTTAAGCAAATATCTTAATTATACTTGCGGGAGGTGGCTGGATGAAACTGGCAAGGGATAGGGGAGAGTGGCAAAACCAAAGGGAGCTTCAGGACCGAGTTCACAATACGCAAATGCGACTTGGCGCTAAGGTTGAGGACTTCGGATAAGGGGTGGTCGATCTGAAATGGCAGGACACATGGCTAGATATAGTTATGGCAGGTGGTCTACGGATTTGAGTGGTGAGGCACGTCCTGACTGACCAAAGAATGTGCCTCGCGGGGCTGCTAATTCAGTCAGGACACGGCTATTGACGTTGACGTTGGTGGTCTAGTAAGAGAGAGGATTTTGAGGAGGTCGTGGCCTAATCAGTGGTCGGCATTTGAGTCGATCGCTAAGTTAAGTTGCTCTGGCTGCCAGTGGGACCCGATTAATGTCACTTTGTGATATTAATCGTAAGGTTGTAGAGATCGTGGGGGTTCCGAGGATGACGTAAGATGGCAATCGGTCATCTTAACTCGCCCCGCAGCCAAAATCCTCTGCAATATAAGCGGACCCTGGTACTTAACCGGGATAATGCTAGGAAGATGATAGGCTATATATCCTTACGCTAAAATTGTTCACTTATTTTTACGCGGACGAAGACGCGGGTAACAGCTAGTTTGAGATATTGAGTAACTCTCAGAGTGACTCAAAGCATGTTATTTATATAACACTGCATTTCATTGCGCCCTTTATTTCACGCTCTATATAATAGGGACAATCTATTTAATATCGTGACCGTTTTATTCGATTATGTGAGGTAAAAATAGTTATAAGAGCATTATTATATCACTCTAAGACATGCTTTTTTTATGTTACAAGGGTGCAGACGAGCAGGCAGCAGGCACCGAAGTGCCTACCGGCGCTCATGGACATCTGCGCGACCAGAAGGCCAGCAGATGCGCTGCCGGCCCTTAATGACGAGTTTAGGCCACCGGGAAGTCCCAGGATCAGTCCGTCCGACGGCGTCCACGATCGAAGACGCCGCCATACCGTTCCTGTATCATCTGTCCGTAACACCCTTACTCTACACGTCGGAACTTCACAGACTCTACGCCTTAGTTAAAGTATGTGGCGGTAAGATCTTTAATATTCTGTTGGTACCTATTTATGGAAACTATAAAAGAAACATTCCGTTAAGTAATAAACAGCTAATTATAACCACTGTCATAAAAGGTTTATTAGCTCTTTTAAAATACTCAATGGTTTATTTTAATCCATTTGAAACAGACTATAGTCCTGTATACTTCCTGAGAAAAGGCTACTAAATTTATCGTTTTTATCTAGCAGAACTATCAGCTGTATCCATTGACTACATAAAGTTATAAACACCGGCCAAAGTTTGCATTAAATAACCAACAAACTATTAATTTTTTATCATATTTTTAGTTAGTGACAACCTCGGACGTCATAAATTTTATACCCCCATAAATTAATGTTCATCGGCGATAATGGATAATAGTAAAAAAATTTTTTTTGTTACAAGGGGGCAAACGAGCAGGCAGTAGGCACCAATGATCATAATGTATTAACTACTAGCGGACCCGACAGACGTCCTGTCTGAACATTGGGTTACTTTTGAGATGTAAGGCCGGCCTTTAAGAAATATTTTTTTTTTTGTAAACCTTGAATAAAACATTTTGTTTTTAAAATAAACGTACCACCAAACTTTTATCAAAGTTCACTACTTGAAAACTCGTTTAACGATAATTTCTATTGTGTTCATTCTACACAGAAATCTGATGAGATGCCTTAAAGAAAAGTTGTTAAGGTTCGATAGACCATTCGTACTTGAGTGTATTTTTGGCTGGAGTTCGGCCGTCCGATAAAATGTGGACAGAAGTATCGGAATTTGTATTTCGCATTTTCGTATTGAAACTTCAATGTTAAAGTACCAGAACGATTCAAAAGAAAGTATTCTGTTTGAATCGTTCAAATACTTTCGTATTTGAACAGCCTCAGGTAACGATAGGATAGAATTTTATATAAATATCAGAACGCATTTATTTATACACGGTGACATTGTCGCGGTTAGGATGGTTACGTAGATCTTATCCTAAGGTTGAATAAAAAATATTCGCAACCCGGTTAAATTTCAACCGTGTATGCCGACCCTAATGAATAAACAGTCAAAGGTAGCAAAGGGAGCGTGCGGGAGTTTCCAGCGTTCAACTCTCTCACAACGCAACGGTGAAATTGTAAATTTTCTTTTCGTGCCTTTTTGGTTTACTTCGTTTTCGGATTTTCGCAGTCGATGAATTATTAGCTGCAATATTGTATAGAGCATATTTGTTGGAAATAAATATAACCACACATTTTTATTATGATCAAATATATTGATTGACACCCAAATTTTAATAGCAAGTGCTGTTAAGAAAATAGCCGCACCGAATATTCAAGAGGCCCAGCGTGGAGTTAGATCGCATGGCTTGTTTTCATTAACATGATTGGCCTTACCCGGTTAAATTTCAACCGTGTATGCCGACCCTAATGAATAAACAGTCAAAGGTAGCAAAGGGAGCGTGCGGGAGTTTCCAGCGTTCAACTCTCTCACAACGCAACGGTGAAATTGTAAATTTTCTTTTCGTGCCTTTTTGGTTTACTTCGTTTTCGGATTTTCGCAGTCGATGAATTATTAGCTGCAATATTGTTATTGCTTGAGACGGCACGTATTGTGAGGAAGTTTTTCAATCTGGAGCCCTAACCACCGGTTGCTTGGGTCCTTGCCCCGCTGCCGGCGAAGATCTATTTTTCTATATATTTTTAAATGTTTTTATTTTTATAATAATATTTAAAAATGTATGTTAAAGTGAGATATATTAAATAAATGATAGTCAAAATAATAATAATACTTTAGTCTCCTCTATTAAAATACGCGTATAAATGCAGGTGGCAGATGGATTGGATTGGACATAATTCCACAAGGTAGCAGGTTCAAGCCCTGACGTCGCTGTCGTATTGACTCACTCATAGTACTAGCTTTTAAGCTTAATTTAAGGGTATACGCCATACTTTGAAAATATTTGACTGGCCCGTTGGCGCAGTGGTCAGTGACCCTGCCTTCCGCTCCGGGGGTCGTGGGTTAGATTCCCACCTCGAGTCTTGGGTGTATTATCTATATGTATGTATTTATATATTTCTAAAAAAAATTAATTGTGTATAACAGGCATCTGTTACCTATAACACAGGCATTAAGTTGTCTACCTTAGGAACAGGCGCCAATGAAATTCCATAATATTTTAAAGCTATAGTAGTCACGTCTAATATTGGCGTCTTGATTGGAACAAGATGGCGGATATAAAATTTTATTTCTAAAATAAATTTTAGCATTCATTTCTAAAATTACTTTTCATTTTAAATCGTAACACATTTAATATATTTCATTGCGTTATCAGTTACTTAGTACAAAATTACAACTTATTTAGGGCCCATATAAGAAGTTCAACTGTTTATATTTTTTGTTTGTGTCATTTAGTAGAGTACCGTGAGACTTTTATCTAATAATCTAGGGCCAGTCAATGAATCTTTATATAAACTTTGGAAATGTATTTTAAACAAAAAAAATGTTAAAAAAAATACGCTATCTTGATTTTTTAATTACTTAATAAAAAATTTAAAAAGGGGCTTTCATTTTTGCTTATATCTCAAAAACTATTTAAAATATTTCAAATCTGAAAAAAGGTTCAAAGAGAAGAGAAAATTTCCTGAAAACAGATTATTTCTTGAAACTCTGTCTTCATTATTTATAGTGATAACTTAATACTGAATTATTTCCAGTGTTAAATTGGTCTCCAACCATACCTCTCTACCTTGGGCTAATTGAATTCATTTCTTTCCTGCAAAAGTGTTCAAGTCTTTCACTTCTTCCTCGGCCTACCTGGTCGTCGGCGGCCACTAGACAGTCCCTACTTTCGTAATATTAGCCCACCTTTGCGGGTCCATGTATGCCACGTGCCTATACTTATCCATCCAAGTATTTAATTTATAGCGAAATTTTCATCAAATCAACAGCATAACAAGATTATAATAACATCATATTTGTATAGAAGTCCATTAAAATTAATATTGTAGTGATGTCACAATTGTCTTCAACAAAAGCAAAATAATTAAGAAATCACAACGAATATTTTGTGTAATAAAGGCAATGTAATACATTAGAATTATTGTATTAAACAATTAAAAAAAAATAACAAAAAAGTTCCGCATTTCTTAAAATTTCGACTATTTCAAAATCATGACATTTTATGGCCAACAATGGCCTTCGTGCAAGCAATCAGGCCGCGTCACAAAAATATTTTTCAGCGTTTCCGTCCACGTTAGCCAATTCGGAAGCGGATGTCATAGACGTCATAACATATTATGATATTTACATGTACTTTTATGCGTTTATCAACTTTCCGCTCTTGGCAATTTTAGATTTAGGAGGCCGATCTCGTGAAACAAAAACCGTGATGAAAGATTTTCTTCTCCCATGGCCGTGGAAATTAAAATTCAAGTGCAACGTGCACTGTAAAAGAAAGTATTCCAAACAAAACCCTCTTTGTGGGCACTATACCATCTTGTATTAAATAAATGATCTTAAAATTAGTATAGCTTACACAATTTCTATTAGACAAATTTTCTTCTTCTTTCTTAAATAAGCATTTTTTATACATATATTAATTTATGTACTATATTAACTTTAAGTCAGAATTGTTAATATTTTTTTAAGAATTTTAATTTTGTATTCTTTTTTTGAGTTTACATGAATTTTATGTTTTATATGGGTCCTCGTCTGAAGTAAAATGATTTTATTTATTATTATTTACTTATTAATCTAGATATCGGTATAGTAAAACCTTATACTATTGTATTTTTTCCAGTCGGAATTTTTAAGTTAATTAAGCAATCTTCGGATGAACTTGAAACTTGATTGATTGCGACATAACACTATATAAAAACTTAAAAACTAGACTAAATGACAAATGGTAAAGTTTGTGACTTTGTATGTTTCGGGTAATTTTTTATTTTACTGATCCGATTTTGATAATAATTTTGCTATTAGAAAGATATATTATCGAGAGAACGTGGGAAAAATATTCATCTTTAAATAGTTGTATATGGGTGTTGTAATATGAGGTATCATAGAATAGAATAACAGAGAAGAAAATTAAACGTTTCGCAGCGCTGTAAAACCTGA
This sequence comes from Charaxes varanes, assembly GCA_024363005.1. NCBI lineage: Eukaryota > Metazoa > Arthropoda > Insecta > Lepidoptera > Nymphalidae > Charaxes > Charaxes varanes. The sequence goes on from JANCMC010017835.1 coordinate 248,611, forward strand.
AAATAATAAATGTAATTTAAAAATTTATAATCAAAATTATTTTTTAAAACACCATCTATCTATAAAAATGGTCTGATGTATTTTTTTTTATAAAATAATTAGAAAAAAAGTTATATCGACCGATAGAAATTTTCACTTATATTTTTTTTATTTTTGGTTCTACGATTAAAAGTTACTAACAAAAGTTGTAGATAATCTAATTGCCAACAAAAAATGTTAATTAATTGTTTTGTGCGACCTATAGTTCGTCAGACAAACCATAAAAATCATTTGCACACCTTTTTCCAAGATGGCGACCAACTGCCAACTGTTGCAACATTCAAGAGACGACTAGAATAAGATTTTCTTCCGGATACAAATATTCTAAATCGCTTTTCTTTATATCATCCATAAACGCACATAAATATTGCGATGTGAAATAAATAGGTAGAGGGAAATGTAGCAGAAATAAAAGTTGTTGCAGCTTCTATAACAAAAGGCGATAATATTGAAGATACAGAAAGAATACATATTAAAGTACAAAAACAAAGCGTGGTTTTAACATTGTAAGAATTACAAACGTATCCCCAGATAAAGACCCATAATATCTAAACTTACATTATATGGTTTTGTATTAAGTGAAGAATGAAAAACTATTGCTTTTTAAGTTGCATATTAGTCTGTAACAATATTTAAAATAAGACTTCACTGATAGCAGAAAAAAATTATGATTATGATAGATACAATAGACTTGACGTACTTAATTTCATAAATATACTTAAAATATATAGCGGATACACTTTCAACACTGTTATCACGTTTAGTATTGTTTTTAGTCTATGCCATACAAGATTTGGCTCAGTCAATTTTCCTTTCCTTAGTGTAATCTTTGCCTCAGGCTAAAACCGCAATAATACGTTTATTGCTTACCGTTTAAACATAATGGGTAGGCAACTTGGGCAACTTTTTAGCTAAATATCTATTTAAAAGACTCATTAGTAGTTTATAATGTAATATATTTTAAAAACCTATAGAATAATCTTCAGCTTTTCAAATTAAATAAAAGAACCAAGCAGAACTTAATCAGGACTCCAGAGAAAAGCACCTTGCCACTATTCCAAGTTTTGCTGGATTTTGTATTCCATCCTCGATCCAACTTTAGATGAGTAACAAGGTTCTTCATGAAAGGAAACAACTATGGGTTTATTGATTGCACCCAAATTTTATTAATACGAACGTCTAAATCAAAACATGTTTAAAACTACCTTTAAAGACATTTCTGTCACATAGCACTTTTTAATGTTTATTTACTAAATATGCACTTATGTACAGCATCAACTAAATATAAATTATTGTGTTGGTACATGTCCAAGAAATTACATTTTCATTTTCACTTTTTCCTGTTTATATAATCCGTCTGTTGCGGACAGATGCTACGAGAAAAGTGGCAGTTGTCCGTCTTCGACCGCGGACGTCGGCGACGCTACTAAGTGGGGCTAGCACTAGTGTATATAGTGAGCGAGATAGCTAACTCCTGCTGGAGCTAGATGAAGATAGTGCTATCTCGCTCACGTAAACACGGATTGTTTACTGGTTTACGGCGTACACTAGTGTCGGCCTCCTTTTAATACTTAAGGTGTTTTTCTAATTGCGGTATGGTACGTTATTACACAACGCTACCTGAACCAGATGTTATATTGTGCTTGTAAATACAGTCCGTGAAGATAAGAAAAGGTCGATGTTCTATTGCCCCGTGAATATAACCCTGTTACGGCACCGATCCCCAACAAGTAGCTTGGTTAATAGCAAGTATTCATTGCTTCTAGTGCAAGGTATAGGTAAAACGTATCACGCAAGGCATAGAATCGTTAAGGCCAACTTCATACTGGTAGGAAGGAGGTCATGTCGCCACAGAGTTGTCTTTCAGCAATTATTATTCATATTGTACGTGCATAACCTGCTTATGTTAATTTTAAATTGATGAAACCATGCGGTTACGCTACGAATGGGCGAATAAGATAGTGTAAGAATAATAAAAAGAATACATTTTTTTATGATACATCGTAATACTTTTCTCGTGCCCTATCCGTTTTTTATACTGAGTTATACGTTTTAATATTATAAACGTAGAAAGGAACGCAAAAGTTAGCACGTTGGTCATCTGTCCTACGGAAAATAATGTTTGGAAGTACAAGTGCATTTGTGGCCACTACCTCACAAACAAGACCACTTTAGCGATGACAGTAATTGAGGTGAATACTGGCCACTACGGACGTCCGTGCTTTGTGAGACGTTTTACGTTCCTTTATATGTAATAACGATATCTGTGTACCTTCTTAAGATGATGCCTCACACTTCAAAAATGTTTTATTTAAGTAGATTTTTATTAACTCTTTTAAATAGTCAATTATCTCAAACCTACCACTGATTCAGAAAAGTTGAAGAACCTTCAAGAAACGTAGGATTTTTATACCGAAATCTTTGATTTTTGTTTTCGGCCTGGTGCTTTTTTTAGTGACATCGTTTTCAACTCATCTCGTATAAATATTTTTATAGGGCAAATTAAAGTATCGATGAAGTAGCATTAATATTATATATTCATACTAACTTGTTTTGAATTACTTACTCTTCGATTATCGTGGTTAAGGTCTCGTCATAAATACGCATAACTCATCAATGACTAGACCAAAAATCTATGAAAAGCAAGATTTATTGCACACCAATTATGGTTATGTTGGTCATGCAATAAACAAAAAGCAATCAAATTTGAAGAGGAAGCTCACACGTAGTTTATGAATCATTTTTTTCAATCAAAAGTAGGTAAAAAAAATTAGCTTCAATTTTAGGGTGATGATATGTTGCCTATAGCTTTCCTCGATAAATGGGCTATCTAACACTGAAATAATATTATGAATCGTACCAGTAGTACCTAAGATTAGCATGTTCAAGTAAAAAAAAAAAAAATTGCTTTGCATATTTTTTAAGTGTATTCGAATACATGTTCGACTATCTATTATGGTCACAGTTTTTGAATTTAAAATCGCTTTATTCATCTCTATTCATCTCTATTGTAGTCGTATATAGGTCGCAGGTATGCTTTAAGAATAGTTGTAGATTTTATTCCTGGAATAAAAGAGAACAACGTCGACTTAAGAAAATCTGTTACAAAGCGCTCCCCTCGCTCTCTTTGGTATTATAAGCACTTTTATGTAGCGTTTAGTGACTGATCTCGTTTATCTTGAACGTTTTCTATATATATATATATATATATATATATATCAATAATTTATTTAGTACCTGTTTTTATAAGTAGTCCATAACATATCTTAATGTATATAAATTCCGCGTCACGTTGTTTGTCCGCGATGGACTCCTAAACTACTTAATCGATTTTAATCAAATTTGCATACCGTGTGCAGTTTGATCCAACTTGAAAGATAGGATAGCTTGTATGTCAATTTATAGTCGCAAATAAGAATGAGCCGCTGTAATGTATGCACGTGCATAACTTCTGAACTACTGCACCGAATATATATAAATATAAAAAGGAATAGGGAAATGATAGCCAAAAAGAAATGGAACGGAACGGGGACGGGAACAGGAACGGGGAATAATGTTATAGGGTAATAGAATGTAGTAAATAG
>JANCMC010017835.1:252333-349389 GCA_024363005.1 Charaxes varanes
AAAAAGAAATGGAACGGAACGGGGACGGGAACAGGAACGGGGAATAATGTTATAGGGTAATAGAATGTAGTAAATAGTAAGTAAAACAACGTCCGAGCTGGTCAGCGTTTGCCGGGTCCGCTGGTACAAGTGTAAAATGTGCTAGGAAGTACTACTCAAATATGGCCACAAAGGTATTTACCAAATCAATTAGAATGTTAGTGTTTCAAGTGTATAGGTCCTTGAGTTGCAATAAAGTAAGCAATTAGTGCAATTTTTAAAAAAGTCGAATAGCGCCATGTTATTGGTTCATGAATTCAAAGTACTATCCTCTTTTCTGGCATCGCGCCAGCCCGCTCGGTCGATTCCTTCCTGGAAAAGGGATACGGCGTCGGGAATACAGCGATCCAAATGCAGCATTATTTTAAAGCTACCAATTAGACGATGCAACACTTGATGGGTTTAACCTCCTTTGCAAATACTTGTCTCCCATAATTCAGGAACAGACAGTATAATATAAGATCTTAAACATTTTAAGTGTACGCATAATAAATACGTACATTGTGTGAGATATTTTGTTTTATCAACATCGTAATTTTCAACCACTGCTCGGTATAGGCCTCCCTTTGCTTCTGCCACTCTCCCCTATCCCTTGCCAATCTCATCCAGTTACCTCCTTCCACTCTCCTCACATCATCCGCCCATCGAGCCAAAGGACGACCAGGGTTTCTGCAACCCAATCTGGACCACCACTCAGGTTCGTTCACCACATCTAGCCTAGTGTCCTGCCCAACTCCGTTTTAGTTCGACCACCCTTTATCCTACCTCCTTAACCTTAGTGTGGAGTCGGATTTGGGTATTTCCAACTCTGTCTTGAAGCGTGATGCCAAGCATGACGATATTTTCTTAGCTTTATTTTAATATCATTACGGTGATCTTTTTTAGTGGTCTGTATACTATAATATGTTCACGTATGAGGTCCTAATGGCTGCCACTGATGGGGCAGTTGAAGTAGTTACATTCTTGGCTGCAGCAATATAGTGCTTGCCAACGAGACGCTGAGAAGAATATCATTATATGTAATTAAAGAAAGATTTTTTGTGAACCTCTCACACACACTCTACCAGCGCTTTCTCTTACTGATGTATATGTGTTGAATAAATCCTTTTACCCCAACTCAAGTTTTGAGAATAACCTCCTATAATAATGACAAAGCGAGTTAAGGTGATGTTATCAACAGCTGGTTTTATCCAAATTATTCGTATTACTAGCTGTTTCCCGCAACTTCGTCATACAATAATATAAAAGTTACTGTTTTTCTTTTAGAGGTACGGATCCCTAAAAAATATATTTTTCAATTTTATGACTTAAATTTAAAAAGTTTTTATGTCCATATTAGATGAAGAGGAAGAAGGAGAAGAAGAAGTAATAGGCTTTATTGCCATATAGACTAAGCTGTTAGACATACTTTTTGTAGCAGTCATACTTTTTTTTTATACCTTCATAACATTTTAGTTAAAGTCCATTATGGTACTATTTAATATAAATAAAATTGAAGGGTCTCTCCTTAATGTTGATTTTTTTTTTACTAATTGCATAAGACAAATACAATGCCTATAGTAAAAACTCAAGTTAAATATCTGTCAGTTTGTTCTAAGTAAACACTGAAATGGCTGGACCAATTTTGATAGGACTTTCACTGGTAGATGATTTTAAAATAAATAACATTTTTTTGCTGAAGGTTGGACCAAAGGTCCTATCATTACTGCGACCAGTAAGATCTATTGTAACTGCCTCAGTGTATAGCTCATCCTAAAGACCAGCAGAGTGTATAATAACATAAGCTACTTTGCTTTTAGCCCAAATTTCATGATTCTAGGTCAGCGGAAATTACCTTTTAGTTCCCTTTGCAAAAGTATGGGGAATCTATAGTAATAGTATTGTTTTTTCTAGAAAAAGCTTTACTAATCTATACTAATATACACAGCTGTAGAGTTTGTTTGTGTGTTTACTTGAAAGCGTAAGCTCAGGAACTACTGGCCCGATTTAAAAAATTCTTTCAGTGTTAGGTGGCCCATTTATCGAGGAATGCTATAGACTATCATCACGCTAAAACTTTTCACCTAATTTTACATGGACGAAGTCGCGGTCACAATTAGTTTTACTAAAAAGACAATCATTAAGAATTCACTTACATACATATCAGTTTTATTTAGATGTATAAATCAATATTATTTGCAGAAGTATCAAGGATTTTTCGGTTTTCTGAAAGAATTCTTTGACATTCGACTCGTCATGGAAACCTTCAGAGTTGTGTTCGAAAAAGGAGAGGGAAATAGAAGACTCAGAGTATGTCTCCTACTTATTGTGGTGTGTGTCGTATTTGGACCCATGCAGGGTAAGGTCAAATTTTGTCCAATGACCTATGAGTCGTGGGTTCGATTCCCACCTCGAGTCTGGGTGTATTATCCATATGTATGTATTTATATATTACTAAAAAAAAATAATATTTGTGTATAACAGGCAGCTGTTACCTATAACACAGGCATTAAGTTATCTAGCTTAGGAACAGACGTCCGTGTGTCATATAGTCCTGTGTATATTTATTTATTTCTTTATTTAATTTACTATTTTATACAAAACTAGTTGTTACCCGCGGCTTCGTCCGCGTAAAATTAGGTGAAAAATTTTATCGTGATGACATATAGCCCTACAGCCTTCCTCAATAAATGGTCTATCTAACACGAAAATAATTCTTCAAATCGGACCAATATTATCTGAGATTAGCGCCTTCAAGAAAAAGAAAACAAACAAACCCTTCAGCTTTATGTATTAGTATGAATAAATTATATCTCTGTGGAATCAGTTGCCAGCTGCGGTATTTCCGAACGGATACGACCTAGGGACCTTCAAGAAGAGAGCATACTCATTTCTCAAAGGCCGGCAACGCATCTGAGAGCCCTCTGGTGTTGCAGTTGTCCATGGGCGTCGGTAGTCATTTTTTATTAACTGTAATGGTCCAGTACGAGATTAAAGAAAGGTTTTCTTAAGTTTGATCCCAGTAATAAACAACGTTTTGACGGACATTTCTAGGAAATTCTAGATTCTGTACTTCAAATCGACACAGCTTTGTACCGATTACATCTTTCGGCTACAAGAGTTAGAACAATTAAATATTATTAAATTTAAAAACAACGTCAAGTCTAAAATAAAAATAATTTATGTAATTGAAGATGATTATTTTAAGAGGAGAAGTTAAAAATATGAATATTTTCCCTACGTATTGCTAAGATATAATACTCGCCCTCAATCGCCCTCTACGTTGTGATAAAGGTGTCGCTTTTCAATCCTTTGTGCTGTTCTATAAAAATTAAGAAAGGTCAGGAAATAATCGCATCTTCTTCTCATTTTTAGGGTTCCGTAGTTCTACAAGGGACTCTAATAATTTCGCTCTGTCCATCCGTCCGTATGTCTGCCCACAAGGTGGTCCCCCCTAGCATTTCCAAACTATTTGACGTAGAGTCTTGAAATTGGCCATGTTGATAAAACATAATAAAAACTCATTAGGCCTTTAATAACGAGTTTAGACCACCGGAAAGTCTCACAAACCGAACGAAACGCGACAACAATACCATCACTTGACGCGACACTTCACGACGATCACAAGTGAGAAAGAGGTATAAAATAATGTAAACAAAAAACAATAAACTGCGTAATAGCAACACACGTATCGATAGATCGTTGCGAAAAAAGTGTACAATTAAATCGATACGAAAAAACTGTGCAGTTTATCGATAACGATTTTTCATACAAACGTATCGATCTTAAACCTTTATTAAATGTAAGCTCATTCAAAAATCCTATTATAATATAAAAGATTATTTAAATAATGTAAAAGTTTTGGAGTAAATTGCTCTAACGGTGTCTGAATTATTGTGAAATGGTGATAACAAAAAAAAAATTACTCAACTGTGTTTGTTTTTGTCGGAAACCCAGTAATCTTAGCCTTTAATTCATACAATTTATCACCAAATATTATAATAATGATTTAAAAAAAATGATTAATATACACAGTTTATATATACTATTTTACACACAGTTTATATTACAGTATATGAATAAAACATTTTTGACTTCTCTTTATACCTCTAATATTCGTTTTTTCTTCATTTAACAGGAATATTAAAAATATTTAGAGATTTGAAAAAGCTTACGTATGGAGAGACTATTTCGATTTAGGTTTTTGTTAAAAAATTGATCAACTTTCATTCTCAACATTCTTCAAGTAAATCTAATTATTTTTTATCTATATCTTAAAAAATCTTCCAAGTTTAATTAAGAATTTGGGATGCGGCGTTGAGTAACTAGAGAGCGATTTCGTGGCGCCTTCCTTTTAAACTTCTACGATTTTTGTATTCAGTAGGAAAAACAAATATACTGATCAATAGGGTTGTATTAACTTTACTTGTATTTACTTATCAGACTAGAATCTAGTCAAAATTTTCGACATTTAGTGTTTCTAGAATAATAATTAAAAAAAAAAGATAAGCTATATATACTACTATTAACCAAGTATGTGCCATCATTTTAAGATTCACAACTATTAGTAAAGGTTGTATAAAGTACTTGCTTGGAATGGTACAGCAAATAATCCTATGACGATGTCGGCCAGGGCCAGGTTTGCGATGTAACAGTTGGTGACGCTTCCTCTAACTCTTATTTCACGCGACATGATATTAAATTAAATTTATTCCATGTAGTTTTTACGATATCATCAAAAATGAGCCTTTAGATAGTAATTGTAATTACAACGTCATACGGAATTCAGTTAGTGTTAATTATGAAAGTGGTCTAAGTCATGTATTTCTTGTTTCGAGATATTTAATGGAAATTATTGTTCTACATATAATATTTCTCCATATATTGTATGTAGAACAATAATTTCCATTAAAATGTGTATTGCATTTCAGTTATGTTTGTATATTTGCACGCCATTCCTGTGGCAAGATAGTTTGTAAAGGTCTTTTTGATTTAACAACTTTATAAACTCAGTCTGCAAGTAAGGGAATTATTACTTATGAATTATGAACTGTGAATTGTGAATTATGAATTGAAAATTAATAATTATAGTTTTTTAATCGAATTGTAAATTATGAAATGTACCTTCAAGTTCAAATGGTAAATACTCCTTGGTCATCCTCGTCTACCAAATATGCTCGATCAACTGGATTGTCGAGAACAATGATATGGTGAGTGAATCTGTAAACAGCTGACACTATTAGACGTAGAGACTTGAAATTTTCCATGTTGATAGAACATGCTAAAAACTCATTAGGAAAATTATTTTGAACAAAATCGGTCAACTTTTGAAGTTATTTAACAAACACGTTTATAGAGTATCAGATACGAAACACTTCTATATAAGCGTGTTTTGACACGCTCTTGGCCACTTTTATCCTATACTTGTATAGTCGACGAAGAAAGTGCTTTACCATTTTTAATGAGATGAGCTCCTAGTTAAAGAAAACTTTGCCAAGGGTTATTGTTAGAAGTTAACGTAATGCATAACAAGCAAAAATAAGCCTTGTTACTAATTGATGTGCAAACGACATTCGACCTTAGCGTGGCTAACCTCTTGGTCGGCTACACTTCAAGATACAGCTTCTTGACCATATAGGTCTTTATTCCTTTTTCGGAAGAACTAGTATGGGAAATACGACATAAACATCCATATCGTTTGAATACCCGTACTTTAAGGTTTGATTTTTCACAGCTCCAAGGGACCGCAGCTCTTAGCATTTCCTATTAACTTAAACCTTATACCTCTACGCGTTACTGAGAATCACAGGCATTAAGTTGTCTACCTTAGGAACAGACGTCCGGGTGTCATATAGTCCTGTATATATTTATTTATATTTATATAACCACTTAAATAAAATTATTTTTTCTATTTACATTTATATAACAAAAGTTATATGTAATAAAGTATAGTTTAATGTGTTATTTAAAATGATTTTAATATAACATTTAGGTAAATGAGTACTTCTCAATTCTGCTTTAATTCTAAGACTATCACTACCTGGAAAAAGTGGTGTTATCATTTTAATAGCATCCGTACATCTATTTTTTTGTTATAATACTTTTGCTTAGTTTATTTACTTTTTAGAAGAAAAAATGAACCACAGAACACACAGTTTAAAAAAAAGTAATATTTTATGCACTTGGACCCTCCTACTTCTTTTGTGACCATTACACTAGATTACAAATTATTGCATTTCACTTTAACAACTTTAATTGAAATGTATAAAAATCAATGTGATGCACAATATTATAGACTTGTTAATAACTGAAAATTTGTTGTAATTAAAGTTAATCCATAAAACTTAAATTCTGTTTATTTACCTTCGTAAAGTTTTCCAATTTAGCATATTTCACGCCAGATTTATCATATTTTCAAGTAGCTTCTGATAAAATAATAAACAAAAAAAAAACTCTTAAGCCATTCTTTGCTATCCTGGGCTATTTGAACCACATCTTTTCTGCAAAAGTGTCTTGAACTTGGTGGTAAACAAAGAAATAAAACCCTATTACAAGGGTTTTAATAAACATTTATATAGCTACATACAGCGAGATAACTACACAGAGAGCAGTGGTTATGCTCATTAATATTTGAACCATAACGTCAAATTCATTAATTTCGCTCGGCAATACAAGTTTGTAGTGGTATCTATTGAAAGGCAGAAATGCAGTTTAATTTAAAAGTAAATATAGTCAACCAAGAAAATGCTTTACGTTTATGAATGACAGCTTCGACTTAAAGATAATTTTGCTATGCGTTATTGTTAGAAATTAAGGTTAAGCGTAATAAGCAAAAATGAGCCTTTTAACTAATTGCCGTGCAAACGATATTCGACCATAGCGTGGCAAACCAATTTCTTGGTCGACTATACAGCGTATTAGTTTAATCTTTGTCGTTTCTGCTATAAATCTATCAACGCCGGCTGCACGCATGAATAAGCATGATTCATTGTCACGTTCCGCCTGAACACGAGGCACGAACGACGTTATCACTTTTTTTTTTAAATATATGTCAGCCTGAGAACCACATAGCAAGAAGCTGATTTATACAACAAGGAAAATGCGCACCAACTAAAAGTCTGCAAGTACTAAGTACATTATAAATGTATAATATATATCACACGCTTAATATTAAACTGACCAAACAAAAAAGGAGATTTTTGGGAAATGACAACTGCGTTATAGTGACAAATTATGCATTTTAATGATAGTTAATTAAGAGATTAATAATACTGAAATGTTATTTTAATAATGTTTTATAATAAAAAACTTATTTTAATTAAAATGACTAAAGTAATATTACCCCGGAAAAGAAGGGAAGAGTGATAGAAAAGAAAGATTATAACATAAAATAATACTTTAAAAATGGCACGGGCATTTAGCCTGTGGTGAAAATTTACTAAAGACAGAAAAAAAAAGATAATATGTCAGTTTATGATCAAGCATGCTATATATCTTCTGAAGCCTACCTTCTTTAATGCTTTAGCGTCCTTATAGATCTGACTGCCAGGTTCATTAAACAGACAAGCATTTCTGACCATGGTCATAAGATCCTTCTCTAGGTCGTTCAAATTCGTGTACTCCCCGCTTTGTATCTTCTGTGCGATCGTCTTGAGATCTATTGGTGAATCAATAACGCTGAAGTATTCGGGGTAACGTCGCTTTGAGGGCAGAAATTGAAACGCTGGATACAATGGCCTTCCGTCAGTGTTTGCTGTCATTACCTGGAAAAATTTAAAGTACATCTCTTAATTATTCAGTTGTTGCTCCTTATCTGATGTTGAAGGACACCATCGGAGGAGGTTGCATAACCTGTGACCGAAATTTGAGTCAATCACAAGTTTAAGTAGCTTTTTCCGCGGCCGGATGATAGTTGACTGACGAATTCTAACACTGGTTTTCAAATATCAGACCTCCTCTGTGTTTCGGAAGACGTGAAAAGTAGTGTATATTGATTAATGTCACTGCACGCTATTAGTCATGCGGTTTTGACATTGTGGGTTTCTGGAGATGATGTCAGATAGTCATATTAACTCGTCCCATAACCACATCCTATGCAATTTAAGCAGACTCTGGTACTATACCAGGATAACCTTGGGTAGGAATCTTCTCATCTAAGCTATGTTTTGACTACAGCAAAATGTGCTTAAACGTCTAGTTTCATGTATTTAATACTAGCAACTCTCACAGCTTCGCTCAAATGCAGTATAGATTATGCAAGTATTAAACATATAAACCTTCCTCTTGATCGCTATGTTTATTTTAACTGCATCAAAATCAGTAGAATAGTTTTAAAATTTAACCAGTACAACTACAGGAAGTGACTTTGTATAATTTATCAAAATGTTAAATGCATTCTTTCTCCACTTACTGCATTAAAGAGTTCCTCAAATATACTATCTTCCTCATTGTTAGTGGATGTCTCTGATAAATCCTCAGCAACATCTGATCTCCTACTAGAAGAACCATTCCGAGATAATTTTGGAGTCCTCATGTCATCTATTCATGAAACAAAGCCATACATCATTTTAGTGATTAATTTAGGAAATCATTATAGCCATTTCAACCCTTTTACATCACAATCACAAAGTCAATTATTGCGAATAAATTATTACAATTCTAACACATCATATTGTACTCTACTGCGTATAATCCAGTTTATACATGGTAGAGATGGAAGCAGGGTTATACCAACAAAATCCCTGTACAACCTACTAAAAAGCCTTGGCTTGTCAAGAGCTATCTTTATTAGAAAGGACATCTAAAGCCACTCTAGTAGGATCATAACAGATTTAGCGTAACAGGGAAGGGAACACGCATGCGGTACATCAATTAGGTGATGTCCTGCATGCTTGTTCACATTCATTTAGTAATATTAAAAAGAAAAATTTTAGCTCTACTCATGGGAATATTGTAATAATTCTTAGATTATAAACAGTTTAGACAAATTGCATACCAGCTTCAAGGGTCTGTCGGTGTCTATTATATAGCTTCCACAGGTCATTTGCATCTTTGTATTCCTCAGAGTCAGGCTTATAAAATGCCTTTGCATTATTCACTAATAGCTCAATATCTGCTGAAAGCTCTTCAATGTCCTCATATGTGTCCGTTTTCAGTTTTTGTTGGACCTTTAATTAGTAAATTCAATAAAAATACATAAGAGATTTGTAATTACCTTGAATAAAAAACTAAATATAAACATTACCAACATAAATAAAGTGCATAACCTACCCTCAATAAGTCAATAGGTTGGGACACAACTTCATAATACTGGGGCTCTTGTCGTCTTTTAGGGGCTCTAATAAAAGAGTCGCATAGCAAAGTTCCATCTTCTTTCTTATATGAGCGTATAATATCATACAATTGCTGACAAATTTCACTCTGTAAAGAATTTTAAGTATTTAAAATCGTCTACAAAAATTACTATAAATTCCATACATATATAGTATTAGCATTCTTATTTGTACGCGGCAATGCAGGTCATCCGGTATAGTACAATGAAATAAAAATACAATTTTTCTCACCGGTTCTAATTTTTTCTTCTTCCGAGATGGAGGTGGTCCTGGATTACTTAGCTCTACTCCATCATCACTATCATCTCCGTCAATTCCCCTACTCGCCACTGACGAGGCACGACGTCTTTTACTCATTTTTAAGTTTAGAGCGTATGAAGATCATAGGCTTCACTCTTGCTTGCTGCGACAAAGAGACTTTAACGCTTTTTTTATCGAACCGGTAATCACATTTTTTTCTTTAAATCGGTGTAAGTGAATTATTCAACAAGAATTCAATTAGTAAATAAAAATAAATAACACTCACCGCTCACATAAAAGTAAAACACAGCGCTTTAAGCATCTTCGTACAGAATACAGACTACAGAATATAGATTAATTTATTATCTACATAGAGTACTTTCCCACAGACTAAAATTCCTCGAGTAACTTTACTGTTCCGACGACCTAGATTCACAGAACAAATAATCTCTAGCGAGAGCCTAGAATCCTAGAATGCAAAGTTGTGAAAATGAAAAATTGTGTCTATGCCATTAATTTTTCGTTGAGTTGCGGATTTAAATTCTGCAATCGGCTTGAAAGTTGAATCTACGATCTTTGAAAGTTTGAATCGTAATTCGTAAATACTTATAAACTTTACAGAAGTAATAAGCATAATATCTAATTTATTTCTGATAACTTTTAGGTATTTTTTGCAATGGAGAAATATTCGAAGGATTTTATACTAGCCGGTGACATAGATTACTATTGCATCGTGTGTAAAGAAGCATTTAGTGATTCAAAGTTTGTAGACAGACATGTGCGGTGGGAGAAACATAGAAACAATGTAACTAGACAGGATTGTGTGCCTAATTTGTTTAAGGATGATTTGATTATTAAGGTAATCAGAGGTTAAGTAGTAGCTGTTAATGATATTTCCCATTTTAATCTTTTTACATTCCGATTGCTTGTATATAGTACTGAGAATTGATATAACAGAAGTATAAATACCAAATGCAAAAAATTACCCACTCCCAAAAAAAGGTGATTCTAGAATTATTCTTTAAAATAATGTAATTTTTACCATTTTATGGTTTATGTATGTATTATGTACTTGATGGAACCCGACACATCTCCCGCGTAAATTCCGTGCTTTTGTTAAATTTTGAGAGTTTTATTTTTTTATGTGGAAGCCTAATTATTTATCTAAAAGCAAGGAAACCTATGTTATTTCTTGAAAAATTATTAATCTTACCAGTGAAAGTCCCATCCAAATCGAATCGGCAAATTCAGACAATTATTTGGAAGGAACAGACGGACAAAAATGTTTTAACGTGCGTTTTTGTTATAGATATTGTATATATATCATATGCAATTAATAAAAAATAACCATTTCAACATTACGACCAGATCATTCAGTTCTACTTTATATAAATAAATATTATATAGGACTATATGACACATGGACGTCTGTTCCTAAGGTAGACAACTTAATGCCTGTGTTATAGGTAACAGCCGCGACCAGCATTTGAGTTGACCGGTAGGATAGATAGACCATCGTGCCAGTCTGTAAAATGACAGGGAAAACCGTGGAGCCGTCTTTATCCTGACAATAATTACAATTCAAGTTTTTTTTTTACATGTTTTACATAAAGAATAGTTTTGTTCACTTTTGTATGCAATTAAAACAATAATTATTCAGTTATATTGGATGTATTTTTTGCCAATATAGCTTAAATACGACATTTTAAGAAAAAATGTAGTTTTAGAAAGGGTTGTAGTTTTTTTCTATTATCAAAGATTTTATATGTCATTCTGCTTTCAACAGCAGAAGCCTCCAAACTTACAAACTATGCTTCACTCAAAGCATGAAGCAAAACCAGTTTGATAAGTAAATTATTCTTATTTTCTCTCTCTTATAGGCTTTATTTCCCTACCCTTGGAAACTAAGCTAGCAAAATTTTGGTATGGCACTACAATAAACTTTTAGTTGATTTGCTAAAGAAGATTATAATATTAAACACAAAAGAGGTCTTCAATTGTAAGTGTACGTGTTGAAACATAGCAAATAGGTTAATTTAATGTAAAAGTTTAACTAATTAAAAAAATATATATTTTTAGCAACGACCTATGTATGTAGTGCATTTTATGTAAACATTTTTTTTTCTATTATTAATTTAAATTATAACTTTCTTTATAATAAATTAGGGAAGGCGAAAAATAATGTTCACATGGCGGCCATATCCCATAGATCCAAAATATATAATACTATCATAGTATACTCCCGATCGATGTCCATAAATCCTCAACCGCGTAATTCGATAAGAATGTCCTGCTTTGCTTATCTCATCGTCATATGCTTCGCAAATCCGAAGCGATACAATTCAAGGACTTTGGTATGCAGCAATATTTTAGCCATTAATGAGAATAGTTATAATAATACTTAATACTTAATATATAAAGCTGAAGAGTTTGTAAGTTTGTTTGTTTTCTTAAACACGCTAATCTCAGGAATTACTGGTCCCATTTAAAAAAAATTCTTTCAGTGTTTGATAGCCCATTTGTCGAGGAACGTTATAGGTTATATATCGTCACGCTAAAATTGAATCAACTTTTTTCGAGACATTTTACACGGACGAAGCCGCGGGTAACAAGTAAAATAGAACATTGCTCGATAAAAAAGCGTCGCGTTATAAAAGCGCTGCAGTGAGACCACAAACTCGAGAGTTCATATGTTCTATTTCAACGCTTTTTTAACGCACAGTAAAAAGCTCTCGTGCGAATGGGGGCTTACGATACTTTACGTAGCAGCTAATTAAAATTTTTGCTTTTTACTATACGAACAATAATTTTTAGATTTTTAATATTAAATAAATTGAGTCACTTTTGCATGGTACTTTAAATTTTATTGAATTTAGGAAACAAATTATATAAAATATGCTAATTGGCTTCATGACTAGCATAAGTAAATCTCATTATAGAGTAAAATAAAATTATTTAATAAAAAATTAAACCTTTTGGAGTTAATGTAAGATTATAATATTGTACTGATCCACCCGCTATGTTTCCAGATACCTCGTACCCATCTGCCTGCTTTAATACTGACGTTATAGCTATAACAGAAGAATTATTTATTAGTGATTACCTAACTATTTTATAACCAATTCTTGATATGTGTTTAGGGCTTATTCATAAATATTTATTTAAAACTTAATTGCACACACAGTACATGTTTTATTGCAATAAGAAACTGGAATAAACTTTAATATTATTATTATACCCGACCCAGCAGACGCTGTCCTGCGACCCAGCAGACGCTGCACCGATCTGCGATGTTACACCTGTAAACGCTTCTTTGCAAGCGCGTGGAATAGTTTCCAGTATCGTTCTACTGGAAGTAAGATAAGGCACGTATACATTTTCCTAATTGGCGTTACGGCTTCCACATGGTTTCCACGTACGAAAAGACACTGGAAAGTAATTTAGAAATCACAGACATTTCCATTTTATGGATAGAATATATATGGACGTATAGATTTATATATTTACTATCTGTGCCTGCGGCTTCGTCCGCGTAAAAATAGGTAAAAAAATAAATTCAATTTTAGCGTGATGATAATATATAGCCTATAGCCTTCCTCGATATCTAACACTGAAAGAATTTTTCAAATCGAACCAACAAACAAACAAACTAACTCTTCAGCTTTATATATTACTATAGATTACTTTGTGTTTAAAAACAAAGTGAAAAAAATTTAAAAGTTTATATGGTCTAATGAGGTCAAACTAGTCGTAAAAATTATATATTCAAAACCTATTTATCTCCATGAAACATGCTATTAAGTAAGGTCCCACAAGGTATAAAGTGCAATATCTTCTACCAATTTACCAACGCAACTTTTTATGCGTTGGAATCTATACGATATAATTCTATTTTATATATCTACATAATATATTAGTGCCTTCGCTTTGTAGTCATATTAAAATACTTTCAGATATTTGGACAATTTCAACTGACTGACAATTCACATGCTTTCAATGTCGTATATGCAGACTGCCTAGAACAGCACAATGCACGTCAATTTCCATGGAAATTCAGTTTGGATGCTTTCAATGCACTGACAAAGCCGCCGTGTCCGATCGTCAGAGGCTACGTTAACTCTTACTTCATTATCAACTGCTATGTATATGAATATTAAATAGTATGGATAATCCAAAGAGCACGGCTCTAATTTACAAAATACTACGATCTATCAGCGACGCAGACCGCCATTGGCGTGGAGCGCCATCTCTTAAGAGAAGCTCAAAACCTAATAGTACGGTAATATACCGCTATGTGATATGTCCATATGAAATTAAGTTTTTTGATTTCGCTTCGTCCGTCCGTTCGCCCGCCTGTCTGTCGGGCCGTAAGGGGCCCCCCCCCCCCGCTAGCATTTCCAAACTATTAAACGTAGAGACTTCAAATTTTCCATGTTGATAGAACATGCTAAAAACACATTAGGAAAATAATTCTAAACGAAATCGTACAACAAGTTTTGAAGTTATTTAACAAATACGTTTATAGCGTATCGGATACGGAACCCTTCTATATAAGCGTGTCTTGACACGCTTTCGGCCATTTTATACATAGCTATATACTTTGGCGTCTCGGAGAACGAATAAAAACACGGCTTCCGGTCTTCATCATTAGTTAACGTTGATCGTTATTCCAAAGTCGAGGAGGCGATAGCTTAATCAGTAGCCGACATTTGAGTCGATCGCTAGGTTAAGCAGTTATTACTGCGGCCGGGTTTTAGATGGGTGACCAGTTCTAACAATGGTTTTCAAATATACGACCTTCTCCCCCTTCGGGTGGCACGTAAAACAGTGGGACCCGATTAATGTCACTTTGTGATATTAATCGTAATTAGAGGTAGTGCCATGCTTGTAGCCCATTGGTAAATACTTATGATATTAATTCGGTAACATATAAAATCGCTCATAGGATCTTTATGACTCGCTGAACTATGTTAAGTTTTTTTTTTCATAAGTTCTTACCTTTGGCTGTGTTGATCGCGGATTCTGCAGCTTTCTTCGTGTTATCTACTGTTGTAGCAAGAGTATCTAAGAAAGAATTATAAAAAAAAAGTAAAAAAAAAGAAATAAAGGTAAAATAAAAAAATTAATAATAATTTTAAATTATAATAAAGAAGTACTTATATTTTTAGTAAAATTAACATAAGCAAAAAATTTTTTAAAAAGGTCTCATGATCAGAACCTATTTGTAATTGATTTTATCGTTGCAATCTAGTACCGAAAACTAGCTTGAAAACTCTCCCACCGCATGACTTCAAATTATACATATCGTTTTAATGTTATTTGTTTTAATATTAAAAAATTCTCAGAATATGCGGTATAGATACGCATCTTCTTTGAGTTTGATTTAAGCATCTTGTTTGAATTATGTCATTGTCACGAATATTTTGCATGAAAAATGATCGATTGTAGCAGGTACCTATTCTTTCGGGTTGCAGCATTACACCGATTTTCCCTCGTATTCATTCGCGGATTAAAGCAAAGCAGTTTAGTTTCTCATGAAAAATAAAATAATATAACTACTTTACAGAACTTACAAACAGGCATTTATTGAGTTTATTTTCGAAAGAACTAAAGGAATCGTTAAATATATTGACACCAGGATTTGATTTAATTAATTCGTTGTATTTATTACCTATTATACGCACAATGGGGGCTTGATTTGCGAAACATGTTTTCGTGAGAGGTATATAAAAAATGTAGAGGTTTTATATAATATAAAATAAAGTCACCTTTTCTCAGAAACAATTTGTTTATCTACATTGTTTGTAGTCCATACATTACGCATTTAATTAGGCAACTTTCCCTTAACATCACGTCACGTTAATTGATATTTATATTTAATGTATTGTTTTTCTTCATACACATATGTATAATCATCAGAGAAGGTCGTGGCCTAATCAGTGGTCGACATTCGAGTTGATCGCTAGGTTAAGTTGCTCTTGCTGCGACCGGGTGATAGATGGGTGACCCATTCTAGCACTGGTTTATATTAAAAACAGCGCCGTGTTTTCTTTTCAATTCCCGCGAAAATTTTTCATTTTTTCGTTATTTTCATTTTGCCATAAAAAGGCAACGAGCGTGCAGCATACAGCCTGTGGCCTACTGATGAGTGAACCTTTTATTGTATATTAATAAGCTGTATGCTGACGCCGACGTTTAAAGACAAACAAATAATAAAATGACATTTCAATATCATTAATCGCTTCTTTAACTATAATAAAAATACACAATTTGTGGCCGTAATGCCAATTTTATCGAATTACAAGCGGAATAAATCGTAAATGACAAAACGTTATCTGCCATTTCCCAAAAATCTGCTTTTTTTGAGTTAGGTCACTTTATGATAAAGCGTGCGTTATAAATATATTGAAATTTTTAAAAACAACACTAATAATAACCTTGAGATTTGTCTAATGTTTTTATAGTCATTTAATTTTTTTTGAGATCAGAGATGTGTAACATCTTATGAGTTTTATTTCTCATATTCCAGTCGAGTTTATTTTAACTACCGACTAACGTACCCCAGGCATTAAAACAAACATTTCACGCCGGAATAGCTTGTCTTTTTATCTAAAATAAGTTTTAAGTTAAAAACACAGACAAATAATAAAATATTAAAATGGTAATTCAGTATGAGCATCTTAGCTCGGCCAACAGCCATATCCTATGCAATCTAAGCGGACCCTGGTACTAGGCTGGGATATAATAAGGAAGAAAGATGGAAAACCGGGATAAAAGAAATAGCCAAGAATCTATCTTCATCAATAGTCATAATAATTAACATTGACAAATATAAAATACTAATAAATTCCGTCAGCAAATACCCAGTCCAAATTTAATATCATTTGTAATAACCGCAGCTTAAATGGAATTACATCTTCCGAGTGACTGCCATTTTGTTGCCGAACAAATTGTTGACTAGCTTATAACGTTATTTTGAAACAGTATGATTGCTTTAGGAGCAGTCATTTTGTTTAAAACAAAACACGCTTATATAGAAGGATTTCGTATCTGATGGGCCATAAATGTTTTTTACCGGCTGGGTGATGGGTGAGTGATCTATTCTAACGTTGGTTTTCCAATATCCGACCTCCTCAGTGCTTTCGAAGGTACATAAAACAGTGGATCATTGTGTGTAGAAGAATTGAATTTGATGCGCCTTGTAGAAGGTCTGGGAATGCATCAGAGTTTAAAGCGTGTGTTTAAGAAACAGATAAAAGATGATCCACCCCTGAGAGTTAAATATATATTTGTCTAAAGTTGATAAGACATTTTTTTATAGATACGAAGTACGAGTAGGTTAAAGTTTCAACCTAATGAGTTTTATCAATGCCTGGCTGCCATAGTAGTATCACTTTTTTTATTAAGCATGGAGATGGATTTACATACATACATTATTATAGTAGACGCACAATATAATTTTATGATTGCGTGTACGATTATGTGCTCTTACCTTAAATTTCTTCAGTAGATATTATGTGTAATATTAATTAGCCTAAGTAACTATGACGAATTTGTATAAAAATCCAAATAATTATTTTTATTAAGGTACTGTAGATATGTCGTAGGCTTACACCTTTTCAAAAGAATACTTTCATTAAATATAAATAAATACATTAAGCTAAGTTTTTATTCGATACCGAAAAGTATTGTTATTATAAGCTGTTTCTATTAAATAAATTTTACTTTATAAAATATACATTTTTGTATTATTGCAGTGTTTAAAGTGTTATATACCTAGTCATTGCCGCAGAATCCGAAATGAATTTTTGTATAGAAAAAATAAAAGACGAAGAAAGAATTCAGTGACTTTCTTAAATTTTGTGGGATTTTTTTATTTTGTTTTGTGGGGAACCCTGATTAATTTTCTAAAAGTAAAGTAGCCTATTCCTTGTAACATTAGCTACTGCCAGTGAAAGTCCTGTCAAAATGGCGACCCCAGTTTCTGAAACAACACGAATGTAAAAACAGACAGATTTTTGTGACCTTTGACCTTGAGTATCTAAGCCCGCAAAAAGTGTTAGCATTATGACTTTTAAGACGACGTTCTATACAAAAAATCAGCTAGTTGCGTTCGATTCTTTTGTGAAATGCTTAGATGACTAGGCTATAAGACATTATAAAGTTTTAATTTTTGTCTGATATTAAGGAAATTCAATTTTACGTACTCAGATTATAAAACTCTAGGTTGATAGCCTAAGATTGCGTAATTATTTAAAATACTTCTATTACTACCAAAACATGTACGATCGAAATATAATTTCAATTAATTCGTTATATAATAATTACTACGTACTAACAGACAGCCTCCGCAATCCTTAAGAGTAGATATGACTATATAAATATAATATACTATAGACTTCACTAAAGTTGAACGGTTAATTGTGGGTGGCTGCTCTAATGAAATTCACCGTAGAGCCGATATCGCCAAAATATCAATGTCTAAACTCGAAAAAATTTGGAAGAACAGAGGTATACGACGGACAACTAAAAAAAACATTCTAAAAAAGCTGCTCAACTGATTTCGATAAAATTTATATGGGTTCACGGCTGAAGCATAATTTAGCAAACAAAAAGAATCATCAAAATCAACCCATAATTGCCGAAACGATCGTCTAACAAACATAACGCACAACTGTCAAATTGACGTTCTTTTATTTTTTGAAGTCGGTTAAAAACAGCCAAACACAGCCCGAGATGAAATTAAAAATGTGTAAAGTATATATTAACACTCAAAGCGGTCGAATTGTGCTATAGAAACGACAAAACATTTTGGCTTCTTTATAACTTGACTATTTTATTCCGTTTATGTACCTAAAATTACATACGGCAAAATACACTATATATAGACAGGAAGTAGACAATGAGAAATCTTATCTCTAAAAGAGATCTCTTCCAGCTTTTCTGGAGTGTAGGATAAATAAGTGTTAAATACAAAGCGGTGCAGGTACTAAAGGGAAAAAATAATGATAATATGAGCGTACTTATATAGTTAATATAAACAGTAACATACATATATAAAAAGAAAATATAAACGATAAACATACTAAATTGATGAAAGATAAAATTGTTTTAGTTTAGATTTAAAAGAGTAAAGAGAAGAATTATCTTTTGTAATAGTGTCTGGATTACAGTTCCTAAGTCGAGATGCAGTAACAACGAAAAAGATAATATGATAGTGAGGTAAAGTAAGAAATTTCACCGTGACATAAGATCTCAAAGGTCTGATGCGTGGTAAAGCCACTTGAAATCGATCACGTGAAAAATATAGGGAAAAGTTTTGTAAGATTTTGAATAAGAATGTGAGCACGTGCCGATTCCGGCGTCGTTAAATAGGGAGCCACTTCAATTGACGTCGGAAATCGGATAAATGGTCCAATTTGCGCAAACCAAAAATAAAGCGATTGCACTAGTTCTGAAGACCTTTTAGTTTATTGAGCAGCTCCTCGGTAGCATCCAAATAATAAACATCAGCATAGTCAAGAAGGGAAAGTAAAAGAGACTTTTTGACAATATACCTACACCCTAAAAAAGAAAGTAATAAAAATTCCAAGTTGCCAATGTCATGTTTTTCTGGTAAATTTTATTTTACACATTCTATATAATTCACAGTTTTAAAATAACCATAGGCGCCCGAACCTACGTATATTTTACGGTTCTTCTGTTCACAAATTACTATATGTTCGCAATTGTAGTCTGCCAAACGTGCGCAATTTTTATTAGATATTTATCTGGGATAAAGTGCTTCGATAGTGATGCTCCACGCGTGATGCAATAAAAATATCGATGGTCGAAAATATGAAATTAACATAACCTAATGAATGTTTTGATATAAGAATTAATAAAATAAAGATTTAGAAAAAGATAACGAGTTTTGTAAAATTTATACATACATCATGTTAATCTCACATAAATTATGGTATATATATTATGGTAGAGGACAACTTCAAATATTACTTGACAAGGTGCCCTTGTTCGAAGTTTACTGAAAAATATAACAATGGAAGAGGATTGTGACATTAAAAAGGAAAACTGGCACTCTGGACTGACACTGGAGTCCCAATAGAAGGGCAAACGAATCACCAGAGGGTTTGGTAACTGTGACGTCACGATATAATAGAATACGGTAAAATACAGTCAAACTCAGCAGAATTCTTTACGCTAAATTGAAACATCGTATTCGATAATTCCTAGCGTACTATACTATGTGATTATGAAGAAAAGATGGCCGGCAACAGCTTGCGGCGGACACCCGCTCTACGCCTCTCACGGCTGAAACCCTCTTTAAGACTCTATAAATTTTGTAAAAAAATGTCAATTACTAATTAAATACTACTTAGCGGTGGATTCAAATGTAATTGTTTCTTTTATTTTGCTTCCGGGAATCATTTTTACAAGTATAATCCGCACATTTCAGCATTTTTATATATAAAAAATATATATATATATATATATATCGCTCGACGCTCACTGACTTAAAAGGACGCGTATTGTTTTGTTACTGATTGACAGTTCAACGACGTTGACTATGCGTTCATACCTTTGCTTACAGTTTATACTTAGTGATGCGCGCTTTATAGCTCGTTTATTCATAGTCTAAGTTGTTGAGGCAATAATTTTATTTAAAAATCTCAATACACCGAATTTGTAAATGAATTTTTCCGACTTGAGTGCCTCACTTTTTTAAACCCCTAACACTTTTTGACAAAAGTTTCCGTTGACTCTCGAGATTAGGGAAAATAAAGCTATATTCAATTAATTTAATTACCTCCTACATTCTATGTATTGTTTTTTTTGTCTATGATTATCTAATGACAGACGTCAGATTAACAAAAAAAGGTAATGACTAGTGACACATGTCAATCTAGAAATTATAAGCCACCTGTAATCTGTATACAATAATACTGAGTTAACTTTTCAATGACTCACTGACATTTGATAAAAATTATTTGAAATTTTTGAAAATATGCCAAAGGCAAAGCCAGTATAAATATAATGTTAATTACTTCAATTATAATAATTCGTTTTAGTGTCTAGATATGTTATTTCAAGTTAAAAATGAAATATGCAGTCAATATGATTTTAGTAATGTAAATTCACTGTACTTTATTCATATACAGTCAGTGTTTTATATTCTTAAAAGCAATTTCACTTTTCAAGGAGAATGTACGCACATCCTACGAGATTTTACGGACCATCAATATAAAATGTCCGTAAGTTATATTTTATGGTGAGGCTCATTAATCGGTTTGTACATAAAAACATTTCAAAGCCAACACTTTTTTGAAATCTCGAAATGAGTCTTCAAGATCGTTTAAAACCGATACTGAATATTTTAAAAATATTCTCTGTACTTGGTAGTGGTTTTTTAATTACAGTATATCATTTTAATGATACAAATAAAAGGATTAAAATGATTGTTAATACAAATGTATTGGATGTTGAGAAAAAATTTACTGCTGAATACATATATGTAGACGATCCCTCGTACGATGCCACTATGAAAGTAGAAAATAATAAAGAAATTACAAATTCTGTGGGACTTTCTCGCATATGGAAAAGTTTAAAGCATTCTCTTGCATGGAAATTGCTTTGGGTTTGTCGTCATGGTAATAAGGATCAGCGAAATTTGGCCATAGATCAATTAGCTGCTTTTAAAAATATTAAAAGTTGGGACTGCCTTAAAATAGCCCAAGCTTTGGATAAAAATACAGGTGTTCGCCTTGCCCACACTCATGGTGTTGACTTGCGGTATTTTCTACCTCCTCCTATACATGTCAGACGAGCTGCTCTAACATCAGAGCTTATGTCGTATCAGTTTAAGGATATGATTCATAATGTAGAAAAGGTAAATCCACATAGTTGTATACACCATTTCCTCTCTAAGCATTTTGTTAACTTGCAAGAACAAATTGTAGAAGTGGACAGTACTCCCCCAAAGCCTGACAACCTCTCTGAAAAAGAACTTTGCATATTATGTCTTGATGCACTACATCACCACATGTTTCTTTTCAACCAGAAAAAATATGAAGATGATAAATCAATAAGTACATTAGTGAAATTAGGTCTCATGCCTAAACTAGCAGAATTAATGTTGAGATACAAAAATGATTCGGATATTGATTTTGCAGTTTTAAAAGTTCTTACTATATTAAGTGTACATACTAGTCTTTTGGAGAATTTTTTTCAAAATGGTCTTATTCGTGAATTAGCTCGTCTTCTTAAATCTAATGATGTTCGATTGGCTAGCTCTGCTGCAGTCTGTTTGTCAAATCTCTCTGGTGAGTATTGTTACAGGCCAGGGCTTTTCTTATTATATCCTTTATATAGAACTGTACAGACACATACGTGTGATGCACTTCTAGTTCACGGCTTGAGAGGTGGTGTCTTTGTAACATGGCGTCAGAGAGATAAGAAATGTGCTGAGCCCGTTGGAATTATTGAAGTCACTGTATCTGATGTTGATTGTGATCCTTGTAGTGAAAACAACAGTAATGACAAAAATAGGTATTTAGATCCTGAGCTTGAACTAGTACTTGAGCAACTAAAAGAATTAGAAGATGAATCTCTTTTATCTAGCTTTGAAATAATTTTGCACGATACCCCAATTGAGGCTAAAAGGACACCTATCAATTATGATATACTGACAGCTAACAAAAAAAGAATTGCATTAATACAAGAAGAACAAGATAAATGTTATCACACTTACTGTTGGCCCAAGGATTGGTTACCTAAGGACTGTAGTAACCTGAGAATATTAGGATTTAACTACTGGAGCAAATTATCAGATTGGTTAGAGGGATGCCCCTTACAAAATGCTGATATAATGGCCAGAGCTGAAGAGCTTGCTTCTGCATTGAGTGATGCTGAAGTTGGGTCTAAAAATGTAGTATTCTTGGCTCACTCAATGGGAGGCCTTATTGTTAAACAATTATTAGTTAATGCTGCTCAAAGCAGTGAAGAACCTGAAAAGAAAATATGCCACAATACAAAAGGAGTAATATTCTACAGTACACCACATAGAGGTAGTGCTTTAGCTGCAATGCCTCGTGCTGCAGCTTCTATACTGTGGCCATCACAAGATGTTAAGCAGTTACAGGAGAATTCACCAGAACTATTAAAGCTAAATAAATCATTTTTACAATTTGCAGAAACTTTCAACTGGGAGACAATTTGTTTTGCTGAAACATTGCCAACTTTAATTACAGCATTCAAAGTTCCTGTCCTCTTTGTGGAGTCATACTCTGCAGACCTGGGGCGTGGAGCCTTCTACCAACTCCCCTTAGACCATTTGTCCATATGTAAACCTGCTACAAGGCAGTCTATTTTATATACCACAGTATTAGATGTCTTACAACGTGCAACAGTGTGCGAAGTTGAGAACCATTCAGAAACTTATTTTCGAAAAGTCATTAACCTTTTATGGTTCTTTGTTAAAGATTTAATAGGTGATAGAATATAAACTTGCCAAATAAATCTTGCTTTGATTTTTACATCAATGTACTTATATTCACATTCCTATATAATTTAATTTAATAACTTAACTCTTCATATTCATTTAAATCAATATATAAGTATGTAAAGTTGTTGCTTGTTGTTGGTTGTATCAGATGAATAGTGTGCATTTTTAGTGACAAGTTAGAATTGCACAGTTTTAAAGTATTATTTATGTTAGTTGAATTATTTGTGCTGTTCAATGTCTTTTGTTTTTAAATTATATGATTTTTAAAATGTTAACAATAATAAATTTTGAGTAAAAAAAACAGTTTTTAAAAAGCTTTTATTTAAATGTATACCGTAATTTAGCTTTAATTTAAAAGTACTCATTAAGACGAATCAAGCGAACCCAAACTCAATGTGGTTATATTGAGTTGCAAGATTCCACCCGAACAACATGTTGCTAGTTAAATAAAAGCTTTCAATTATGTTGTCTCTTGGTTAAACAGTAATTGTTTGTGATTATATAAACTGGCAAAACTAAAAATACAGAGTGAACTTTTACAATACATGCTTCCAATTAATTTGTATGCTCTTTACAAACATAATGAACATACATTTAATAGGCAGGCATAGTATCTTGTGTCATGTAGATGCTACATATTATCTTGAATAAATTCTCTAAGTCTTTAGATATAGTAACAGTTAAAATATATGAAGCCTATAGTTTTACATCTTAATTAAAAAATAATAATTGATCTGTTTTGTATTTATTGGCTTTAAAGGATTTACTTAAATAACAATATATTATAAGGTTTGTTTTTATGATAAGTACATAATACCATACTTTAGTGAAACCGACCCAGCCTTGCTCAAGTCAGGTTAAAATGAATCTATTTATATTATCTTATTAGCAAACCCAGCCTCACATTGCTGTGGCTGAGTGATTTAGAAAGGATGACAATTTAATAGGAAGGCCCTTACTGGAGGCACTGTATGGACTTGAATATGCATGATAGGACGATCACATTCTGTCAATGTCATAGTTTTGGCTGTTACTAGGAGCCATGATGTTCAATTGTTTTTCTTCACAAATTCTGTCAAGTAACTTTCAATCGTAAAATCAAAAATAAAAACTTATAAGATTAGAAAAAAAGCTATATTGACCAAATAGAAATTTCTTTTTCAAAGGGAATTTCCCCTAAATTGTTTTGTATTTTTGGTTCTGACTAAAAGTTAGTTGACAAAAGTTGTAGCTATTCTTATTTGCAACAAAAACTGTTAACTAAGTTTTTTTGTGACACCTACAGTTCGTCAAAAAATCATTTAAACCTTTTTCCGAGATAGCAGCTGTGGGACAAGCACAGGGGTTGCAATCAACGAACTTTAAATTAATTTTAAACTAACCCTAATATCTAAAAAATAAAATTGCGTCTCTGAATAATGCACGCTAAGCTTAAAAAATGTAACATTCAAATGGACTACACATAAATGCCAACTTTCATGAATATTGGTTGACTTGATAAGGAATTTCCTGGGAACATAGTGACACAGAATTTTTATATATTAAGTTTATAAAAAATCTATTAAAAAAAATATGTGAATTAATATACCTTGACAAAGTACAATTTTTTTTTTTTTTTAGGAACGCTACATATTTTCTATGCTGCAACTACCACAGTTTATAGTAGCCTTAAAAGTGATTTATATATCAGTGAAATTATTATTATATTTAGGTCTACAAAAGATTACTCATAATATTTTAAATTAATGAAGTATCAAGTATCTGAAACAAAAATATTGGGAATAGTATAATAGCGCCATCTATGTATAATTGTTGAACTAGACCGTTAAAAAAACATAAAGAAGGTTTTTAACGTATGAAATATAATACAAGGCAGAGGCGCAGTTGGGAACTGAACTTTGTGCATTTCAAGAATGTTATTTCCTATGAAAGAGTTCTAACTGTAAAGAATACTTTAGTAGTTCTAATTGTTCGGAAATAAGCTGTCACATTTTGAAGCGACATCTATATATATTTTGCCAATATAACGACACGCGAGTTGTCTAATTACAAATTAGTTCAAACGTTTAACATTAGATGTCGTTAAGATAAAATTATAAATGGTAAGTGTAATCCAACTGGTTATTAATTTATAAAACTTGATTTCTGTAAAGACATATATCACTTTCAATTAATGAAATAGATTTTAGTATATATACTAGATTCTATCAACACGAGCGAAGCCGTAGACAAAAGCTAGAGTTTATATTAAAATTTACATACAACTATTATTGGTTATAAAGTATTAAGAGCTTAAAAAGTACACATGATTTTATAAATATACAAATTAGCTTTTTCTTATCGGTAAATTGTAGCATACGAGTAGCGTTAAAGATTTTTATCAAATGCACCCGCCGGCATATAATGTTGCGCTTTGCGTATTACATCTTTAAAATAAAACTACATTAAAAGTTTTTTTTATGAAATTCATTTTAGTGTATACTTTATGTAACTACTTTACGAATTACGAATAACCTTTGTAGAATCTATTTCCTGATAATGCTTCGGTGTTGAAGCGAAACGTGCGTTAAGGCACATCGGAAAGTCAGTGTAGCGCTGTGCTTTGGTGGCGGATTCGGTGGTGTAGCTTTTGGGTTGCAGCATTGCACTGATTTTCCCTCGTATTCATTCGCGGATTAAAGCAAAGTAGTTTAGTTTCTCATGCTTATCTGTCTGTCAGTCTGTCGCTGTGTCTATTGGTAATCATCGAAACGGCAGGACCGATTTGGACGGGACTTTTACTGCTATATAGTTATAATATAATAGGCTTCTTTAGTTCTAGTTAAATATTTAGGGCTCTGGATAAAGAAACACTCTCAAAATTTAACAAAACCACTGAATTCACGCGGGCGAAGCCGCGGGTTGCCTATTATTATGAATATGATATTTGCAAATAGTTTGAAAGTGGTCAGTGGTGACTTTTTTATATGGCCATTTCTTCTATTTACAGTATATGTTCAAGTTAATATTGTGTTTAACATCTATAATATATGTCTCCGACTCGGCAAATATACTATATGTGATTCCGTTTACTTCAACATCTCACTATATGTTACTCGGACCTATTGGGCTGGAATTAGCGCGAAGAGGACACAATGTGACCGTTATAACATCCAACAGGGAAAAGAACCCGCCACCCAACTACCACCAAGTCATGGTCGATGATAAGAAGATTTGGGAGGTAATTGGTAAGTGGTATTAAAAATGAAAAGAAAAATCCATGCTAATGTACGCTTTTTATGCTTTGTGAAAGCATTTAAACTCATAACCACTCAACCGATCACTGGAAAATTTTGCAAACGGTTTTGTTTTTTACGCTTTCACGCCTTCACTACTTATCCGATCCCGATAAAATTTTGAATACACATTGTCAGGGACACAGATACAATATTCTATAAAAATGACCAATTACCTTGACAAAAGGATTTCATTTTGGTTCTAAAGGTAGCGGTTCGCGAGCGAGACAGATTTACTGTACCTATACTGTAATCGTGTCTCGGTCCTTTGTCACCGTCTTGCACCAGAACTGTTGTACATTATACATTGCCATATACCCAGTAAGTGTCGCGATCTCCTGTCTTGGTCGCTTGACTTGGTCTCGTTTGTGAACTGCTATCTATAAAATTTATGTTACTTTGATATTTACATTGTTGATTTACAAATTGTAAATTTTATGAAGCAATTTATCTGACTCAGAGGTGGGCTCATGCATGGCATATGATGAAAATAAAACAATATGAACATTGGTATATTTTTACTCGTGGTCGTGGATATCAGTTTATCTCTTGCGTGTAAGCAATATGGCCTACTGATATAAATAAATCGTAATATAGCACAGATTATAATGATGATATAACCTAACTACTGCTAGATAGGAGGTAGTTAGCATTTGCTGAAAAGAATGATCCAAAGGTAATGAAAAGTAAAAGGCAAGTAAACCTTAGTAGGTATATTAATATGTTTTCAGGTGGAGGAAGGCCAAACGTTTTTACCATGGTTGACATCTCAGCGGAAGACTTTCACCACTTGATATTATGGGGTGGTGGACTGCCGTTTACGGAAGTAACTCTTAATTCCACTGAAGTCAAAGAATTTTTGACGAAAGACAACACTTTCGACTTAGTCATATGTGAGCAGTTCTACCAAGAAGCCCTTTATACTTTGGCCCACAAATACAATGCGCCATTAGCACTAGTTACCACTTTCGGAAACTGTATGAGGCACAATATAGCAGTCAGAAACCCTTTGCAGCTTGCAACGGTTGTACCAGAATTTCTAGACTTGAAAGATCGCACAAGTTTTATGGGAAGATTGAGGAACTTATATTTCACGATGTATGAATATGTCTATTGGCGACTCATATATCTGAGAAATCAAGAACAGTTGGTAGACAAATATATACCAGATCTTAGTCCTGATAGACCAAACCTATATACGCTGCAGACAGAGAGTGCTTTGATGTTGGTCAATAGCCATTTTAGTTATGATGTTCCAGCAGCCTATTTGCCGAATATAGTTGAAGTTGGGGGGCTACATTTATCACGAAGTAATACAAGTCTCCCTAAGGTAAGACAGCAACATACGACTATATTTCATATTAAAGAAGCATACGGGCAGGCGGTTCACCTAGAGGGATTCGATGCATTCGTATTTGCGAGCCCTTTCTTGCTCGCATCTCTGGTGCGAGGCCGGCAATGCATCTGCCTATCCGAGGTATGAGTATGCTCTATTCTTGAAGTCCCCTAAGTCGTAACGGTTCGGAAACACTTATGCTGGTAATTGATTCCTCCACGAAGTTGTGCGAGGTAAAAATCGAGAAAATCATACGGTTCTGGACTTTCGGACATCGAGGTGATGAGGGTAAAATTTCAAATTCTGACGAGATATCCTATGGTGAATTTCAGCTACCGGTATGAGTCACGTCAAGTATACGCTCTTAGATAACTGTGATATGAGAAAACTTACAAACTACTGGACTCAAAGAGTTTTTGAGGTCTTTGATTGTTTGAAGGTCCCTAAGTCACTTCAGTGCAGAAACACTCTGGTTAAACATGGATATACTAGAACGTTTTACTAAGAGTGGAGGAGTTCCTAGCCTAAATGTCGGCCACTGACTAATCATGTCTATCCATGATTAATCAGTGGCCGGCATTTCAATCAATCGATAGGTTAAGCAGTTCTTACCGCGGTCGTGTACTAGGTCGTCTAACGCTGGTTTTTCAAATATCCGACCTCCTCCGTGTTCCGGAAGGCACGTAAAACAGTGGGTCCTGATTAATATCACTGAGTGATATTAGTCGTGAGATTGTAGAGATTGTAGGAGTTCCGGGGATGACGTCAGACGGCAGTCGGTCATATTAAATCGCCTCTCAGCGTTTTAAGCGAACCCTGGTACTAGACCGTAATAACACTAGCTATTAGAAGTTTTGCTAAGAGTGACTGTAAGGATAGAACTTTTTGGATTTCTGTCAAACTTCCTATAGTTGAATTTGTCTAGTTGTCGACGCTTCAAAATATAATCATTGTAAATTAATGATATTAAAAGTAAACTCTATCTACGATTTTTATCGTATACCTAACCTTAAATTAGATGGTGTTTCAACAAAAAATTATCAATTCCTACGGATGTTCGTTTGATTTTTTTTGTCATTAAATTATAGAATATACATTATTTTGTTCACAAGCGCTTTATATGAATTAAATCTGTGTTTTTATTACGAATAATTGTTTGGAAAACCTATTTTTGCAAAGATATCGTAGTTTTTAAGTTTCATGGGAATTTGGAGAAAAACATCGATGTTTTTAGCTAAACTTACTTCACTTATATTTCCCTCATAACTAGGAATTATAACTCCATATTAGGGTCCCGTAGTCGTACAAGGAACCATTATAGCTTCGCTCTCTCCGTCCGTCCGTCTGTCCGCTCGGAAGGTGATACTCCCCTAGGATTTCCAAGCTATTAGATTTAGAGACTTGCAATTTTCCATGTTGATAGAACATGTTCAAAACTTATTACAAAAATTATTTTGTGTCAAATCGGATAACAACTTTTGTATTTATTTAAAAAATATCATTATGGCGTATCAGATACGGAACCCTTCTATATAAGCGTGCCTTGACACGCCCTTGGCAAATTTTTGTCATATAGTCAGGTAATATATTTTTTTAAGTTTCAGAAAGAAAATATATTTTCATAGTTATATAAAAGAGCTTATGCTATGTAAAGTATTCCAAAATTGCGCAATGTAATAAATAATAATTTCATAACAATATATTAGAAAAAAAAACTGCATCACAGTTGAAGAAGCTGCTTTTCATTTCCAGGATCTTCAAAAACTCATGGATGAATCTGTTCACGGCGTGGTATACATGAACTTTGGCTCCAACGTCAGAAGTTCTGAATTGCCAGCAGAAAAGAAGAAAGCATTTCTAGATGTGTTCAGAAGACTAAAACAAACTGTTATTTGGAAATGGGAAGACGATACGCTAGAAGATAGACCAAAGAATTTAGTGACGCGCAAGTGGCTGCCTCAGAAAGAAATTCTAGGCAAGTGTACACCTAGTGTAACCTCGTTAGGCATCCAGACCGTCCTAAAAATGCCTGGCATCCACGTTACGGTGCACCGGACGGATTATAGTGCAGATTTGGTAGCGTAGTCCGACGGCACGCCCGTAACCTATTTTTTTTTTTCTATTTAATTATGTTACAAGGGGGCAGACGAGCAGGCAGCAGGCACCGAAGTGCCTACCGGCGCCCATGGACATCTGCACGACCAGATGCGAAAATGTTGTTAAAAATTTTAATTACTCCTCTCTTTTTTATTTTCATATAAATTTACCACACAGGTTTAATATCTTCCATTAAGTGTCATACAAAATGTATGCATTGAAACAAAAAGATACTGGGCTGAAAATAAAAGTAGATTGAATAAATTCGAAAAAACAGACAAATGGCCCGCATTCTATACCATTGTAAAACTTTGTTACTACATATTCAGAAAGAAAAATTTAAAAAATCGAAATAGACAACGATGTAATTGAAAGAAATGTAGATAACGCACCTTGCCGAAGTTAGTATTTAATGCTCACTTTGCGCTTGGTGCAATAATCTACTATAACGCGCGTCACTGCTTTCATTTAAGTGTCTTAAAATATTATTAACAAAATAAAATGTTCTTTGAGAGGTTTAAAAAACACGTATTTTAATGTAAGTGTGAGAGATGAATTTCTTAGCATTACATGGTTTCACCGTGCGGGTGCCAGGTCCATCGCGTTGCAAAGGAAGGAACCATAGCGGGGCCCGGGACTTGTGACCCAGGTGTAGATTTAAGAGCATTCTTTCTAGTGACATCATCTCCGTTGTCGCGTTTCGTTCGTTTAGTGAGAGCACCCAGGCCTAAACCCCCGTCTAAACACCACCAGTAGGTTCGCAAATGCATTATTTGCGAACCTACTAGTGCTGCAGAGGTCCATGGGTGTAGACAGCCGCATGGGCGAGTGGCATGTCGGTTTGCCCCTTATAAAAAAATACAAAAATAAAAAACTAATAAATAATAAAGGTTTGACATTGTAACAAAATCACATTAAAAGTTATACTTATTGAATAACACATATAATAAAAAATAAAAATTAATGTAAGAAAACTGTTTGAATCTTTAACAGATAAGTTTATGAGCCTTTAATTATGAAACATGTTTTACCTCACGTCGTATACCAGAGCCAGACATAGCTTCATTTGAATGATCATTTCAATGATCATGTAGTGTGGCCGGGCTCTTTGTGTAACTTCACAAAGTTCTACAAAAATTGTACAAACACTTTGAGCTATGTCTGGCTCCGGTATTATGTTAAGTGTTACCGCAACTTCATTCGGATTGAATTCGTCGTGTGTCAAAATATACGTATAGACAATCATATAGTATTGCACCCAGACGCGAGGCGGGAACCGAACCCACAACACACGAAGCGGAAGGCGGGGTCACACCCAACAGCGCCAAAGGGCCAGTCAAATAATATCACTTGTTAATTAGAAATTTTTATGCATACAAATATATAAAGCTGAAGGGTTCGTTTGTTTGCTTGAACGCGCTAATCTCAGGAACTACTGGTCCAATTTACAAAATTATTTCAGTGTTAGATAGCCCATTTATCGAGGAAGGCTATGGGCTATATATCACCACGCTAAGACCAATAGGAGCGGAGCACCAATGAAGAATGTTTCAAAATCGGAAGTACTTTCCCCTTTTGAGAGCTTCCGCTGCGTGCGCTGCGTAAACGGTTAAAGTTTCGCAAAAATCATGTATGATGGAATTGTTCTTCTTTAAAAGTTCTAAATAAAAGTATGCGACAGCACATGTCTATCTTTTAAGGTTGGCTCCCTATAACTATATATCAACACGCTTAAAGGCAACGCATCCGCGACTTTCAGATAGTACAGCTATCTATGTCATCAGAGGTCCTAGCTCGATCATTTCGAACCGTTGTTAACGTTTTTTTTTTTCAGGTTGAACGCACGGAGAGTAGGAATAAGTGGTATCGATTGGTATAAAATGAAGCAATTCCGATGGACTATAGCAAATCTCTATTAGTGATGGACTAAATAACGCCTTTATTTTAAAAGTTAATTTCACTTGCCGTCCAATTTCGCTTACCAACCAATTTCTATTAGATAATTTGTAATGTTTAATGCACATGCAGAAGAAGCAATTGTTGTGTGTAACGAGACGTACCGTCACCTATATCGCATGCTTAGTCATAAACTGACCTAACTCAAAAAAGCTGATTTTTGGTAAATCACAAGAAATGCGCCATTTACGACATGTTTCGACTATAATTCGCTAAAAACGGCATTAAACTAACAAATAACCTATATTAATAATAGTTAATGAAGTTATTAACGATTAATATGTTATTTTAATGATAATTTATTATTCTTTTGTCATTTTAACTACAAACTCATTTGTATTAAAAAGACGAAAGTAACTGTATCTCAGTGTTGGATAGAGATATCTAAATAATTCTTAGTTTGGCTGATAGAGGAGGTTAAAACGAAAACAGGCGGCTGTTACCTATAACACAGGCATTAAGTTGTCTACCTTAGGAACAGACGTCCGTGTGTAATATAGTCCTATATGTATATATATTTATTTATTGAATGTTGTATAATAACGGATTTGTATTTCAATTGAATTGCATATAATTGAAAACATATGCATACTTCCAAAGACCGGATTTGTGCATTTTAACATTAAAATCAGACTCTTTTTGGCACTCAGTAGAGCAAAAAACACTATCAATATCGCACGCTTAGTGATAAAGTTACCTAACTCAAAAAGTTGATATTTAGGAAAACGCATTATTACATCGTCACGCTAAAATTTGAATCTACTTTTTTTGCCTAATTTTACGCGGATGAAATCGCGGGTACTGCTAGTAATTTCTAAAAGACATCATGCTAGCTATTTGGGTTAAATCATTTGACTGTTTATGAAAGTCGGTTACTAAAATATAAAAATGGGACAGTTACGATTTTAAATCTTTTCGAAAACACAAGCCTGTTATTTCAAGAGCGGTCGAGTAAATCAATATTGGCGGGCGCGTACGCCTGTTTGTACAGATGACCTTTGAAGATAAACTCTCACATTGGAGGGGCCAGCTGAGATAGGACAACTACATATATGCAAATAGCGATCCCGTGATTCCTCTTGTTATTGCGGACAGGGTATCCCCTGGATATTTTGGCACTCAGCCAAGAGAGACTACCCTCTGACTGACAATTATTTCTGTAACGAACACTGTCGACTGAGGTTTGAATCACCTTTTTAAGGAAAATTTGTAGTATATCCGTTATTGTACATGGTATATGTACTTGAATGACTACTGTTAATCATAACCTGGTGTGACCAGAAGATCTAGTTCCACATGTTAATTATTTGTTACACTTCCATCCTAATATGATTTTATAACTTTGCTACTCATCATCATCGTCATGTAATATTTCAGACATCTTGTCAGAAGAATCAGCTATCGTTACGGGTAATTATGGTGGAAAATAGATATGTGGTGGAAAATAGATTTTAGGACAGCAAAACAAATTTTATCACAGGTAAGTTTAAAGTGATCTGCTTAAATCAACGCGAGTGAAGACGTAGACACAAGCTAGTTTGCCTCTATTCAGGAGGCAGATCATCTTATAGGAAGTGATCTCATAGTTATCCTATAAAATAATTAATCTCCGGCTATAATAAGACCTTGGCTTTTAATCGATTTAGACAAAGAGTTGTTCACGAATTATCGATTTCACTATTCTTCTTCTCAGTGTGGTTTTTTGAAGGGGGTTACAAACTTAAGACATCAATTTGATTCTATAATGTAATGCCGGAGACAGACATAGCTTTATTTTAATGATCATTTCAATGATCATGTAGTATGGCCGAGGACTTTATGTAGCTAGGCACAGTTTTGTAGGACTTTGTAGTATTCAAGGACACTTTGAGCTATGTCTGGCGCCGGCATAAGCTTGAACCTATTTATACGAATTCTTAAATCTTATGTTATTGTAGTCAACCGTAGGAAAGGTTTTTCATTTCAGGGTTTTAGGGATTGTGTAATTTTTATTTCTTACTAATGTTAGTTACTTCGATAAAAGTCAGATTTTTTTCTAAAGGTATTCCTTTCTCATGCATTAAATATTTCATTTTTATTTTTTTGTTTCCTTTTGTTTTTTGTGTTTCTGAAGCCATTTTACAAATCCGCTATAAACGTGAGTTTGGAAAATCCAAAGTGCACGCCTCATATTTACTTAATATCACGAGCTGTCAGCTATACAGGCCGCCAATGGCGTTAAGCGCCATCTCTGAAATTTAGTTTTTTTTTAATTATAAATAGACGATACCGAATCACGCATCCATTTTCAATTAAAGTAATTCTGAAGCTAATAAAAAATATTGACGTGATAAGTTTTTGAACGTTATCGTGCCGGATCCACACACACAGACTTCCGGAGATCTAAAGAAATACTTTTAAAAATAGTTTTTTCTTACACAAAATAAAATAAATATGCTTCCGAAGTATGAAATATGTTAAAACATGATCGTTATCTGAATCGGTGTGTATTTACATTTAGTTCACTAAATGGCTCGAATTTGATTAACTGAGACGAGAGCACATCCATAACACTGTGCGTTAGGAGGCGTGCAATGATAAATTTACATTTTTAAACGCTTTTATTGAGTTTGACCTGTTAGTTTATTTGTGCCAAATCTTGGGAGTTAAATAAGAACTACTATCTGATGTTCGATTAGGCTCAAATTTGGGTACTTGCGTATCCATGTAGTGCCACTAGACTATCAGTGCAAATGTATATGGTTTTAAACATATCGGATGGGTAAAATCATATACAACTTCCAAACTTTTATAATACTCTAAAAAAACAACATGCGCTAAACACGACAGTCTTCTAAACATACTAGCTGTGTGGTCCAAATAACGAGATAAACAATAAAGGAAACACAGAGGTGAAGTGATCATTCCTGGTTTACGAGTTACGTCAGTGAATCGTAAAGTATTTATGTACTTTTAGATTTTAAACTTTGATTTATCAGCCGGGCAGTTACTCACTGCACATATCTTTTTAGGGTTCCGTAGTACTACAAGGAACCCTTATAATTTCGTTCTATCCATCCGTCCGAACGTCTGTCTTCCCGTAAGGTGGTCCCCCCCCTGGCATTTCCAAACTATTAGACGTAGAGACTTGAAATTTTCCACGTTGATGGAACATTAGCAAAAAACTTGTAAGAAAGATTATTTTAAACGAAATCAAACAAATTTTGAAGTTATTTAACAAATACGTTTATAGCGTATCAGATACGGAACCCTTCTATATAAGCGTGTCTTGAACTTTGTTAAAGCGCCGGTAAAAAATAAAATTAATGTATTTCGGGAGTTCACACATTATTAATATGAGCAGCGACGCCGCGTTCACTTTTTAACTTAAACGGACTTTGGTCTAAATGCAAGCAGAAAGCGAATGTAACCATAGTACCCGTTGGGTTTTTAGATATGTTACTTTGAGCTCTTTTAAGATCAGAATCCGATGAATTATCGTACATATTTAAACATCAATCAATAATTGTTATCTATAAGAGCTTATAAAATTACTATATTAAGTAAACAGTTAAGATGTGCAACGCTCTCCCACTTCTATATCATTATATACTAGGAACCTTTTGAGACAAGAGTATTGCAGACATGGGCATTCCGTCCAAGATGTTCAAAATAAAGATTCTTATAAGTTTTTATTCTTTATTTATGTTTATTAATATTGCTGGAGAAATAAAAACAAAGTAATCAAACTAAATTTGCGATCAATATAATATTATTTTATATATGGGATTTTATTTTGACGGCAGATTGTTGAAAACGTTTCCGCCATCTTGTTTAACTTGCACTAACAGTCGCGACACACGTGCCACTTTTATACGTGCCTTCCGAAACACGGAAGAGGTCGGATATCAAATATAAACCAGTGTTAGAATGGATCACGCATCTATCGCCCAGTCGCAGCAAGAGCTACTCCACGTAGCGATCGACTTAAATGCCAAGCACTGATTAAGCTACGAACTCCTCGTTATATATATTATTATTATTATTTAGAGCCTTTTTTTTTCCTACTGCAGGGCAAAGGCCTCCCTACCCTCTTTCCATAAGGTTTTGCCTGAGGCTATGCGATGCCAATCTCCATTATAACGATCCAAATCATTCTTCCATCTCATATTCATTATTTTTTTTATTTATATTTCGTTACATATAACGAAATATAATTAAAAAATGTAAAAATGTCTCTATTCAGTTATAAGTTTCTGCACAAATTCTGGCAAGGGCCCTGCTTTAGACCCAATATTGTACTGCTAGGTACCCAAAAATATAAATACATTTCAGAACTATTTCATTTCACAATTTGAACATTTCAGATTTGTTTCATTTCAGAATTTGTACATTTCAGAATTGAACAGAGGAATAAAGATACTTATTTAAACAATAACTTGGCTTTAGCTTTAACTATAAAAAACTTTCCTAAATCGAAAAAGTTGTAACATTTAGGCCACGCGTAAAGATATCACGTGAACCCAGTATGAATAATTTATAACCCAGCATTATACTATGAGACTTCAGTAAACTTCATTCGGGAGCCTGTACCAAACAGTTAGGAATAGCTGGGGAATACACGTATGGTAATCACTACATGGCAATTATGTTACCTTATGAATAAATATGTATGCCGAACTCCGAAATAGCTGTGTTATATTAGGACATACTTTGGGGGTGCATTACAGTGTCATAAAGATACATTTTTTTACATAGTAAAGTGGCCAAGAGCATTTCGAGACACGCTTAGTTACAGTCAAGGTCAACGTCAAAGTCAAAGTCAAAGTCAAAGTCAAAGTCAAAGTCAAAGTCAAAGTCAAGTCAAAGTCAAAGTTGAAGTCAAAAATGTTTTATTCATATAGACTTTACAGTGGTTATGAACGTCATGCGTATAATTATTATAATTTAAAAAAATCTTTATTATAATGTATAAGGGTTGCGTATCTGATGCGCGTTAAAGGTTAAATAACTCCAAAAGTTACTGTCCGATTTCGTTCAAATTAATACTCGTAATGAGTTTTTAGCGTGTCCTATCAATATGGAAAATTTCAAGTCTCTATATCTAAAAGTTTGGAAAACCTAGAGGGACTACCTTGCGGGCGGACAAACGGGCGGACGGGCAGAGCAAAAATATAAGGGATTTTTGTAAGCGTACAGAATCCTAAAAAAGGGGAAAACGAGCAGGTGGTCTCTACAAAAATTAGTAAAAGCATTTCACTGTCACTTTTTTGGCGATTTAATCAAAAGAAATCTGCCTCGTCCTGCCTAAACGTTGGATTACTACACTCTATTATCCTGTAATATTATTGCCGTTCCCGTTCCTTTCACTTTCCCAATATTTACGATAATTACACGTTACAAATATACAGATAGACAAAATGTTTTATATGTCCTTACAATAAAGAATACAACAAAGAATTATCAATTTTGGTGCAGTCGTTCGGGAGTTATGCGTGTACATACATTTGGGAAGTTCATTTTTACTTACATAGATATTGTCTTCCTTAGTAATGTAATAATCCCATATTTGGTAATTACGAAGTTTGGTTACTTCTCCCCAAAAATTCATATTTTTTTACGTATTTTTTTCTCGAAGCTGTTTTTGCACTCTACTCAGTGATATTCCTTTGGGAGATGATGACGTGTTTTTGTTGTATTTTTTTTATAAATTGTCTGATTCCCCATAACATTAACGCCGAAAAACTCCAAAATGCCCAATTTTAGCATCTCTAACTCGAAAAAAAAATTTCAGCCTCCTCCAACGGTACATCACTGATTAGAGTGCAAACAACAACTTCGAGAAGAAAAAATATAAAACAGGGGGGAATCGGGGCGGCGGTTCACCTAAGTGACTACCGACGCCCATGAACAACTACAACACCAGAGGGCTCGCGGATACGTTGTCGGTCTTTGAGAAATGAGTATACTCTTTTCTTGAACGTCCCTAATCCGTTCGGAAATACCGAAGCTGGCAACTGATTCTACAGAGAAATTGTGCGAACCAAAAAGTTTCTATATATACATGCATTTCTTAAGAAAAGTAACCAAACTGCATAAGTACCACATATTTTATTGATACTGAAATAGGTAGGCCTTTAAGTTTTCGCTTAAAAATTAAATCGAATACAAGAATTTTGTTCTTATAGAGAAGAGCAATCATACTGATATATTTTGACTTTACTGAGGCATAAATCCAGAGTTCTAAAAAAGATTACAGTCCTCCAAAAGATCCTTGATCCGTAGATCCGGAAGGTCCTTTACAGTTGATCGTGTTTTGATACGAGATAGAAAATCTATATTCATATTTAACTACGCTATACCGTGTATGAAGAAAACTACGTGAACCCTGTATGAATAATTCATTGCCTACCCTCATACAGGTTCAGTGAGGTGGCTTCGTTTGCTCAGCCACATCAAAAGGTTATAAATAGCTGGGGATTACATGGTAATAGCTTTATAATCATGTTAAGTAATGAATAAAATTGACGGGCACTGAAATAACTTGACATAGTTTAAATAATACTATGATTTCCTTTTATAATTAATCCTACAGTTAAACTGTGGGTAGATGTGAATTTATGTTACAATAAAGGATAGATCGGATGGTTAGCGTGGGCCCATTCATGATCAGTGATCCGTTGTGAGCAGACGTGCTATTTGGGCTGCGTAACCTACTTATTATTTGTGCCTACAATCAATGAACACCTCAAATCCTGTGACAATAAATTATTATAAGAGACTCTTTACAACATACCATAAAGATGCCATACTACTGAAAGTAGATATTAAGTCTACTAATTCTATAGTACCTCCCTGCCTAATTTCATCTTTAAATTCAGACAATGCCATATGTTTTACTTTGGTGCGGGCCGCGCAGCCACACGCAACGCGCGACGCGCGACGCCTCGCGTCTCCCTAAATGAGGCCTTATATAGAGGGGTTCCGTATCTGATATGTTATAAGGATATTTATAACAGGTGTTGGTCCAGTTTCGCTCAAAATAACTTACCTAATACGTTTTTAGCATGTCCTACCATAGTGGAAACTACAAGACTCTACATCTAATCTGTTCGAAATCCAAAGGGAGGGCTTCGGACCACCTTGCGGGTGGGCAGACAGAGCTGGCAAACAGACTATAAGCGTGCCTTATAGAGCTAAGGGACCCTAAAAATGTAATAAACATTGCAAGTGAAAAATCCCCTTTATCAGTTGTTTTGTAATAAAATCCGCGTATCTAATAAAAGGGTACGAAAATGTGGCGAAAGATAAAAGGTAAACAGTGATGTATCACTTGCGATAATTGAAATGCCTTCCAACCATTATTCAACTTTTTACTCTCTAATTTATTATCCTTTATCCGGGGAATATTGTGTTTTTATATTAAAAGTATTTTAAAAGCTTTCTTGGCGTTTACTTATTACTCTCTTTGTTGGCTTAGAATATGCCTTTATTAGTTGTTACAGAGACTTACAATAGGCTTACATTTTTTGCTATGTTATTATTAATAGGGTCTTACTAGTGTTTTCGCTGCTACTGTTTACACATTTTTATGTAACTTTGGTGCTAGTATATTACAGGAATTGCAACTCCTGTAATAAATGAGTTATGAATGCTAGGGCATTTCGGAGCATTTCGACGTTAACGTCAACATTATGCACACCCATATACATGGATCTTCTCTTCTCCCTAGCGTTATCCCGGTTAAACACCAGGGTCCGCTTAGATTGTAGAGGATGTGGCTGTGGGGCGAGTTACGATGACCGATTGCCATCTGACGTCATCCTCGGAACGATCTCTACAACCTTAGGACTAATATCACAAAGTTACATTAATCGGGTCCCACTGTTTTACGTGCC
Organism: Charaxes varanes; assembly: GCA_024363005.1. Taxonomy (NCBI): domain Eukaryota; kingdom Metazoa; phylum Arthropoda; class Insecta; order Lepidoptera; family Nymphalidae; genus Charaxes; species Charaxes varanes. The sequence goes on from JANCMC010017835.1 coordinate 291,966, forward strand.
TTCCGAAACACGGAGGAGGTCGGATATCAAATATAAACCAGTGGCTAGAATGGGTCACCCATCTATCACCCGTAACTCTCCCTATATAGTCCGTGAAAGTAGTATCCGCAACCTGTGCTGTGGTTTTCCTCTCCATCTACTTTTATATCCTTTTACTCCATCCCTTATTCCTCTAACCCTATCTATCTAATTAGAGATAGCTCCACGTTTGTTGTCATTGTGGTCTGCAGCCGAATTGGGCCGGCGCATTCGGGTACCAGTACTTCTTTCTTACATAAGATAGGCGTGAAATGGCGGTAATGCTGTCACGTCAAGTGATGGTGGTGTTCTTGAGATACGTTCGGTTTGTGAGAGTTTCCGGTGGCCTAACATCAATTTTCAATTTCACTTAAGCGCATAAGAGTGACAATATTCATGATTTCTGGCTGTCCTTTTAACTCCTATACCTCATAATACTATTATTATATTTCTATCAATGCTTAGAAATAAACAAAATTACTTACGTATTTTGTAGAACTTATTCTTCTTACCCTTTGCACTGGCTTCTTCTGAGCTCTTCGGTATTTATTCTCGTCGTTAACTACGTTCTGCTGAATCAAAGCTTCAGGTTGCTTAGTATCCTCCAACACAAACCAGTCCGCGAGCCAGATATAACCAGCCAACAAACTAAAATTATAAAGAACTATTTTACAAACTTCTTTATGTCAGATAAAATCTCATATTAAAAAATCTTGATTTTTTAGGGACAAATAATTAATAAAGACAAAAACTAATATTTCATCTACATGTATACAATGAAAAAAATTTAATAATTAAGTTGCAAAAAATAACGATATAATTTACTACCTGTGGCCGCGACTTCAACCGCGTAAAATTAGATAAAAAAAATTAGATTCCATTTTAGCCTAATAATATATAACCTATAGCCTTCCTCAATAAATGGGCTATCTCACACTGAAAGAATTGAAAACGAAGAAATTAGCGCGTTCAAGTAAACAAAGAAACTTCTATATGTCAGCATCGATTTTTAGAAAGCTTTTATGTATTTCTCTGAAAGAATAATTGAGGTGCGTGGCTTTTCTTTATTACCCAAAATGTTACAAAATAAAATGGCCAAGAGCATGTCAAGACGCGCTTATATAGAAGGGTTCCGTATCTGATACGCTATAAACGTATTTGTTAAATAACTTCAAATGTTGTTGTCCGATTATTTTCTGCTTTTTAATTCGTCGCCTTTTTGTGTTTGAAGGCGGTTTGCTTTTTATTTAAAAATAATTTATTATAACAGAGGTTCCATTTCGACCGCCAGCTCCATCATCAGATCAAATCCATGTCATCATAATATTGCATTGTCGCGGGACATAACACGGGTTTACAAAATTTCGCCTCATTATGACATCGGGAAGTGGGATTAATTTAGCTTGCCAGTTTTGATTTCTAACAGATAACGGGACAGGTGAAAGTAAATAAAAGCGTGTAAAAAGCTTGTAAAACGTTCATAATATAGATATTATACAAAATTTTTGTAGAGGAAAGAAACGTCCGCCATCTATTACAATTTGCTAGAACTATAAACCAAAGTGAGGAGCAAGTTTTTTGTTTGTTATTACCGAGATACCAACCAAGGAGTTTCATTATACTGCAATAGATGGCGTTAAACACATGACCACCTATTCCAACTTTCAAAATATTTATGACCTGAATACCACGTCATTTAAACCTTCTCACTGGGATTAAATCAAAACAAGCTAGCGAGACAAAATGATTTATCTGCAGATATCGGGATTAAATTTACAAAGTTTAATTGGTGTCGTTTTTTGAATCCGCCAGTTATGAACATTTTTGCAGAATCATTAAAATATAGTTTTTAACGAGTAATCAAAGTTGTGTTTAATGTAGTCGTGTTGTATTGTATTTTTCCTGTACAAGTGTACCTAGTATTAAATCCTACTAATACTAGGATTGCATGAAAAACTAAACTACTTTGCTTTAATCCGCGAATGAGATTTGCGATGAATCGCGAGATGCGAATTGAATCATTCGCGGATTAAAGCAAAGTAGTTTAGTTTTTCATGTATGTTATGGATTTCCGCAAAGTAACGCCTCATTCTATCAGTTAATACTAGAAATATGTAAATACTAAAGTATGTACACTTGGATGTAAGGATGTATGTATGTTTGACGCTCTGTCACGGAAAAACTACTGAATGAATTTTAATAAAACTTTACAATAATATCAAAATAACACATAGACTATAAATTATAAAAATATTGTGTGAATTGTCTAAAATTTAACGATAAATATCAAGTAAGAAGAAAATTCTGCCATCTGCGAGCTATTCTGGCGGTGGGAATGTTGAACGGCGATAACACGGGCAAAGCGGTAGTTAAAATTTGTTAAATTGTAATTAGATGAAATTTACCTTATTGAAAAAAAAAACAATAAATCCAAAAGAACTACTTATAGTAATTTTTTATTTTTAAAAATCACAGGTCATAAATTGCCTAAATATATATATATAAATTACAGATCACGTTTCTTGGCCGCGATGGACTCCTCAACTATTAAATCGATTTTAATCAAATTTGTATATTGTGTGCAGTTTGAAAGATACTATAAATTGAATGTAACCTATCCTAGGCTACAATTCAATTTATAGTCGCAAATAAGAATAGAGTCTGAAATGTATGCAAGCGTTAAACTTCCGAACGACTGCACTGAATTTGATAATTTCTTTTTTGCTGTGTTCGTTATTGTTAGGAAAGCGAAAAGGAAATGGAACGGAAACGGAATGGGAACGAGGAGTAATGTTATAGGATAATGTAGTAAATAGTAAGGCCCATCTAACTAGATTACTCTGGTCTGGGAGTGTCATTTGGAAAGCATTAAGGTAGAATTTTAGTAAGGCTGGAGACATTAACAATCATCGTGACCACGCTTCGTGTGCTATATACTTTAAGTAACTTTTAATCCAGGTGATGATATATCAAAAAAACTACCCGCTATAGATGCACTTGCTGCTATCCAGTATTAATGCAATTGTTCTATAGTGCTAGCATTCTCTCTTCTTTCTTTAAACGAGCAGTGACGTAGAAGAAGCGTTTCATAAATTCATATCTTACGTCAGTAAGGGTATTCTATTGGATTGGAACGCTGTCCAATTGGCGTACGCCTGACATCAACGCTATACGGTTAACGGAGAGGTCAACCTGTGTTGTTAGACCGGAGCGTGTGTGGTGAAAACGACCGGCGCAAAATCGAATATCAATTTTCTACATTACACCGCAATGTCCCCATAGACGTTACCAGCGTGCCGTCAGAGAGCATAGGCAAACCTGTACAAAAATGCGACCGGTACACCGTATAGTCATGCTCAACTCGAGTTGCGCTTAAATCAAGTTGAGTTAAATTCTTTCTAACTCTGGTTTGATTCTGCAGTAAATAAAGTGCTAGTATTCGGTTGACGCACTCATTCTATTCCATTTGTCTTCCGAAATCTTTGAACAGGGGGAGATAAAAAGGTAAAGTGTTATTTGAGTTAAGCAAAGACCAACAGATTACTGTACAAATGTGATTGTAAAAGAATGCAATTAATCACTTCTCAAAGATGCATATATTTGAGAAGTACATAGGCAACATTAACTGTAACCCTAGAAAATTTAATAGCAATTTTACTTACATTCTACAAATATACAGCACTAATACACTTCGTATTCACAAGGTTTCAATGAATTTAAATTTAAAATGATTATATCGCCTCTAAAGTTTTGAAGATTAACCTACCTGTGTATTTAGAAAAAGTACCAATGCTACTAAAACTTTTAAGAAGTCGAACGCTAGCGAATTCAGATGCAAAAGCTATAAAATTATATAAAAAATGGACTCATTAAAGCTTTTCAAATTCGTTTAAGTGTAAACATGTGGGTCGGCGATTTTTTATTTAATACATATAGAAAGGTTTTGAATTAGTTTCCAGAACAAATCTTTATGGATCACCTAATATTTGTTTCCGATTTCAATATTCATTCGGAATCTGATCAAGTAATTGGATTGAAAAGCAGTTATTTTCATTCGGTCTTGTTCACATACAGCATCTGATAGCGGTGCTAATTGGCCGGTCAGTGTTAGAACCGTTTGTTAGGGTTGTGAACGAGTGCATTGTCACTCGTATATACAAACAGAAATCTACCTTTATGTTACTTAATAGAAATTTCACTTTGGAAAAATCTTTTTGAACCATTTTAATATTTTTTGCTTTTCAACCGACTTAAAAAAAGGGAGTTCTCAATTTGGCTGTCTTTTTTTTTGGCATTTGTTACCTACGAACTTTTGACTTAACGATTTTGATGATTCTCTTTTTACTTGAAAGTTAGTGCGTCCCGCGTGGTGCCATTTTAATTTTATCAGGGTCTGACTATTTGAAGTCGTTGCTTTTGGTTAAAAATTTGTTTGTTTATGATTCGAGAGATAGCGTTTCTTTATTTGTCTTTAAGATGCCTGAAAATCCATCACTGTGTGTTATTTGTAAGGTAGTTCCTACCTCACGCAACACTTTTGTAGTGAAGAATATTCACTCAAAGCAATTAGCCAACTAGGTCAGAGATTTCAAAGTCAAAATCGTCATAACTTTGTAAGATTAAAGTTGTTAAATTATCTCAAATCTCTTAATTGAATATAAGAACAGAGTTCCGTGTTCAAAGTTATTAAGTTTTTATCTTTCGTAAAATTTCCAACTAATTTATGCAAACGAGATAGCAATTTTTTTATTTTCAAATACACTAAGAGAACTTGAGTCGTATACTAAAAATTATTGACGCGCTTTTCTCAAATCCATGCAAAAATTAAAAGAAATTTTGATTTTTGTAGATTCAAATTAGAAAACTCAATACAATCTGGCGCCCTAAATTAGACATACCCGTATTTTAGTGGCCAGTATCTTATTAAACACTGATAATAATATTTTTTTATTGTAGAAATTTATGGTTTTCAGATTTTTTTGCTAAACTTGTCACTTAACACTGAACTTCTTGCCAAATTTAATAATCTCAGGTCAACAGAAAATACCCTACAAGTTTTGATTTCCTCTGCGAATGTATGCGAAGTATGACGTTAACGGCCATATCTTTTGATTGTGTACAAATGAGAGTTGATTTTTTTCACAGCTTCAAGGGATCGTAAATCACAGCATTTGCGTATTAATATATAGATTAATTTATAAAATTATTTTATGGGCTTTTTAGTGTCACAAGTTTGTGAATAGTTTTGTTTGTATTTTTAATATTGTTACTAAAAGATTATATGAATAAGTTGCAAAAATAAGAGATTGATGAAAGAGAAGCAATATTTAAAATAATTAGTCCATTGAAATATTACTTTTTTTTTTAGTGTGTACTGGTTACAGCCGCAATTTTATTTTTTATATAACTAAGGATCAGTTTAAAATTAAAATCAAGTTTCTGGGGAGTTACCTTTGTCCATAAATGTAGCAAACATTGTGTCACAAAGTCTCACAAAAAATACTCATTATCTACAACTTTTGTACTGCAACTTTTAGTCGTAGGACCAAAAATATAAAAAATATAACTTATAACAGCCATGAAAATTTGTGAATGATTTATATTAATTAATTAATGTTTTACAGCTCTACGAAACTTACTTATTATTTACTTACTTATTCAAAACTATAAATATTAATGATTTGCCATATTTTTTTATTTGTAAATGCAACCTCAAGTGCAACTTTTCTATGGACTGAATGTAAACTTCAGGTTGGTCATGACCTGATTGTGTCCGTTATTGTAAGTCAATGCTATGATAAATTATAATATATTATGTACTTCGAGACGACCTAATGATAATAATTATGTATACATATCACAAGCAGTATTAGAATATTGTAAACTTCAAAAGGAAACCACTGTTAATGTGAATATCTTAATAACTAGGCGTTACACCGCTCTAGTATGTAATCCCCCCTATAACGCCTAAATATTGTTATAATATATATAATACTATATGCATTCGGGGTCGTACAAGCGCGTTGTACTAGAATAATTCTATAACGCATTATCCTATAATTTGGAATAAACCTACCGTGTTATAGGGGGGATTACAGTACCAGGGTGTGCATAAACTGCAAAGGATGTGGCTTTGGGGCGAGCTAAGATGAACAACTGCCGTCCTACGTCATTCTTGGGAACCGCCACAATCAATTGTTAATTAGCGAGAAGTAAATTGTTATAATCAAAAACTATAAAGCTTTATAGAATTTCGACACGATGTTTTGAAATTTCAGCGTTATATTTTACTTACTCGAACACTATTTAGTATTACAACCATGTGCAACGTGTAAAACATATGGCGGTTGCGTTTACAATCTCCTCACGAAGTGACCAGCATTGGCCAAAGAAATATATGCTTAAAGATGCGTTACGTTATAACTTCTGTTATGAGGCGCTTATTTTCAAAACTCCCTGAAAAGTTTCCAGATAACCGCAATTTTTCCTGTCTAATGACTGGGCTAATATTAATTAACGTGATAGTGTTTCACTTATATAGTCTATACTTGTACATAAAAACAGGTTCTAATTTTTATACAGATTCCGCACCCAAGGTAATCCGCAATTCGAATAAAAAGTTGATTTTTTATGCAACATATAGATAAAGCTTTGATAAAAAGTACGCTCTGTCTGATGCGGAAATAATGCCAAAAAGAAAAAAAAGTAATTTTCCGTTGGGCGATTAAGAATAATTTGAATAACTTGATGCGTTTAAAATTCGCTAAAATTTTTATCCTTTTTTTATTTTAACGACCAGACAGTTCATCATCTAAGTGACTACCAACACCCATGGACATATACACCACCAGAAGGCTCGCAGTTGCGTTGCCAGCCTTTAAAGAAGGATTTAGGCCACCGGGAACTCTCACAAACCGAACGAAACGGGACAGCAATCACTTGAAGAAATAGTATTGCCGCCACTTTACGCCGATCTTATGTGAGAAAGAGGTACCGGTACGCGGACGCGCCGACCCAATTCGGGTGCAAGCCAAAAGGACTGCAAGTGGGGTGCTACCTCTAAATATATAGAAGTAAAGGAAGGGATAGTATAAAAGGATATAAAGATAAATTGATAGGAGTATAGGATGCGGATACTACTGTCACGGACGGTATAGGGGTAGTGACAATATCAGCTAGGGTATACGGGGTCGCGTATCCATAGTAGATTTAACCAGTTTTCGGACAGATAAAAAAGGAAGATCCACCCCCTGGAGGCAATTGTACTATAAAGACACACCTTTATAATTCAATTCTTTTTGAATTAGCGTAAAAAAAATACATAAGGAACTGTACCATGCATATAAATCTCTTATTTACGTTATTAAAATTAATTGATAATATTATACAATTTCAACTTCCTTCAGTAAAATGCCGAATATAAGTTACCCACACCTATTAGTAATTATTAATTGAGACATCATACTTAAGAAATTCCGCTCGAATTACTAATACTCATTTTTATGTTCCTTTGTTACAGATATCAAATCCAGTTTACAGTAGAGCATGAGCATAAACTAACCTGAACAAGATGGCGCCCCAAGAGCGAACTCCTTGTTGCGAAGAAGACTCCCGTCAACCTGCATCCATAGAAAACAATCTGTCAAATGTAGATTTACCAGGAAGTTTCGTTAACAAAGGATATACAAACGATAATTCAGACAATGCTACTCGTGCTAGCACAAAAAAGCATCCCGATAATGAGGATAAGAGGAAAAAGGTTACAGACTTCGATGACTTGCTGCCATACGTCGGAGAGTTTGGGATATATCAAAAGATTTTGTTTCTTTTAATGATACCATTCGCATTTTTCGTCTCGTTTGTGTACTTTTCCCAAATATTTATGACTATAGTTCCGGAGCAACATTGGTGTTGGATTCCTGAATTAGCAAATTTGACTGCTGAAGCGAGGTAAGGATAATTTTAATTAAGTCTTGTAACAGTCCGCTATTAATTACCATAAGCTTATGTAAGCTTAAAGTTTGGAGTTTAAAACTAAAGACCATTTAAAACTAAAGTCTCTAAACTAAAGACACGTCTCTTTTTTTTTTCAATGGAAATCCTTGGAATACAAAACAAACTCACACTTGGTACATTTTCTAACCTATTAAAATATACGTCCAATTCATTATTTGCCCTTCTAACTGCCACAGTAAAGAGCACAAGGTCGAAACAGTAAATAAAAAGACCTACACGTATTAATATACATCAAATGTATTTTTTTCATAAAAGCTTCCGCGTATGTTATTTGAGTGTACATATTTGTGTATATTTATACCATTATTAAACAATGTAAAATTGTGTTTCAAGTACACAATAAATAATAGGAAACAACTGAGAAAAACTCGGCAAAATATGTATAGGAATATAATAAAGTACGTACGATTCTAAACGTATTGTAAAGTGATTGTCATAAAAATACTCAAAAACAACCTTTTTTTTAATTAGCAAATACAAAACGGGCAAAAATAAAATTACGGGCATGGGTACGATATTAAAGTTCAATAACAAAACAATATTAATTTATCACATTTAAAATCCGACTTTCGGGAAAAATTCTGACTAGATGTAGGACCTGCTCATATACTGTATCCAGGCTGGTATTCAACTTTTGCACACTAAGATTTCTATGATTTGCCATGTACACTAATTTTGGACTATATAATTTTGTTCCGCGCCAACAATAATAGTATTGCACAGTCCGGTGAATCCTTTGTTAAGCTTTAAATAACGCCAAGAATAGATAGACTAGAACTGCTAGACGTATAATTGTTGAGCTAATTCACTCACTGAATTGTATTGAAAACGACACTACAAAGATTAAGTCACGCCTTACTCAATGAAGTTACGATATAACAGCATTGAGTAAGGCGTGTAATTCAATGCGTGCAAATCTAAGTTTCGGCGAGGGTAACAGCACGATAAGTTTTTAATGAGCCAATTATTGGATAAAAATGGTCATATGTACGTGGGTTAGAACAATTTCTTCTTAAAATTACTATACAAATACAGCATGCCTGTACACTCTTCTCGAGGTACAGCGAGGGTAGGCGAGCGCTAGAGTCTACAGGAGTACAGTTCCTCTGTTTAGCGATGCTTCGGAGTCAGTCTTGGTCACGCTGGTCCCTCGCCCTCTGGTTGTGTAGTGACTGTAGTGTACAGACGGTAGGTATTCGTTTCACTTTTGATATTTAAATTGATACATAGAAATCTTTTAAGATTTCTATAATTCCATTACTACGCAAAAAAAACTCGTAATACTAAAAAAATCGCCTTTTTACCTTAAGCCTTAAAGGTCAAGAATAGCTTAACAATAATTATGTACAAAATTCTTGTCTGGCTATACCTTCCTGTAGACAGTTTTGAAAAAAGAAGTTTGTTCTATTTTAGAATTGTAATAGGCGCTTTTTATATGGAAAACATTTAGAATTTTCATATGAAAATTTGAAAACACTGCAATAATATTTGGTAAATATATGATATAATAGCTGTGCCCGCGACTTTAGGTAAAAAAAATTATTAGGTAAAAAAAACATTCAATTTAAGCGTAATGATGTAAAGTAGCCAATAGCCTTCCTACATAAATGGGCTAGCTAAGACTGAAAGAATATTGCAAATAGGACCAGTACTTCCTTAGATTAGCGCGTTCAAGGAAACAAACAAACTCTTCAGTTTTATATATTAGTATACATAGATTTAGTAAATATTATAATTGAAAATTTTACTCAAATACACGGACGAAATTGCGGGCTATATCTCTTTGTTACTAGCATACACAAAAAGACAAAGACTAAATTGTAAAGACCAAAAAGCGAATGCGCGATTCGATCCAACTTCAATGAGCATACTTTTTAAGGCATAGTTACATCAAACGAACGATTGCTCATTCTACCTTTACTCTATCAAATTCTTTTAGTTTAAATAAACGTAGAGCATCCTTCGGTTGTTCAGTCTGTGATTCTAACTGTTATTCTAGTTTTTTGCTCGTTGATATTTTGGTGTAAACGCTAAGCCTTCTAGCGTTTACACCAAAATATCGAGAAAGAATGCTCTTGCTTCTAGCTATAGACCTAGAAGCAAGAACATTCTTTTGCCTTCGCCAAGGTGGCTTTAGACCAAACGAGCAAAGGTTCGTTTGGTCTGTAGCAACCTTTAGACAACAATATGTTTGATCGCATAAACTAAGTTCGCTCGCATCGCGCATTCACGTTCTATTAGGACGACGCCTGATGTGCAAACTAAATGTTGTTCATATATGGGGAATATCACTATGTAAACTAAATCATCATTACATCATCATGTCTTAAAGCCCATGACAGTCGTCATGACGAGGTCGAGGGAAAAAGCTAGTATTGTATATTTAGGGTCTATTAATCAAACATTAAGTTGTCTACCTTAGGAACAGACGTCCGTGTGTCATATAGTCCTGTATATATTTATATTTATTTATTTATAATCTAAGCGGACCCTGGTACTTAACCGGAATAACATTAGGTAGAAGAAGATTATAGGATGTTAAAGTTTAGATTTACCTGGAGTAAGTACAACGTGTTATTCAGTAGAAATATCGCTTTTAAAGCGTCAGGATACTGTTCGCTCTTATTCCTCAAAGACAGGTTTAACTGCGCCAATATTTTACCTAAAAAAATAAAACGTACAAAAATAGATATTAATAAATTATGCTTCAGTCTTTTTTAACATCTTTTCTATACATTAAAAATAGGCTTACAGGTTAGATATAATGAAAAATTTAAACATATTTAATAGCTGATAGGATGGCTTTTAGTGGACGCTGTACTAAAAGATTTGTCTATAATATGGACTTTAAACTTAGAATTTCGAAGTCTGCAAGACCTGTATTTTTATTTATTTTTTTTATTTTTATTTTTTTATGTTACAAGGGGGCAGACGAGCAGGCAGCAGGCACCGAAGTGCTTACCGACGCCCATTCTAAAAAGCAGTAATAAAACTTGTTAATTGAAACACGGAAATCGTGAATCGGTACGCGTCGACATAATTAAAAATGGCCTAATCAGTCAGGTTATAGTGGGATTTAATCTTTGTCCTTGGATTTTATGACCACTATACCAATAAATAAAATAATTTGATTTGATGGACTTGAGGCATGAACCTAGATCACTAGAATACTACTCTTAAAAAGAGCTTGTGAAAGTTTATTTGAATAAAATACAAATAGAATTTGAATTAGATATATGTTAAATAGACATCATGAACCTGCCGGTAATGGCTTCCATTAATTAAATTAAAATTAATTTAATTAGAAATTCCATCTATTGTCACTGGAATTTTGAAGTTCACTGTCACTATACAGTGTGTAGCAATTAACAAAATTGCCAAGCATATTGAAACTTGCGATGTTCAGAGGCATCTCGGAATTGGCTACACTAGTCGATACAAGCTTCTATAATGAAACATGGCGCTATACAGTGTATGTAAACAGATAAAGTTTTAGTCTAGCCGAACTGTTGAATAGATCTTGTATCCTCCATACTCGAGTTTCCTTCCTTCCTTCCTTCCTTCCTTCCTTCCTTCCTTCCTTCCTTCCTTCCTTCCTTCCTTCCTTCCTTCCTTCATGTAATAAAACTATTCAGTATGTTCTTGATGTTGAATAAAAATTTGAAAGCGACATAAAGCAACAAATAAAACACCAAATAATTTTTAAAATTTATTACAATATTTTTTCACAGAATTGCTTTTTATTTTTTTTAAACTTACGCTAATATTGCACAGCTACTTACATATTAAGAATGATCTGACTTTCTTTTCGTTTGCTTACAACTAATTTAACCGAGTTCTTACATTCATAGTTGACGGAGTTCTCTGTTCTATTACTATTTACACTCTTCACATGATACACTTAATTCAACCACCGCCTGCAATTTCGTTAACGATTTCTCACAAAACAGTAATGCCCCAAAACTATTAGAAAGTTTTAGAAACTTAAAAATAAAAAAAATAAAAAATAAAAAAAAAAAAAAACATTGCTATTTTTTTTTTTTTTTTAATAAAAATTTAATTAAAAAAAAAAAAAAAAAAAAAAAAAGCATAAACAATGACAAGCCGTGAACTCCAGGCCGTATCTAGAGCGGTTCTGCCTCAAAGTCGTAAAACTAGCAAATGAAAGGAATAGAACGAGGTGAAGGGTATGCTTATAGCGTTTGTATATTAGAATATACAAGATGAGGCAATTTTTCTTTATTCTTTGACAGATGGCTTGCTTTTGTGCATATATACAAATTATTTCGCCAATGTCACCTTCAATGGAGAAGACACGATCCCTCGTGTCTGCCCAATCTCCCGATTGGGCAACGTCATTATCTACATTTTCAAATTACTGAAATATTATTTAATGTCAAAATGACAAAGCAAACATCAAGATAATAACGAATAATATAAATTTTGACAATAAATTTAATATTGTTTTCAACATTTACATAATAAGGTAAAGAAAAGAATATAACAATGATGACATCTATATAAGATTGTATCGTGTATATAGCTGTGTGTACTTGTTTGTGTGTGTGAGTGTGTCTATGTGTAAGTACGTGTATCTGTGTGGTCAATATTTTAAAGGCAATTGCATGAAAATCAATGAGTGTGAAATGTCAAGCAACGCTTTAATATTTAGACAAGGTCAAACTATTACATGGAGTGAATTTTCTATATGGATATGAAGTACTAAAAACTCATTAGGGCATTATTTTTTGGGTGAAATCGGACAAAAACTTTTGAAGTTACTTAACAGATACCTTTATCGAGTATCAGTTACTTCCGTAACCCTTCTGTATAAGCGTGTCTGGACACGCTTTTGGTCACTTTTTATTTTATTTTTATGTGGGCACTATTACTAAACTTTCACAAACTTTGGTAGCCTTTAAATTTTCGTATTTGTCATGACTTGCCTGGTTGTATAGTTTCAAATTCAAATGATATTTTTTCAAGTAGGTTTTAACAAACTCTTTTGAATTGTCAAATATTTTAAAAGCTACCATTGATTTGGAAGAGTTGAGCCACGAGAAGAATCAGCCAGAAACTCGTTATAAACTCATTTAAAAATAGTTGTTACAAAAGTGAGTTTAAATTACATTTTTGCGTTAAGTATTAAGTACAAAGTAAGAGCGCCTCAATTCCAAGCAGTTTTATAGATTTAATAAACACTTCGACTGTATAACACGCCTTACGAATAAACGTGTTTCTAACATACGTTCCTAGTTAAAGAAAATTTGGTTAAGGACTTGTTAGAAATTAACACAATGCATAACAAGCAAAAAGCCTTTTAACTAATTGACGTGCAAACGACATTCGACCTTAGCGTGGCAAACCACATCTTGGTCGACTGTACATACCCCGACTCGTAACGTTGTAGAGGTATGTACGCAAAAATATTTTTTGTATTAAAAAAAGCGTGTTTAGTGATCTTTAAAAGACAATCTGTGCATGTAATAATTTGTGAAATGGGAAGAAGATCAAAAAGACTTTTTTATCTGCTGTACCATTCCGAAATAGGCAGACAATTCAGAATAAAACACACGTGTTTCAATAAAAAAATGTATTATTTTTTTTAACTCGCTTCCAAATATTCTTGAATTAATGAAAACTTTATTAAGAAAACTTCTATTTTTATTAACAAATTATTTAATAATTAAACTTTATTAAAAAAAAAACTTTTTAACAAAGTTTTCTTCCAAGTTGATCACTAAAACCTTACGACTAATATCACAAAGTGACATTAATCGGGTCCCACTGTTTTACGTGCCTTCCGAAACACGGAGGTCCCTGGAATCTCCACAATCTTTATAAACTCAACAACTAGTATCCCTCAGTGACATTATTCGGGACCCACTGTTTTAAGTGCCTTCCCAAACTTGGAGGAGATGGGATATTTGAAAATAATTGATAGAATTAGTCACCCATCTATCATCCGGTTGCTAAGAACTACAACCAAGGGATCTATTTATGTGCTAGTCATCTACTACGACCTCCTCAAGCAATGTACGGTGCTATTTTTTACAGTGCTACCACAAATTGGGCTTACTATGTCAGGAAACACAATTTGGAATCACAGAAAAATCATTATCTTGATTTTTTAAAAATATAAGTTTAAGTTTATGTTGTTAAGAGGAATTAAAACTCTTTGTTACTCTTAATCTCCCAAACGACTAGACAGATTTTGACTTGTCTTGCTCTACAAGATAGGTGCTCTTATAAGAAATAATATTTAAAGGCTTCCTTATTTTTAGTAATTTAAAAAATAATATTTTCACCCAGAAACCACAGAAGTTACAGCGCACAGCAATGTTTTGCGAGACATGTGGTATCTGTTTTATTAAGTATTCAAGAGTCCCGTTCCCGTCCTCATTCCCGTCCCCGTCCCCGTTCCCGTCCCAGTATTATTATAAATAACGAATGACTACGAATCGTTTCATCTATGTGCAGCGGTAATAAAGTGCAAATTGGCTCTTTCACGTTAGGAACACACCTACATTGCTTAGACAACAGTGAGTGCTTGTAATTTAATATGAACTTTATTGAATTTAGGACCAAATTCACCAAATTACGAGAGCGGCGTTATTGGTTTACGCTTTGCTGTAACTACCGGAATACACTTTGCTGTAACGATCACAATAGTATGTAAGGAAGTTTAAAATCGGTTTATAAGAGGGTATGTAACACATTAGATAAGAAAGAAAATAGGGAGGCATACGAACACTTGAAAAAGATAAGGTATGATTTTAGATGTTATTAAATTTTTTAATTTTTTAATGATGTAAAAGAATTGTGAATGGAGCGAGTCGATTGTTGATTGATGATTTGATGATTTGACACCTGTTGGAACAATTGGAAATAGTTAAACATAACAATGTCGGTATCGGCTTCTTAAATGACCAAATAAACGTCTCAAGCTCGCCATTCAATTTTACTATATATTGTAAACTCTTTATAACGTCGTTCTTTATAACAAAAATCTTCCAATTACATAGAAATTCGTTCGATTTACATACATGTCAGCAAATATTTACAGAAGTATTTAATGGTATACTTGTGTTTATAATAAACTTATAAAAGGTAAATCTTTTAATTGCCCAAATTTCTAACAAAGACACAGTAAAATTATAGACAACTGCCTTGCATGTATTATTAGTCTTAAGCCACCTTTGAAACTTTCAAGATGGCTAGTAAAAGAAAAAGCTTTGTGTTAACGAAAGAGTACTTGCAATATAATAGGTTTGGTTATTTTTCCCTCCTGCCTTAAAATAACAAAAACTCTTTATAGCGAATAAAAATGCTCGGTCACTTGAGATTCGTTATAAAGAGTTTGCACTGTACATACATATATATAGATTACTTACGCTTCCTTTATGCTTCCATTCTTGTGTACCACCAAGTTCGTGACATTTTCCGGTATAATTAAAAAAATATAAATAATTATTCATAAAATAAATCTATATAAATAAATTTTAAAATTATTTATTTGATAAATTAGTTAATACGCGAAATTTATTTATGTCAAGTAACTTATATATTTTATCCAGTTATTGTATATAAAAATATACTAATTATGTATGCTTAGTATGATTTTTTACTTAATATTTTATTCGCCGACTTGTTAGGGAATAAAATAAGTATTACACGTAAAAATGTACCGCATTTTATATAATAAAGAAATATTTTGAGAAAAAAGAATAGTTTCATTTCTGAGTGTACGCTGATTTATAATGCATGCACTACTTAACGTTTATACCGATTGTTACTAAAATTAGTTTTGTGAAAATTTTTGTGAAAATTAACTTAGGAGCCAAGATAATGCATAATTAGATACAATTGATATAGAAAGGAATCAATTTAAGAATTTTGTTGTTACCTGTAGAGATTCGTTAAAATTATTAATTTTGATTTATTGTTTCCGAGAACACATGTACTATCACTTAACAATTGTCTGTTTTGCAATTATCTTTTAAAGAATGGAGTTTTATAGGCTTCCGTAGTTCTAATAGGAACATTTATTGTTACGACTTTTTTGGATCTTCCGTCCGTCTGTCCGCCAGCAAGGTGGTCCTCCCCTCTTGGACTTCAGAACTATTAAGGCTACCACAAACAGGGCCTCCAGTTTTATGCCGCGCGGCCACGCCGCCGACTTATGCAAGTTGCATTAAGCCGCCAAGAACCATTCCGGTTTTAGCAGTCGTGTAGAACACTAGTGAACGAACCAGGAATGAACTGACGCCGGCACAACCTGGCCGCCATGCCGGCGATTCGTTTGTGCGGCGAGTCCGGCGGCAGGAATACCCAATAATATAGTAGTAGCCTTTAGATGTAGAGACTTAAAATTTTCCACGTTGATAGCAACCTCAAAAACCTCTTTATGAAAATTATTTTTATCGAACTTGAACAAGGGTTTTTTAAGTTATTTAACTAACACCATAATCGCGAATCGGATACGGAACGATTTTTAAGCGTGTCACACTCTTGACCACTTTATTGTGTATATTAACTAAATTCTGGCACTCTGGGAGTCTCTACAGAATTAAAAAAAGAATCGTCTGAGGTGTCGGCAGGTTTGATGTCAAAGTGAACGCCAACTGTTCGGGGACGATGACATGAACTCCATGATTTTTGTTCACGTTGAGCCTTTCAAAAAGTTATTCTGATTTCATACCTGTGAGTGGATACCAGGCGGCTCCGTTTGTGATGCCATTTTCGAACCGCGGAGAACCAGATTTACAGGATACACCGCGAGACATCTTGGCGTGGTTGTTGGAGTACACCAGCGCCAGGTGCCGGAAGACGTCGTCGTCCGGAGTTATGGATGGCGTGTGCCCATAGCTTTGGAACACTGCATTTAGGGGATATGTGGAGAAAAGATTTTATTAATTTCTTGACCTTATAATGGTTATTACATCAATAATAATGATATTTTTATTAACTCAGAAAGTATACAGGTAACAATAAAAATTATCCCACGCTAGGATTCCGTGTTGTGGGATACAGTCTCTTCCATCCTATTTACTTCATTTTAATCCATGTTGAGATAATTAAGATGAGAAAAATAAGAAATCAAAGCCTAAAAACGGCGCCCGCTTGTGTGTGTGTGTGCGCGCGTGCGTTCGTGTGCCCGTGCGTGTATGCGCGTATGCCTGTGTGCATGTATTCAAGGCGGACGAAATTTTGTGTAAACTAGTTGTATAGAAAATAAGTAGTCTAAAATTACTATCCATCTCACATCTCAATTTCTTCAGGCAAACTCTTGTTCTACCCACCGTTATTTCGGTCTAGTATCAGATCCCCTTTAAATTGCAGAGGATGTGGCTGTTGGCCGAACTAAGATGACCGACTGCCGTCTGAAGTCATCTCCGGAACCCCCACCTCTACGGCTTCACGACTAATATCACTGAAAACTGCCAAAGCATTTCTTTTCATGATCTCATGTGCTAATACAACAACAGATATTAAAACTTAACCAAAAATACCCAATATTGTATTCAATTTCACATATTTACAAATTTTTAAAAGTTATTTAAAATATTTTGACCTTCATCTGGCAGGTATAATCGAATTGGGGAGGTCGAGACAAACCCCCATGACCCTCCCACAGTAGCAGAATTCTCAAATTCAGGCGACTTGTTTTAAGACCCAGCTCCAGGTATGTTAAGGTCAATAACCTCTTAATTGAATCGAAGATGAAACATGAATTTTAATAAAGGTTAATTCCACACGGCAAGACGTTACGTTGAAAAAATATATCATTGTGTAGTTTATGAAACAACGATGCAGGATAAACTGTAGTCTACCGAGCGCCCTTAATTACTCCGCGGCCAGTTGTTATGCCTGGCATCCACGTTACGGCTCCCAGAGAGGCCAACCTCTATAGGCATACCTGTGCAGATAGACCGGAGCGAGTGTGGAGCAGTCATGTGAACCTAGGCAGGCGATTGGCGCAAAATCGAATATCAATTTTTCAATACCATTTCAACGGTACACCGGAACGTGTCCATACATGTTACTGGCGTACCGTCGGACTGCGCAGGCAAAACTGTAAAAAAATTCCGGTACACCGTAACGTGGATGCCAAGCATAATACGATATGCCGAAAAAAAAAACCACATTTTCATTAAAAAATAAACAAGCTTGTGATCGGAAATAACGCATAAAAACGATTTTTAAAAGAAAATAAAATGTAGGGACATGAAAAGTTGGCAGCTTTTCTATAATGTTGGCATAACTTCAAGTATTCGATACTGGATTTTCATACTCGTTAAATGCAAGTTATCGTTTCATAGAACGCGCCTCATTTAGAACGGATTTTACGTTATAGTGAAATTTGAATTTTATTCCAGCAATTGAGCTGGTTGCTTGCCAGTATAAAATACGATTTTACTGAAAATATTAATGCTCCACTTTTTGTTCGTATAGTAATAAAAAATCATTACCGTTATTACAAGCATTTATGTAGCTTGCAACGTATGTGTGTGCGGGTAGAATTGTTGTTTTTTTTTATTTCTACATACGAGACGCTTGCGCCTTTTTTTGTCGCTGGGTAATGTTTTAACGCACTACCCCGTTCGCAAGTAATCCCATAATATAAGAACATTTGCGAACGGGAGTGTAGTTAGCTCTGATAGAATACCCAAACCTAAAACCCAGCGGGGCCCGGGGTCATCATTCATGAAATAGGGCCCCGGAGGATCGCTGTCGCATACCTCCCTGGTGCCCCGGATGAAATGTCTATCGCCCTACGACCTCAAGTCTGCGGAAGAAGACGCGCGAAGTGGCGTCTTATTCCTCCCACTCTCCTCCGTCTGGAGGGGGGAGCCTCAGGCGCGTTCTCCTCTCCATCTAATGTGCCTCCTTCAGTGTTATAACGCTTTCACTTTCATGCTTGCGCCTACGAACAACAAACGCAGAAGTTGCGTTGTTTGCAATGCCTAACCGTGACACAAGTTACAATATACGAAGATATGCTTAGTTGGCTTTAATACGTACAGTTCTTGTCACGTAAAATGGCCGCTGAGCGATCGTGGAGAGGTAGATCTGCGCATGGGTAGAATGCACGCACAAGTGTTACAAAATAATTTAAATTCGTTAAAATTTTCAGCGAGTCAAAAAGCGGCCGTTTTCTTTCCTCCAAATAGTGTTATAGTGTAATATAGTGCTAGTTCTGTACTTAACGCGGCATGCTAGGGTTGAATGACCAACCAATAAAGATTAGATTAGATTAAGTAAATACGAGTATTGACTTAATCTAATCTAATTCTTGAAACAAGCTTTTATATCATAAATATTGAGTAATGACGTTATAAGATGATAGTAAAAGTTATAATAGAAAAGTTTATTTTATTCATTTTAGTACATTTAAATAAAAGGTTTTTTTAAACATTTATTTTTAAATTTATGTTAGGTAAATTCATGATGATACACGACGAAAGTTTAAAGAAATTAATTTTTATTTTGAACAGATTATTGCATTGTGTGTAATATTTGTTTAAACAGTGTAAATATCTAAATTTGTTTAACAAAAAAAATTTCGTTAAAATTTTCGTTACAAAAAGGAATTCAACATTTTTTATAAATATATTTATACACCTAATTGACATCAGACAACAACTTTTGAAGTTATTTAACAAATACGTTTATAGCGCATCAGATACGGAACCCTTCTATATAAGACTGTCTTGACACGCTTTTAACCATTTTTATTTATTTGAAAGCTGGAGCTTCCCGTGTGGTTCAATTTCAATTTGGTTTGACAATTTGAAGTCAATTTTTTGTATTAAAGTAAGGAAAATTATTAATGAAGGTTCATTATTAGAACAAGTGCAACTTCGCGATTTTATCAGTGAACATATTACGTATATCATTTGAGATATGTGTTTAGATTTGTATATGATCACTATCAGGAGATAGCGTAATAAAAAATTCAGAGGTTTATAATAAAATTAGACGGTATCTGACCACTAAGAATTCGAGAGTTAAGTCCTTTTAATGTATTTTAAATTCAAAGTAAGCCTCAAAACTATTACTCAAACTATTCTAGATAGATTGTACACTTGACATCATAACGTCAACCATACTAAAAAACGTTCGGATACTCGACACAACAAAAGCATTAATATCTTGAACAACTGTTTAAATTTAGAACCAAAATCTAATAAATTAAATTCCTGACACTTAATCAACGTGTCGGCTAGTTGACTCAAGTAATTATTGCTCTGATACTTTCAATTGTAGCGATTGGCGATTAATAAATGTGCTAAATACAGTGGACGCCCGATAATGACAATGCAATCAATATTTTGTTTAGCTGGAACAGTTTTTTTGCTGTAAGTTTCTGGAGGTGGGCGTGACAACTGATATGCGTATCAGTTTTAACTTTTTAGTTGTCATCGTTATCCTAATTTTAAGTTACATTTGTTCCTGTAAAGAGTTTTCTAATAAATATTCATTCATTCATTCATTCATTTAAAGACAATAAAGGAAATGTGATTTTCTTCGGAATCTTCATAATATGTAGAATTGACTCCACGCTGCATACTAGTACGTACTTTTAATGATTATGACTGGCCCGTTCGCGCAGTGGGCAGTGACCCTGTCTTCCGCTCCGGGGGTCGTAGGTTCGATCCCCACCTCGAGTCTGGGTGTATTATCTATACGTATGTATTTTTATATTTCTAAAAAAAATATATTTGTGTATCACAGGCGTGTGTTACCTATAACACAGGCATACAGTATCTACTTACTACGAATAATTTTTCGAAGTCACTCCCAGACGTTTGATTGTCATAATTACATGTTGAGATTGCTATTGTAATCTTATCCTAAACTTATCTCCATACTCTGAAATGCGTGTTTTATCTTATTAACACAGTCGGTGAATATTATTAATTATTAACTATAAGTTATCTTTAGACGCGCGTCGCTTGTTGTGTTTTATGGCGCCGAGATATTGATTTCGTAAGCGAATGATGAAATTTAAAAATAGCTTTATACAAAAAATAAATAAATGTTTTTGTTTTCCTTTACCTTCACAAAATAGCTTCGTACTATGATGTAATTACTACAAGTTCTTACTTATCATGAATCTTTCCAGGTCTAAGAGGCGAATCTACAACCTGGGAGCGGAAGCGCTCATGGTCACTGCCAAGTGCGTCAACGGACCAGTCAAAAATATTGATATTATACATAAAAAATAAGATTTTTTGGGTTAAAGATATTTTATAGCAACTAAGTTCAAAAAGCAAAATGGCGGCATCATGTGTATGCGTACCACGTAGTATTGCTCATTGCCAGGCTTGGGTCCCGGACCACCCAAAATCACCACCTCCATTGTATGCAGACATCAACTAGCTAGATAAAGTAACGAGAGGGAAACGTGCATCGAAAATTAAGTGAAACCGTCGTTTGATTAACTTAATTGATAAAGTATACGTTATAATTAATTAGTAATATACTTGGTTATCTCAACAAAACAAACAAATAACCATCTTAACATTAGCTTAAACGTAATTTGCGAATAAACAAAATTATTTTTACTATCTAAAGTGAATAATATGAATTTACTATATATTAATATATGTACATATACTATGTTCTCGTTGGTAAATCATTATATTTATAATTATATACTTTGACATGTCGGTAAATTGTATATGATATAAGACATTAATGCTTATAGCTAAACTTATACTCTATACTAATATGAGTAGAGTGCATTCAGTCAACAAAAGCACGCTCCTCCAAAGAATTCACCTCTATAAGTAAAATAGTGTATACACGCAATACACGCAAACTCGTCGATATCATTGGCGTTTAGTTGAACTTGCAGTGCGTGGTTGGTTGAGTTTGAGTTTAAAATGAAATCGCTTTCTAGATAATTAGGTAAATTTATTCCCATTAATTATTATTTGCAATATTATGTGACAGTGGTTCAATTTGGTGGGCATGGTATAATGTTATAAATACATTTTATTATAGCAATGTACATATATATCTAGTTGTATTAATAGTTCTTAATTTTATATTGTTTTTCAACCACGTAGCTGTGAAGCTAATGGGTCGCAGCTGAAAATCAGCGCTGTGAATTATGTGCTTTCACATAATTTAGGGCACATGCTGAGCTGTCTTAAAGGCCCTTTCTCTGTCTAATACAGACAGCTCAAGTTGGAAGATATTATTAACTTTTAACCTTATCTATTGCTTTAGTTTTAAGTGGCTGTCTATGATATCGGCAGAGAATAAATGTTTTTCATTCATTCATTCATTCACTATCTACATGGGCTGGATTTTATAAGTACACAAATTCTTCTTCTTTGTGGTCTATATTTTACAAGTATGAATTAATTATTGGTTAAAGAGATTGGCTTTTCGCTTATAATAATCCAGCTTGGTAGGTAATCGAATGTAGCACTTCGTATCCACTGGTTCCTTATTTATTTATTAAGTTAGTTGTTAAGTTAAATTATATTAAGATAAGGTAGGTTACACTAAAGCTAATGGTAAGTTAAATAAGTTAATATTTATTATTGATATATATTATTTATCTCTAAGTTTATTAAAAAAAAAAAAATCTTTATCTATCTATCTATCTTTTTTTCTGTATCATTTACCAGTAATATATAAAAATTGCAATGATCTTCTTTAATCAGGGTGCGGTGCTCGATTATCAGCGGTCTGGACGGCGAAGGCACGGTGCGCACGCAGCTGGTGGACAGCGGCCTCATCTTGCGCGCGCCGCTATCTTCTTTGGTGCCCTTGAACACATTCTCACCCGCACTTAACGCCTACCCTCCTCAGGTATGTGAGAGGTGTGAACGTAAAAACGTTAAAAAAGTATTTTCGCTATCTTTGGGGATACTTGTGATATATTCAGCAAACTGGGGGTAGGAGGGAAGATAGCCCAACGCGGTCAGTCCTCAAAAATGGAGCCATGCACTCATGGCTTCTGCTGTATTTCTAATTTTTGGTGGCAATAGGTGCAGTAGGTACAGCTGGGCCTAATATTTTTGTTGGCCCTTTTTCTCAGGAATGCGTGGACATATAAAGTAGAACTTAATACCAAATCTACGGTCTTGTGTGGAGCTGGTCGAAGCTGTAAAAAATCTTGTTGACTGACAATGAATTGACCCTATAAGGGTACCTTTTTTCCTTTTAGGTACGGAACCCTAAAAAGTATTGAAAAATAATAAAATTTAATAAATATCATAAATAAGCTTCCGTTTTACTCACCCCAGCTATATCATATACTGTAATCGCATCTTCAAAGAGACCTTTATTCACAAGCTGTTCAGCGGCATTGAGGGCTATGACCTGTAAAGATACGAATTTTTATAACTCTTATAGTAATATGTGCTTAATGTTTATAATTTAAAATAGTGTTAAAATTTATTAAGATTAATAGATGCTACACACGTTTCCATAAATAGTTGGGAAAAAACTGTAGTTAGATGGTTTGGAAAAAAACTGTGCAGTTTAAACTATACAGTTTTTTTTTCAACAATTTATTGAAACGTGTATAGCTGCTATAAGTGTTCATCATCGGCCTATCATAGTCCACTGTTGGACATAGGCCTCCCCCACAACGATAGGCAATCTCAGAGTTACGCGCTCCTAGTTCTAGTAACACTAATGTGTGTACAGTCGTTTATATAAATGCTAACATTTTTCTGATATTTTTATGGTTAAGTGTTTGGTATGTTAGAAATTGTTGGAATTCCGGGATGATAATAAATGGCAGTCGGTCATCATAACTGGCCTCAAAGCCACATCCTCTGCAATATAAGCGATCCCTGATACTAGACCGGAATAATGCAATAAGTAGACCATGCAGTAGTGGACAGATAGCTCAAGTTCTTTATATAATGTTATAAGAAATTTACTCATTGTATAATCTAATCTTAAATCATATAATGAGTTAAAAGTGTTGTGTACATAATGAACAAAATGGATACGGCCCTTTTATTCGTAGCCATCGTAATCTCTAAACACTACAAGAGTAGAAACTTTTCTATTACGTAAATACATTTATTTACAAAAAAAACGTCTGAGGGATCGTCGTCGTCGTCGTCGATTGAACTATTCAGTTGGCATTCGAGGCGATCACTAGGCTGAACAGTTCTTACCGCAGCCGGATGAAAAATGGGTGACTGAAATAATAATAATAATAAATTGAGTTCAATTAGTGGTATAAAAAAAAATAGGATAAAATAATATCGATTTTCAAATATATAAGTTATTCTAAAAATGTCAAATTTACAAGTAATGTCGAATAATCAATATAACATATGGTAATGTCAAGTTATACATAGTGAAAATTTATATAAATTATTTGTTTTCATTAGTATTGTCCAGTAGTTATTGCTTGGTAGTTACGATCATATGCCTTATTTATTTATAAAAGTTACATACACTTTGTCAGAGTGTTCCCGAGATAAGGAAAAATATTAATTCATTTACTAGAGGACCCGGCAGACGTTGTCTTGCCCGCTTGTTCGTTTGCTATTAGCCAACTTCTTTATGTCGTTTCAATAAAACGTGACACTGGCTTTATGTGTAATGAAATAATAGTTTTACATAGCACTGCAGTCAAATTTATTTTTATATTATACTAGTGGACCCCGCAATACAGCCATATCCTCTACAATCTAAGCGGACCCTGGTATATAACCGGGATAACGCTAGGAAGAAGAAGACTTCTTTGTAAGTGAAGTGAACTTGATACAGCGTTGCGCACGCGGTTGTTGCAATCTCTCGTCACACGAAGGAGTGCGTCTACTACACAGACCACGCGGACGGCGCAGTTAATCGCTTCGTGAAGAAAACGATTGCCACGATCAAGTATGCTAATGTAAAATGCTAAGTAGTAATAAAATGCTAAGTACCGTGACGTCCATCTCATTGCTGAAAGTGCTGCCCAAAGTCGAACCCGAATTTTGTATAGGGAACTAGAAGAACAATAAGAATAAAAAGTGAACGAAAAAAAGAATACAGCATTCTACTTTTAAATGGCACGGGCGTTTAGCCTGTGGTGGAAATTGAGAAACTAGAAAAAAAAGATCCTGCTCTGTGGCGTCATCATTCGGGTGGCTACCCAATCAATCCTTTTCACATTGTGAAGTAAACATTGGGACACTCTACTGTTTACCTAGTTACTATACTGTACGTCTAGTTTAAAGATTGTTATTTATTTTACTTGGTGTAAGCTGTAACTGTCTCTTGCAAGTAAAACACAACGTCACTCTCGTATTGAGTAGGTACTGTATTAAAGAATTACAACTAAGTATCTATTTCCCCCATAATTTTATTGTCATATTATTTTAATATTAATTTATTAATAATTATTATAATTCTTAATGCTATAGTCCTACTATAGCATTAAGAACCCTCGTCGTTGTTTATTATCCATGAGACCTAACGATTACATCAAATTATATAAAAACCAAACAGATAACTGCGTATGTGGCTAGTTTAATGGGATAAATGGGATAAAACTACAATAGCCCACTTAATCTTAGGATTGATGGCAATGGACAAACGAAAAATAAACTTTATTCATTCGGAGGACCTGTCCCAGCTTCAGGTCACGCAGTGGTTAGAAACAGCTCAGTAAGAAGTGGAATCTTCTTGTTATCGAGGCCAAGATCGAGTTTGTATGTGCATGTAGTGATTGTGATGTGTGATGATCAATGTAGACACTGTATAGATTCAAGTTACTTGGCAATGAGCAAGTTAATTAACTTGAGTCACAAAGAACTCAAGCTCACATTATTATACATATAAACTAGGAGGCTGATTGAAGACCTTTCAAACAGTCATAAAAATAGGTTTGACTCACCTTCGGTCTTGGATTTCCAGTATACGGTACTGTGATCTTGATCTCCTCTCCAGCAATGACCGTGATGTCTCTGAGGCTGAGGTCGCTCGTGATGCGAGGCGCGCTGGGTGGTGCGCAGGCGCGGATGGCGTCCGAGCTCTGCGAGTATGGTCCCTGACCGGCCGCGTTCACCGCCGCCACGCGGAATTCGTATTCGTGGTTCTCAATTAATCCTATGACCTTATACGTGGTATCTGGAATGTGTGCGTGAGCCGCTTTGGTCCATTTGTCGTCAGTGATGAGTCTCTTCTCGAGAATGTAGCCGGTGATGGGCGAACCTCCGTCGCTGCGCGGCTTCGTCCATGTGACGGTGATGGATGACTCTGTGGTTTCCACCGATCTCGGAGCTCCAGGAGCGCCGGGAGGATCGAACGGATGTCTCGCCCTGATGGGTTCGAGAGTCTGCGCGGGATCTGACTGTCCGTATTGGTTCTCGGCCATCACTCTAAACTCGTAGCTCTTGCCTACTGTTAGGTTCTTCACCCGCAAGAACGGTGTGGTGACGTAACCGGAAACCTTGGTCCACGTCGGCGAACGAGCTTCGCGTTTCTCGACCACGTAGTTTGTGATATCGCCGCCGCCGTTGTCTTTGGGTGGGTTCCAGTACAACGTGAGAGCTTCGCCCTCGAATTCGTCGGCGCGCAGATTTTCTGGCTTGCCAGGTCTGTCGAGCACGCGGACGTTAATGGTTGCCGTATCGTAACCGGACGGGTTACGCAGTTGTAGTCTGTACTGACCACCGTCTGACCTCTTCGCATTCTTAACAACGAGAGACGCAGAATCGGGTGTGATCTTCTGGAATATTCTTGAATCGCCATCGACATCCAGCTGTTTGTCGTCGGCGAACCACGACGCAGTCGGTTGTGGGAAGCCAGTATACGGCACGTGAATAGAGAAGTCCTCCCCGGCGCGTACTGTGATGTCTCTGACTCCACCGAGGTCCATGCACGGTTTGTTCGGTTGTTCAGCAATCGTGATATCACCAGTAGATTTGCTAGGTTCAGATTTACCGATTTCGTTAACAGCAATAACTCTGAACTGGTACTCTTCACCTTCCTTAAGTTTTGGTACGGTATGCACCAGGCTCGGTATAGGCACGTCGTTAACGTCCTTCCAGTCTTTATCTCCTTTAGCCTTCTGTTGAATGATGTATCCCTTAATTTTAGCTCCGCCGTCACTCTTTGGTGGTCTCCAAGACAACGTAACGGAATCTTTCGTAATTCTATCCGGTTTAGGAGCCTCAGGCGCGCTTGGTTTAAGTCTTTGAGTCTGGGCAACAATAGGCTCTGTAGGTTTACTGGGTTTGCCCGGTCCAGCTTCGTTAACGGCTATGACGCGGAACTCATAGCGGCTTCCTTCCCGTAGGTCTGGGACAGTGTAGCATGTATTAGGTGTTGGATAATTGTTAACTTTGATCCATTCACCTCCACGTTCTCTCTTTTCAATATTGTAACCAGTAATGGGTTTACCACCGCAGTTTGCAGGTGGTTCCCATTCAAGTGAGCAGCTGTTGGCACTGTATCCAGTGATCTTTGGTGTCTCGGGTGCATCGGGAGGATCGAATGGTAATTTAGCCACAATCGGCTTACTCTCCAGTGGTTCAGATACGCCGTATAAGTTTTCGGCACGAACTCTGAAGACGTATTTCTTACCTTCAGTCAGATTTTTGACTGTAAATGAACATTTAGGACAAAATCCTGCTACTGTTCGCCAATCGTTAACGCCAAATTCAGCAACTTCAACAACGTAACCAGTGATTTCGCTGCCGCCGTCGTCAGTAGGCGGGTGCCATGTTAAGCTCATCGTGTCGTGCGTAATCGGTGATGTAACAAGTGGACCTCTTGGCATACCAGGCTTGTCAACAACAATTACTTCAATATCGGCGGAGTCTTTGCCATGTTCGTTTGAAGCAGTAATAGTATACTTACCAGCATCTTCTCTGGTAGATTTCTCGATACTAAGTTTTGTTTCCTCGGCTTTAGTTTCTGCGGAGATTCTGTGTGAAGGAATAATTGGAACTGTTCCTTTAGTCCATGTGATTGTCGGTGTTGGGGCACCAGAAATTGGAATGTTTATGTTGATTGGTTCGCCGGCCCTAACCTTGATCTTGCGACCGATGAGGCTGTCCAACCAAAGTTTTGGTTTTTCTTTCATTGGTTTGGCAATGATAACGTTTGACGGGTCTGAAGGTTGACCAGGTCCGGCTAAATTAACGGCCGACACTCTGTATTCGTACTGGTGACCTTCTTGTACCCTATCATCACTATATTCATTGAATCTGACAGGTTCTCTATTTAGCTTTATCCAGCGGCCGCTAGCTTTATCTTTTCTTTCAACGTCGTAACCCAAAATATTGGACCCTCCATTGGAAATCGGTGATGACCATTTGATCTTAATAAGATCCTTATCCGCCGTAACGAGTTCTGGTTTGCCTGGTTTACCAGGTACAGTATATTGGTTCTTAGCAACAACCGCTTTGTCAGTCACTAAAGGTTCAGAACGTCCTTGTAAGTTTTCAGCGAATACTCTAAATTCGTATTTCGTACCTTCACTAAGTCTAGGAACAGTAGCGTAAGTGTTTTTCGGGTTAACGTAAGTGAGAGCAGGTACCCAGCCTCCACCATGTGTCAGGTCTCGTTTTTCAATTACATAACCTGTAAGTTCACTACCACCATTGTCCTTGGGTGCTTTCCATGACAAGGTGACCGATTGGGCAGTGATTTCCTCATATTCAAATGGTGGTTGTGGTGGTCCAGGAACATCAAGAACAATCAATTCAAAGCTTCCTTCATCAGAACCAGAATCGTTCTTCAGTGATAAATGGTATTTGCCTGCCTCAGACCTCTTACAGTTAACAGTGTGAACAATTGTGTGGTGACCGACTGATGTCACTGTCGTTCTCTCGTTAGTGGTAACTGGTTTGCCATCACAAGTCCATTTCACTTCAGGAATAGGCTCTCCAATAAAGTCAATGTCAATGTGGAAGATAAGACCAGCCTTAATGGTGATTTCTTTAAGCGGCGTAAGAATCTTGGGCGCAACAAATCTGTCCTTCGCTGTAACAATGTCTGATGGCTCACTAGGCTCGGACTGTCCAGCTTGGTTGACCGCAATAACACGGAATTCATAGTCTTGGCCTTCGATCAGATCGGGTACTGTGGCCTTCGTCTTACCGGGTGGTACATGGGCAGCGTTAACCCAGTATGGGCTGCCTTTCTCTTTCTTTTGAATTATGTAACCAGTAATGGGTGCACCACCGTCAGATTTGGGTGCAGTCCATTGCAAGTCGACGTAGTTCTTGCTCCAGTCGGTAGCCTCAGGTTTACCGGGAGCAGAAGGTTCGTCAAATTCGTTCTTTGCAACAATAGCACGGTCCAGTTCTAAGGGTTCAGACTGACCAATAGCGTTAACAGCGCTTACTCTAAATAGATATTCTTTCATATGATAGTGAACGTGTTAAAGGACAGCTAAGTAATTTTAATAAGTGTACCATTCATTTAAAAGTACATTAAAAGTACCCCCTTACTTTGACCATGAATTCCAATTCCATGAATTGACTGATGTTCACAATCGTCCAGTTCCTAGGCGATATTTATTATATTTTTACATGCAAACGACTTATATAACATCATAATAGTACGAAATAATGAAACCTTAAAAAACAGACAAAAAACTTTTCTAAGAAATCGTATGTCCATCAGTTAACCATCGACGAAACGTTGAGCCGGTGCGTGCATACATATGATCCAATTTAGAGAATTAATTGTTAACGTAAGTTACAGCGTAATTAAAATTTAAAGAGGTATCAAATTAAAAAGTCTAAATACGAGTACTATTAAGGCGGCTCCACATTACGGTTTGAATTCACGCCGCGAATTCATGGGACAGGTCATGCCTTCAACATTCACGGCATGCTGACATTCGTTCGTGAAACTCGCCGCGAAATGGACGTGGAAGATGCTGCTTGCCGAACCATTGAATTGCCTCATTATATTATTAGAACTGTCTTTATTAATTATAATAATTGAATTTCAGACTTTCTATGAAGAAGTAGTATAAGAATTATAGTGACATAAATTATTATATTGACTCGAGGCGAGAATCGAACCCACGACCCCCGGATCGGAAAACAGGGTCACTGCACATTGCGTCAGCGGACCAGTCAATGTATTTAGGGGGGGACGGGTTGACGTCACTAAAGAGCTCTGACAACCTCGGGCGTGGTCCTAATAGAACGCGCGATGCGAGCGATCTTAGTACGTACGAACGTGCGATTAAACATAGTGATGTCTAAGAAGTGACCTAACAGGAGTTCGCGCGATCGCCTCAAACTTCAACTAGAACACTTCTTAGACATCGATACGTTTGATCGTATGTACGTTCGAACGAATTAGATTTCCCGCATCGCGCATTTGCGTTTATAAGAATGACGCTTTACTCATCACTAAACACAGTACGCAAATAATATACCTTGGCTTCGGTTTTATGTAGTTACTTCCCCAGTCCGGTATTATTTTGCCATAACGAGACCATTTCGCTCGCTTCGAGACCATTCGCATTATGTTGCCGTAACGAGACCATTTCGCTCGCACTGTCAAAAAGTTATCACTTCACTAGACCTACGCCTCTAACTTTACACTTCCTTACTCTACATTTCGCTTTAATGAAAAAACTGGTTACAACCCATTTCCCCAGAGCTGTTTTTCCGACATAATGTATATCATGCTTAGGGCTGTCGCGCGCCTGACAACTAATATACGAATGTAGAAATAATTCATATATATAAACACGTATGCTTTTTTAAATCTTTGTGGCAGGAGTGACTACTGTAAAGGTTATAAATTAAACAATTATTTGGTAGCAAGTTGTGTTTATTACTCTCAAGGTCCCTGACTGAATAAGCACGGATATATGCAAAATACCGCTGCAGGAATCTACAATTTCCGTTTCATGCCGCCATAACAACCTCAACCTCAAAATCCGCAAGGTACCCGGTTCAAACCCCACCGCCGTAGGGGTACCTAAAAAAGTATTCCTAATATTCTTTAAAAAAAAATTCACCAATAGTATTTATAATACTGTTTTCAATGATGGTAGCACTGCTGTCGCGATACCAATGTCATTAATGCCGCCGGCCAGTGATATTCATCTTACGTCATAGTAGCAATACCGATAGACATTTAGCACATCTGTGCTTGCATTGTAATCTTACAATGAATCTTTTACTTTAATGTCCAATAGTAAGACTAGTTCGGGCTGGTCAACGTCTGCCGGGTCCGCTAGTAGTTTATAAACAAAAATAGTCAACTTTTTATTTTAAAAACATTTTAATCATTCGTTGAGGAAATTATATATCATAAAATTATGTAGGTATATGTACATAATGTTATTTATTTTTAGGTTCTTCCCCGTTTTATGTGTTTTTATTTTCTCTAAAAAAGGGACTTTCAAATGTGTTACGCGGGAGTTAGATAACAGTATATACAAATAATGTATCCATTGTATGTAAATAACAATTTTTTTAAATTTTATATTACAAGGAGCAAACGGGCAAGCGGTTCACTTAAGTGACCACCGACGCCCGTGGAAATCTGTAGCACCAGGAGTGGCGCAGATATGTTGCTGACCTTTAACGAGGGGTTTAGGTCACCGGGAACTACCAATACCATCATTTATTGTAACAGCATTTCCGCCACACTACCCGGTGGCCTAAAGTCGTCATTAAGGGCCGGCAGCGCATCTACTGGCCTTCTGGTCGTGCAGATGGCCATGGGCGCCGGTAGGCACTTCCGTGCCGAAACACAAAGTTAGGGTCAGAAAGGTTGCGTTATGCCCGGAATTGGAACCAGGTTCTTCAGGAGCCAGACAACCCTTTCCACCACTCAGCTATTAAGGTTCAAATAGGTCAAATGTCCCTTCACGTTTGGTTGTTCAATGTTCTCTTTATCATTGTTTGGATTATAATAATAAAATGTAAATATTTTGGTTTTACTGTAGTTCATTAGAAGTCACGAAATGTTATGAAATTGTATAAGTAAGTTGTAGTGAAATAATCAGCTATGCGGTAATAGAATTTGGGTCAGGTGGCCCTTATCATATAGCGATAAGAGTGCCGCTTAGAAATATTTTTGTTGGGCAGTAAGAATTTTTATCAACTATTTTAGTATAGGTCCTTCATAGTAAAATCAAAGAAAACAGTATTAATTCATTCTGGCTGTTTGGAATGTTTTTTTAGGTTTCCGTAGTACTACAAGGAGCCCTTATAATTTCACTCTGTCCGTCCGTCCGACCATCTGTCTGCTCGTAAGGTGGTCCCCCCTAGTATTTCCAAACTATTAGACGTAGAGACTTGAAATTTTCCATGTATTCCGTCCTGGATGCCACAAATGCGTCTCCACCCGCCATTCCATCCTGCGGTTGTTCAATGAACAAGATAAAAATCAGTCAAAAATACTATTATGAAATTTTTGTGCACATTTGGTAGGTCTGAGAATCGGTCGTTAAGTATTTTTAAACACCAAATAAATGGCCAAGAGCGGGTCAAGACACACTTATATGGAAGAGTTCCGAATCTGAAATGCCATAAAGGTATTCGTTAAACAACTTCAATAGTATGCCAATTAATAAAAAAATAATAAGAAAATCTATCATAATAAGAAAGAAAGCTTGTAAACTTTGAGTTGAAAATAGACTTTGTAATTGACGTTCCATGTTCAAATAGGCGGTAGTCCAAATAATATGACTATTTTTGTCACAGTTTTCAAAGTTACCGTGGCGCATTTGTGAGACCACTACTATCTGGCGCGGGTTCGGATCCGAAGTTGACAACTTTCTTTTTGCTTTATATTTTTTCATACACTTGATAGAATCAGGCGTTACTTTGCGGAAATCCATGACATGCATGAGAAACTAAACTACTTTGCTTTAATCCGCGTAAATTATGCTTACTGTAATGTATATTAAATATGATTAATTATATTTTATATATATCTTATGAACGACTTAAGACTGAATAAATAAAGTACTCTTATTCGATCTGAGATCACGTGGATCTAATTTTTCAGTTACTTAGAACTGTCATAGTTAAAGCAATTCCTCTGCATTTTTTATTCCTTGGAATAGAAAATAATTAATTTTATTAATTTAATTTCAGGAAAAGATCTCGTTACAATTTTTAATAATAATAAAACTTTTTCATGAATACGGATAAAGAAATCGTTGTTATTCCATTTAAAAAAAAACCGCAGATTCAAATTGTGCGAGGATAGGTTTTAAAAGCTTGCTAAAACTTGCAACGCATGTTTGTTGGGGTGGAATGTTACAATTCAATTTTGGAGCAGATTTCCTAGATCGATTGCACTCATATGTATATCTGATGACAAAGCATTATTATCTGATGATGATTTTTAGAGGTAGCGCCATGCTGGTAGCCGAATTGGGCCGGCGCGTCCGGGTACCAGTACCTCTTCTCACATGAGATCGGCGTGAAGTGGCGGCAATGCTTAATATAAAAAATAATAATAAGAATAAAATAACACAAGCTTTTAATTTAAGCTTAGTAGGAGGGGAAACGGGAATATTAAGGATACTTAAACATTATTCCTAATATTTAAAAAAATAGACTGTGTATATAAGTTATAGACTGCTAAATATAAAGTCAATAACAAGTACGCTGCATCATAATAATGTAAGACAATAACTATATAGTGCTATAAAAATACATTATTTTAACAGATTAACACTCGACCGTGAACTCACCTGTTGTTAAGTGATGATATTGTTTAAGATGATATCACATCTATATCAATTCAGTTGTGAAATAAAGTAGGATAAAAAATCGGTGTTATTTTAGCAATTCATTTAAATGCATGACAATGCATTCAACACTCGTCTTATTTCATATTGGCTTATTTCCGCGTCTCGGTCTACGTGGTTTACCAAATACCATACTTCTAATAATTTATTAAAAAAATTAAAAGTATTCCTAATACTTTATCAAATCTACATAATATAAATACTTTATTACTGAGATAAAAGTATCATATGAATAACGTTATGAACTGTTCTCATTTGTTCTTAAATCTCGTAACAAATAAAATGGAAAAGTTTTTTTTATTAGTCTGAGTACATTTAAATTTAAAGATATTTTTAAAAGTTTTTTTCTTAAAAATAATTTCTTTGCTTTTTAGTTATCCCTGAACAGGTTTCTCAGTTTTATTACGAAGATCCTATGACCACCTTCCAGCTTCATCATCAAGCCCTGGATATCATCTAAGTACAAAGTACTCGTCAAGACGAATAAAACCAGGCCAAAATCCATGCGTTTATATCGTTTTATTACGGAGTTCCTATAGCCGCCGTTCAGCTCTATCGACAGACCCTGGATACCATCTAAATGATGATGATCCTCCATAACAAGTCCGTCAACAGTGATACCTTAGCAGTCTGGAAGGTGCACGAATCTGACTAACGTAACCATACTTGGTCTTGAAAGTTCGCTTGCACGGCCTGCAGAAAAACTGACCGCTGCTATTTTTTTTTTTTATGTTACAAGGGGGCAGACGAGCAGGCAGCGGCCACCGAAGTGCCTACCGGCGCCCATGAACATCTGCACGACCAGAAGGCCAGCAGATGCGCGGCCTTACGTGATAACGCCGACCGCTATAGCCCGATCATGCCTCCCTATCGCTTGCACGGTCGGCACAGGCGGAACGTGACAATGAGTCATGCTTTTTCGTGCGTGCAGCCGGCGTTCGTCGATTAATACGTTAACACAACAAAAACCATGTCAAACTCTTATCGAATATTGGTAAACGTATGATAATATAAAATTTTAGAAACAACAAATACTCTAAAATATTTTCGGCTCATTTGTATCCTACCAAAAATATTTTCATGTAAAACGTTGCCACGACGAGACCATATGGAATGCACTGCCAAAAAGTAATAAGATCTCTTTTAAGTGACGTCTCTAACTATACATTCCAAAAAAAGTTTTTGTATTTTTCCAATCTATTTTTCTTTTTTTTCTTATCCAAAATGTCAATGTTTCGTTATGAATTGTGTAATTACCTTTAATTCCTTTAAAAAGTGTAATAATCACGTATAATTATTGTCACGAGTTTTCTTTAAGTAAAATTATAACCTTTTTTTGGCAATTCTTCATATATAGAAATCAAAAATTAAAAAAATACTCTACACATCGTAACTGTTTGCCCGTTTTGGCCAAAAATAATTTCCCTAGTGAGTTTTTAGAATGTTCAATCAACATGAAAAAAAAAAAAAAAACGCGTTGTCCATAAAAGATTGCAATCCAAAATGTTTGCAGTAAGCAATACCAACTTTTGATAAAAATTTTAGAAGGTCCCTAAGTCGTAAAGGTTTAAAACTGTGTGACGGATATTAAAATTTACTTTAGTTCAGCCTCATAAAATTGAAATTTGGAAGTTGATTCAAAATCAGTATAGTTGTATGTGGTAGATCTTCTGTTATTACTATTGTTAGTTATAAATATAAATGAAATTATAAAAGTAGATGTATTGACTTTATTTTAGTAAAAGCTTCATTGTAATTTGTGTTAAATTTATTATTTTTTTTATTAATATTTTAACGGTCCTGGATACATGTCCTTTTAGAATCTGTGTTAAATGTCTAGCAGTATTGCCACCGTGACAAACAATCATGACGTAAAACCAATGTTATTGGTCAGTCGCAATGGTGGCACTAGTGACATATCGTATTTGCAGTGCTACCAACATTGTTAACCGAATGAGGAATTTCTATTGGTAGTTGTTATGGCGGGAGTGATATTAAAATAGTGGGTGCATATTAAAGTTGTGTTTTGTATGTACCGGGGCTTCTTCGCTTAGGTTCTTGGGTCCAATAAAAATAACAGTGCAACCACGTCTTTGTATTTTTCATTACTAACACTATCTTATTATGGCATCAGTGTTTTCTGTTTTTGTACAATAGGAGTATGTTTCTGATGGTAAACCTGATTCCTTGAAAAACTCATTAGACTCGTAGATGCGTTGCCAGCGTTTAATAAAGGAGTACCTATTCTTTGGGTACGTCTTCTAGAGGTTCAAAAGTCATATCGGTATCAAAGCATTCAGTTGGTACCAAAGAACTTTTGTGCGAGACAGGAATTTGCTTACAAATCGCTCGGGTGTACTTTTATTGACTTCGAGCTCGAGCGGGTAGAATTTAAAGTTATGAATCGATGTGCGACGGTAAAACTCAGCTAACGATATTAATGCTTTGTACTATCATGATAAGGTGATCGATATTTTTCATTTTAATTTCTTTTTAAACGAGTTTGTATTACGTTCTTTATATAGGTTTGCATCTTTATTTGTCATGTGAATTGTTTCAATTAATTATTTGTTAGTGACGACGCTCTCAGAGCTCGAAATTAAACCGAAATCACCTTAATATTCAAAAATCCTTAAACACATGATTTGCAAAAAAATCATGCCTTGCACATCTCTATGCAATTAACTGCCACCTCTCAACATATGATATATATTTTCGTATTTATTATTTGTGTCATTTTTTGCCCTACTTTGTTCATTGCCTATCATTGAATGTCAATTAACACAAACAATTAACGTTCTAAACAAAAATTAAAAACCCTTGTGATTGAACAAAATCATATAATAACGTGGATGAAGTCGTGAATAAACTAGTTATACATATTCATAATAATAAATAAAAATGGAATAAAAAGCCTGACATACTTTACAGCAATATCGGCGCGGCGTCGCCCGTTATTGCCATTGTGACGGACCTTAACGGCGTGGTTACCATTCCATAGAACCATCCGCGTGACAGGGTAGGGATTTAATTTAAACGATATATCATAGCCAATAACATAAAATTCTTACGCTCTTCGCTCATTCTTACAATGTAAGAATGAGCATTGAGAATATAATACTATAACAATGAACATGAAGGTTGACTGTTAAGTGATTGATTCAGCAATAAGACCGCCTTTGCAAACGTATTTATAGTTTTAAGTTAATTTAGTTATTTCTTTTGTAAACTGTATTAACTGTGTGAAATTAAGAATTTATTTATCTATATATCTATCTAAAAATCGATTAAATTTTATAAGATTCTTCAAGTGAGACTAGAATTATTAACTCAAATAATCTAAGGCCAGGCCTACTACACTTGTTTGATAACATAGTTACAGATATAGATAAGCAAAGGTGAAGTGACTTTAGGTCCTCGTAAAAACTAAGGGCTCAAAGATATTGTTCAATTAGAATACTAATTAAAGAAAGATGAAAATATGATGAAAATATCAACATTAGATATCTCAACATAAACAAAGCATCAAAAAATTATTAGGCAACTTCCAGTGATCAAGAGACACCAAAAAGATAAAGATAAAACAATTCATGCAATTTTAATACGGATTAAAAATATTCAGATACGATTGTTGATACAAAAGCAAACCAAGAACATTGACTATAAAGAGGCTTTGTTCGAAGTAAAAGTTGTTTCAGTGAGTTGCATTTCCTGCGTTGTCCTGAGCACAATGCTGTTACAGTAAACATTGAACACAACACCTGACTTGTTTGTTACTAAGTACATTTGAAACGGCTCAAGTTTTTAAACTACCCAGACAATGTCTTCTGTGTTCAATTCAAGTTCGTTTTCAAAATGTTAAGACTAGAATTACAAATGAAAACATCTTTAGTGCATTTAATGTATTCTTGCAGATTCGATCCTATTTCAATTAAAAAAAAAATAATCAGCTACAAAATAACGTTTTATATAACGTTTTCACAATAATTTAACCAAAAAGAAATTAATTCAACAACGCGGTTAGAAAAATGTCACAAACACAAACTAATTATCTCGTCAGCGACTAGTGACGATTTGTCACAAAATGATCTCTAAGAATGATCTATTTAGAATGATTCCTTAAGAATGATCGCGATACTAAAGATGCACCGACTTTTATGCTATAACTTGCTCATGCGCAGTTGACATATACGATACTGCGCAGGCACGACCGGAAGTATCGGAAGTACTCTAACAGTATATTTAAAATACAGGTACGTCTAGTTGATACATATTTAAGAAAAGTAATGCTATATTTTTGCTATTTAAAAAATACTAGAGATCGCCGGGTGGTCGAAATTCGCCCAAAAACCTTTTTGCGTATAATGACATATATTGCTCTATTCACAAAAAATTAAATTTGACAATTAATATAACATAAGGTTGTCACGATTAGCCTTTGACATCTTTATCTGTAAATGGAGTAAATTGGTGTGCGTGTGGTTTTATTTTAATAATTTAATAATATTAATATTGCATATTATATAAAAATATTGGCATTCGCACACCTTTCTCTGTATAACCTACAATTGTGCCAAATTTCATATACCTCCAACTGCGTAATTTTCGTTAAACAGTACTTAAAATTTTCGCTTCACGTATCACTTATTTGTTAAATAATTTTTATTTTGTAAAGCACTTGTTTGAATTTTTTTTTGGGACAACTCAAAAACAGCATTACCATAACGGTTATTATAATTATTATCACCATCTGATTTTTGTCTGCTGGTATCTTCTTATCTTTACTTATATTACATCACATTTGAACGCAAGTTTGGTAGTTAATATGTTTTTTTTTTTAAATTTTATTTTGCATCCTTTACCTGATGACCCAACTATGACTTAGTACATATAAAAAAGGTTAATGAAATTTGAGTTTACACTAAAAAGTGTATGTATTAAAATATATATAAATAAAACGTTCCACCATCGTAAATAAACAAATAAAATCAATTTAAACTCCCAACAAACCAGCATACGATATCAAAACTAAATATGCCAGCTTTTATGCACACTAAACTAAAACAACAACCCTTGCTTTATTTGAAAGATAAATTCGAACGTTCTCTACAAGGCTCATAGATTTTAGAATATGCTCCCAACAGAGCCGAATATAAATACACGATATGGTTGTGCAGAATAACCAAAATTTGCTTCGTCTAGTGAGTCGTGTAACTAAAAAAATATCATGCGATTTTAGTCGCAATTGAAATGACACAAGGTTGGTTTTAAACTGTTCGTTTAGGCATGTAAGTGAATCAAAATACGACATGTTAGAAAGAAGAAATTTTCCGCAGATAAATATTTTGGAAGGCCGCCAAAGCATAAATTGTGAAAGCTCATATGAAATATATCCTTTAAAGTTCACAACATTTTGTCTGGATGTGTCTTGGACGTCGATTCGCTGCACTTTACTGACCTTATTTCGGTCATATTGAAGAGTATTGGAACGGAAAAGTGCATTCTCTCAGCTTGTGATTGAAATTACTAGTGGTGTTAGCCACCAGTTCGCCCGGCAGCTGATGATAATTTTACTTCTGTGTTATTGAATGCCGTGATCCGTTTTGTGCTAATGGCTTCAGGTTTGCTAACAGATACTTCCATTAATGATGTCAACCAGTCACGACTAGCCATTAATAAAATTGTGTTTTAGGTTCATGTTTTCAGCATATACTCAAACGCCACTTTTCTTAATTCTGTAGCTGTGCATCCATAATAAATGTTCGTCGTCTTCTTTATCAATCCAGCCAATTGCTTTTCTCGTTTAGTGCTTAACACAGCCAGCCGTCCCAGACGTGGTGCTGAGTTATAGAATTTTAAAGTTGAATTGAAAAGTTTTTTTATTGAATTTTGTCTGTAGACTCGGAAATGGAATATTCAAAACTTTAGCAGCTTTTCGTGTGAAAAAAAAAATATAGGTATATATTCTTCATTGCTCTGAATGTACAGGTAAATGTGTAAAAAAGTAACATATAGTAGCTACTGGTTTCAAAACAAGAAAAAAGTATGATCAAAAGCAAAATTTTTAATTAATGGAACCCACAACCCCGGAGCATAAGGCAAGGTCGCCAACGGGCCAGCCGTTTTGCCGCATTTGTTTTAGTACATAATCCATTTGATGAAGAATAGTTAATGATAATTTTACTAACTGTACATTTACTAATTATTACACTAAATAAACTTTTTATCTACTACACAATATGACTTTTTAGTATTATTTTTTTCACTTTTCACAAGTGTGTTGAAAAACGTCGTATGATACATTGATGATTACCGCCCTCGGTTCTCTTAAGACCCTCACCTAGTGGATCGGGTGTTAATGGCGCGGTTAGCGCCTCAGCGATAATCACCAACATTACACACTTGTACCATAATATACTATTTTGTAACATAAAAAGTAAAAGTCCTTTATTATACGGTAATTCTTAATTATAGGTTATTTCCTTCATTGTAGATTGACTTAGCGAAGTTAGAGTTACAGATAAAATAAATAATTAATCTTTAAGTTAATTATTATATTTATAAATATAACAAAAAACTGTTAAATAGAATTCGTTCTCAATCACACGATTCAATCATAGAAGTTAATTTGTAAACTATTAACGTCACTCAATTGTTTTGCCTTCCCTAAACCTCTCCACAAACACTTGAACTTTATGCCATGGTAATACAGTTCAAATTGACTTTTAAGAAGGACTACCAATCGTTTGTATAGGAGTATGGAAAAGTGTTGTTTTTGGAATTGTTTTTTCTCTGTAAAAACCCCCCCTTGTACTTGAGGGAATATTAAAATAAAAACGATTTGGCGAAATCGGTTCAGCTGTTCACGAGATTTTCGCTTAGCAACACTTTTTTGTGATTCATCACTACATAATATAAAACAAAGTCGCTGTCGCTGTTTGTCCGTTTCGTAACTTAAATCTTTAAAAGTACATAACGGATTATGAAGCGCTTTTTTTAATAGATAGAGTGATTCAGGAGGAAGGTTTATATATATAATACATATATGTTGTAGAAGATTGAAGCCGAGAATTACAATGATTTGCAGCGAAATGTTGTAAAAAACGTATTTTTGTGTGCTTACGTCGCGTGATGGAAATCGTTGGATCCGTTTCCAAGATTTTAATTATATATATACATTTATACAAGATATGCTCGTAGATAAAGGTTAGATGGACTTATGTTGACCAACAAGGAACCCTTTCGGTCTGTTCGTCCGTCCGTCCGTCTGTCTGACCAGTCTAACATCTACAATTATGAACAGAAACTTATGAAATTTAGTACAGTTATCTATTTTCAGTTAAGTATCATAAAATAATAATAATTAAATTTTTAGTTGTGGCTCCCGTATCTGAAGTGGGGCAATTTCTTGTCCTTCAACCCTATCGTATGTGGTATCAATGGCTAGCTCTTTTAAAATAAAGGCAAGGTTTTATACACACCACTATTATTCTAAATAAATAGGGAATCATTGCAAATTGTTCTTAAAAATTTTTAAAGATGTAAAATGTAAATGAATTTAGTTTTTATCAACAACTAGGATCTTTCTAATTGTAAACCCTCTGTTTTTTTAATTCTTTTGTTTGATTAGCAAGAGTCCAAAAAATAACGCTTACATTTGTTCATATGTCCGTCCGTCTTGTACAACTCATTTTAAGGGGCACACGGTTATATTCGAGAATATCAAAAAAATCTTTTAGCCATGTGGCGTAAAAATACGGACCATTTTTTTACAATAGAGAGTTAAAAAAGCGTTGCGTTAAACCTCGGCATTGGCGCTTTTTTAGATTCGTCGATATAAAAATATAGCGTATACCTATATACATAGCGTTGAAAATAGAACATTGCTCGATGAAAAAAAGCGTAGCCTTATAAACGCGCTGCCGTGAGAACACAAACATGGAAGTTCATATATTCTATTTCAACGCTTTTTTAACGCGCGGTAAAAAACCTCTTGTGCGAATGAAGTATTGGAATTATAAATAATATGTTCACGCACCTTCTAATAACTTTTTCTACTACTAGTTTCTTACGGCTTCGAAGCCAGCACCAAGAAATACCTAAGGGAAGGATTCTGTGAAATGATAATTCAAAAGACTTAAGTATTAAATGCAGAAAATTTACTTATATTAAGAGAGTATACTTGTTTATGTAAATAAATGATACAAACAAAAACATAAATAAACTATGCAAAGACAACTAAATTCTGTTGACCCCAAAGTCAGTACTGTAATCCCCCCTATAACACGGCACTCTTACAAGGCATTAATATTATTCTATAATATATAAAACGATGGTATATTCTATTCGTTAACTCGTTGCTAACTTATGTAACTTTAGTGCCAAAATGATTTAATAATTCCTATTATACGCTGAAACTCTTCTTCATAAAGTCTATTAAAACTTAATTATCTGAGGTAATAAATAAGGGAAAATAAACTACCTCTTTTAACAGTCTATTAAAAAGTTTGTTATCTGAGGTAATAAATGAGCAAGTAATACTCTCGCTATAAGTAAATTGCTTTTTGGTTAGTATACCATTTTGAGATCATTAACGAATTTGGCAGCTTCATAAACTCGTTGCTAACTCAAGCAATTTGGTAAAATTTATTTAATAAATTATATTATATACAAAACCTCTTATTTTAAAAGTCTATTAAAAACTTTACTGTCTGCTAATTGATAGAATCAGGCGTTACTTTGCGGAAATCCATGGAAGCATAAAATACTAAACTACTTTGCTTAAATCCGCTAATGAATACGAGGGAAAATCGGTGTAATGCTGCAACCGGAAAGCTACAAAGGTTAGTGACTTTGTAGAGTCTATCTCCTGATGATGTTTCGGTGTCGAAGCGAAACGTGCGTTGAGGCACATCAAAGCGTGCGTCGTTGCTTGTAGGTTAAAGGGACTACCTGGTTAATTATATCTGAAGAATGAAGCGACGAAATATAATTGCCTATACTGCTCATGTTTCAAGGAGCAAACGGGCGGGCTGTTTGCAGTGACTAATGAAGCCCTTGTGCAACTGTAGGCCTAGCACGAGCAGTTTCATCCTGAGTAAGTTGACGAGACGACTTTACTTAGGATGAAAATGTTCGTGCTAGGCCCACTTCTCTATAGGAACGCTCGTAATGGCTTTGTTGGCCTTTAGGTATCTAAGCATATCGAAGATCCACGAAGACGATTGTTACATATATGATGAAGCTAATAAAAGTGTATTTAAAGCTGCGTTAAGAACTTTATATTATCATAGCACTGAATAAAGCATATATAACAAAACATGTGAGAAAAGGAGCAAGGTCGGCTGAGACTGCGCTTTGAGACATACGTATCGCTACCAATCAGGTTTTACACCTGTTAGATTTAAAGATATGGAGCGACTCTAGGCTAAAGTTATTTTAAATTCTATGCAGTATTTATTAATTAGATTATAACAACATACATACGTCTGAATCAAAGGCCTAAGGGTTTTAGACGCGTTCTGGTACATTAGAATAATGGCAGACGAAACCTCTACTTTTCTTAACTTTATATAATATTAGAGTAGCGCAATTTGATGACTGAATGAGTTTTTTCGAAGAGAAAATGAGTCGAAAGCAATGAGAGATGGACAGTTTTTGAACGAACCTCCTTCAGATATAAAACTTTTACGAAAAAGTATTTTCTTCCTTACTTACAATACAAAGTGTAGCAAACATTCTTGGAACTGCATTATTGAAAAAAAAATCTGTATATTTTTGACTTTCTCTTTTACATAACACAAATTGTTACCCGCGAATTCATCCACTTAAATTAGGTGAAAATTTGAGCGTGATGATATAGCCCTTCCTCCATAAATAGGCTATCTAACACTGAAATAATTTTTCAAATCGTACCAGTAGTTCCTGAGATTAGTGCGTTCAAGTTAACAAACAAACTCTTCAGCTTTATGCCCTTGTACAAATACGGATTACATTTATGTAATATACAACACAAAAGTCTATATAAGACTTGAATGCTGCCTTTATATTTTTGGGATTGCGGGCCACATGCGGCTTGCGGCACACGCGCTGCCGACTTCTCTAATCTAAGCCCTTCCATATACTTTTAAGTACACAAATTAATCTAAATCAAATCACAAATTAATCTAAATCAAAGGCTTCAATCTACATCTAACGGTACAATAAGTAAAGGCTCAACTACTTAACGGCAAAAGGAAAGAACTGAAATGCAAGGTACCCAAAAAATTGCATTTCTGTTTCAACAGACAAGTAGAATTGCAAACTAATCCAATCATTTGTTATGTAACAAAAATTTGAAATTCTTCCTACATTTCAATCTATTACATTTAAAAATTAATAACAATAGCTCATAAACGGATATAATTGAATACCCAATTTATATGTGAGCAATTAAATTATGACATTTTTATTATAAACTATATAGAGACTATTAATACGATCTTTAGTGATTGATTTACAAAGAGAGGATTCTATATGAAATTCAAGTAATAAAATTATATTAAGTGACACGTAGTTTACTAGTTAAATTGCATAACTGTGAGTCATAATAGAAAATTATGACGGCTAAATGGTGTAGAGAAAGATTTATAAAAATAACCCAAACTATTATCTAGGTCTAATTCATACATCGGAGTCCAGTCGACACTTGCAATCGCGGCATATAAAGACGGAAAATCAGCTTTATAAAAGTT
This sequence comes from Charaxes varanes, assembly GCA_024363005.1. Lineage (NCBI taxonomy): Eukaryota > Metazoa > Arthropoda > Insecta > Lepidoptera > Nymphalidae > Charaxes > Charaxes varanes. Next base: position 336,456 of record JANCMC010017835.1, read on the forward strand.
CCAACCCAGAGGTGTAAGCGCGCGCGCATTCGCGATGTCAGGTTCACTCTCGCTATTCTGACCATGCGAACGCAACATGACCGATACCTCGAGCGGCGGATGGTGCGCATCTACCAATACGAGTGGCGCTGTCGCCTCGTTTACGGTTACTCTGCTTTCGTCCGACAACGTACTTAAAACTAAGTCTAAACACCTATTATTACAATTGCCTATATTGTTGCTCTGAGTGAATCCACCATACGCCATAAAGTATTCAAAATAATTATTTACATTCACGGGACAAGAGTACAAGTTAAAATCGCCTAATACTAATATTTCACTATAACTATTGCAATATTGTTCTATAATCCTAAATAATACCATATAATCCATTTCGCCACTACCAGGTGGTATGTAGACCACGCACAGCATAAACAAAAATCGTTCGCGCATATACACTGTCGCGGAAACAAGTTCGACGGATGTAGGTTAAGTTTGAACGAATATTTGGGTTTGTCTAAACACGAATATGTCGCGACCGTGTGGGTAGTATTATCATGGACGAGCTGTTGCCCGCAGCTTCTATTCTTTCTTCTTTCTTTTCTTGCATTTCTCAACATTTTTATAGTATTGTATGGTCTCATTTGAAATTTCACAGTACTTCTTATAATATTCTAAAAAACTCTAGTTGAGCCGTATAGGTGTAAACTTTTAAAAACGGTAATAAAACATATTGATCTCATAATTGCATTACGAACTAACCTAAAATCTTAAGTTTACAAACTTTTCATTTTAGCATCGACCATTTTTTAAGAACCTATTTGAATAGTAATTATTTACATAAGTCCTAATTGCTTGTTTTTGAAGTAACACTTCTTTACGCACACTTACCTTGGGGAGTAAGCTGGTGAATGCATGACGTGAGCGTTACGAAAAATGTGATCGGCATAAAGAAATTTAACTTCAGCCGTGTGATAGCACACTCGTTTTTTTTTTGTATAATAAACGCTCATTTTTTTCGTTAGAAATATGCGTTCGATACCATAGGAATGTACTTATTAATTATCTTTAATTTATGTGTTTCTAGAAATAAAGATATCTTAGGTTAAATTCCGAAGTTCCAATAAAAAAACGTGTTTAAAATCATATTCATGTACTGAAAGTAAATTCCAGTTGATGAAAAGTTTGCAAGTAATTTTTCAAAACAGAAAATTAGTTGAAGGCAAAATCAATCAGCCTTCCCGTTGACAGCACAAAGGACTAAAAATGAATCGAGCACGTCACTCAAAAGACATATTTCACTAAAAATAACACGTGTGGAAATGTTGAAAATAAGCGTAATTATAATAAAATATATAAATAAATACTTAGTTGCATGTTACTACGCGGTCGTAAGCCGACTGACTAGTCGCAAGTCGCGCGCACCGCTGTGCGGTACCCTCTGGAACAAATTTGAAATTTAATTTTTTTAATATTAGTGGACAGTGAAGTGACAGTGTTCGGTAAAATTTAAATTACGGTTGGTGTTTGAAATGGCGGGAGTACGATTTTATAGTTTTTTTTTTCAGTTACGTCACACAGCCTACACTATACAGTCTATTAAAAATGCTAATACTTTTTTTTAATAAGTAGCTGAAGTTGGTGAGTGAAGTTGCTACGCCGATGCTACGGCGCTCTTGATCGTAGCTACGTTAGATTAATAGCGGCGCTGTGAGATCAATTGTTGTTAAAGCTTTTGTTCAGCGATATTTCAAATTCCAGAAATTTCTGCAAGGCCATAAATATAATGAAGACATTTTTGTGCGAATGCTGATTTATTACATAGTAATAATATGAATGATATTTTACTATTATCATTTAAGATATGGAAACTATATAAAACTTTGTCTAGAGCTATACATCAATTTGTACGACTTTAGTTCTCATATATTAAACTTAGACAATTTCAGTACATTTCTAATCATGAGATATTTTTTTAAAACATAACTACGCCAACTTATGCCTGAAATATCAAAAAGTAGATAGAGGCTTTATTTATCTGCTCTTTGTTCTCAGTTTCATATACGACTCATATTAGCAAAAGAGTATATAAAGTTTTTATTAATGAAAAAGTTTGTCTGAAATATTTATGAAGAAGTGTTCAGAAACCGACAGTTTATTTTTTCTAACATTCTCGCGTAGGCCGCGAAACAAGTTCGAAATGCAAATAGATTTGAAGAGTATCATGTCATTTCGCGTAGAATATCAAAGATATAATTAAACTTTCACTGAACTTGAGCTCTGATTTTATTATTTTTGATGGCCTCTTGCGTAGCTGTGAATTCCCGCTTAAGGAGAAGGCGTGCTCGTTTGTCATTGGCCAATGTACAAATCAAGCTATTTCAAATTTCAACCAGTATCGAATATCTGGCTAGCAGGCAGCTACAGGTTTTTTAGTAAAGCTAAAATGTGATTAGTAAAGCGGTAGCTGTTTTAACTTCCTTGGATGTTCCAATGGAACATCCATTCATGAAATCGGTACTCAAAAATTTTGTAAATTAGAGAAGCACCACCAGCTCCTATGCGACCTATTTTCTTTGACGATACACGAAATATGCTCTGAGGTCATTACAGTACATCTAAGGAAAAGATCATTTCTCTACGTGACGATTAAGTAGTTCCAAAAATATGATCCATTCTGAAGTAATATGCTGGAAGAAAAGTAAGATTTGAGGGCATGGACAAGAGAGGGCGTAACGATAGCCATGCGGGGTTGGAACTGAGCCTCTTACATCAAAGTCAAAAATCTGTATTTATATAGACTTTTATAAGCACTTGTGAATGTTATATGTATAATTTGTCTTTTAATCAGTATTCAAAATGACTATTTCAACATTATTACTGTCCACCCTTCTATAGTTGTGGCTCAACGCTGTTTGACTTTAGTGTTCTTATACCGGAGCCAGACATAGCTCAAAGTGTTTGTATATTTTGTCTTTGAAGTCCACAAAGTACTTCAAAACTTTGTACAGGCTACACTACATGATCATTGAAATGATCATTCAAATGAAGCTACATACATCTGGCTCCGGCATAATGGTCAGAGTAGTCATCGTAGTTATTATAACATAGTAATATTTGTTAAATACAAAAATTTTGGTTTTTAGTTTTTTGACTAGTCATTTTGAAATTTAGTTTAGCCTTAGATTTGATCACTAGATGGATTCGGTACATGACTGTTTTACACTGTAAATGACAATAGACTATAATAGTAGTCGAATTTAGAGTAAAGAATGAGAGAGAGTAACTAACGTTAGAGATCTCGAATCGAATCGATGTATCTATCAATCGAATCGATCAGAGGGCCTCGCACGAACATTCTTGATAGTTTTACTTACTTTTACGTTCGAAATGGAACGTCAAATGAAGGTTCGTGCTTTCATTTTACACGACTTACATGGCCATAACGTTGAGGTTTCAATACGTGCGAGTTCTCATTTCATTTGTGTTGCTAAATATCTTAGCAACGATGTTGTGTGAAACGGTAGCGTTAATGTTTGTTTGACGTTCGATTTCGAATATAAAAGTAAGTAAAATTGTCCAGGATGTTCGTGCTAACACCTCAGAACTCACGGAATACTATTAAATGATCTGGTTTTTTTACGCAATTTGACTAGATACGGTTGTCGTTTTATGTGAAGTGTATTCTATAATATCTCCAGCGGTTCTGGAATTCGAATTATTAGATTACAAATATATTCAAGATATTTGTATCAAGGCCAGTTTTATTCACTCGTTATATTTATTGCCTGTTATAAATGAACACTTGTGCTCGTTACGAAAACTGGAGTTACTATTTTAAATGTTTGAGCCAAATTTCCATGCATTAGTCGAGAATTTATATAATATCATTGCAAAACTTCGCTTTCGGCACGGTGTCTCTGCCATGTTACGTAAGCGTTTTCAAATTGTAATGAAACTATATATTTAATGGATTTAAATGTTCTCGCCATTTTTTTACTTATTATTTACTTGTACATAATATGTTAAAGTAATCTTTATCACGAAAGTCCGGCGAAATTAAGACTAGTTTCAATAAAAATGCAACAATGTAAGTGACTTGAAAAATGACAACTGTATATTTGGTCTACTATGACAGTTTTGGCATTCAAAATTGCTGTAATAAATTGTTTTCTCATCTACTAAATATTATACTAAAGCTGTTTTGTCTGTCTATTTGTAATCGCTAATCTCCGTATACATAATTTGCGCAAGCGAAGCGAACCCTAACACTATCCCACAAGCAGTTTTGTGGTACACTTTACTGAAAAACTATCACGCCTATAAATTTGTGCTTAACATAAATAAATACAGGACTATATGACACACGGACGTCTGATTCTAAGGTAGACAACTTAATGCCTGTGCTATAGGTAACAGCCGCCTGTTATACACAAATATTTTTTTTAGATATATATAATTAAATACATATGGATAATACACCCAGACTCGAGGTGTGAATCGAACCCCATTTTTATTAAAATCTTTACTGTGATAACATGCACTTTTATTGTTATTATCAGCAGAGAGCTCATTGTAAGGATAATTCAATTGAAATGTTTGGCAGTGATTTATTACAAGATGCGGAAATATTTAACATAGAGTATGTGCGTTTCGTTTATTAAATAACTTGTATAAATTTCAAAATCGTTTCGTGCAAGAGTTTTTCTTAAAATTTCGTAATAAATATATATATATAAGCTTATATAGTTAACGATTTGTACTTGAGGTTACAATAACGAATACATATATTGACATATATTCGTTCGTATTAAAAACATATTTTTACTCTGAGTTCTCTTTTCAACGCGTGTTTGAATGCGCGCGAAAACTGTACTTGTATACTAACAATGTCAAATTTTAGCAACTCGTTGCACTAAAATAATAATCAATTTCGGAAAAAGTATATATTTTTTTTGTAGAAGTTACTAATTAGAAGTACAAATAAATTTATATATAACTTAACGACGCCTGGACCAATTTAACCAATTCTTTTTTTAAGTGTTCGTTGAAGTCCAAGGATGGTTTTTACGGCGAGAAAAAATCAAAAAATTGCCGGGAAAACCCTAAAAACAGCCCTTTTCTTTTTCCCATACAAACGTTTTATTTCTAAAAGTGTAACTCGCCACTTCGTCCGAGTTGAATTCATTGATTTAATACAATTTTGTAAAAATATAAGAAATTTGAAAAGAGAAATTTTGTTATATGGATTACTTACCTTGATTCTAAATTAGTTTTTAGTTTATATCTGAACTGTAAGTTAATATAGTGAATTACAACATACGGACCCGTATGCTTGGTTTTCTATTATGTATGGCTAAAGATTTCAGGCAACCATCAACACTTTCACTTCTCTTTAATTCTTTTGTAAGATCTTTTTTGGTGTACGCATATGTAATAGGTATTCTTAAGTCGCTCTTTTTTATTATCATGTACCTTATAGTGGAAACTTTACTGACTTAGTTATTTTGTTTTGTTTTATATTTTTAAGTATTTAGTTCGTTTCGCAAATATTATTAAAATAAAAAATCTAAAAAAATACATCTCCAGTAGTACGTGATACTATAACTTTGCAGTTAATATAAGAGAAAATAATAACAAAACTATTTTATAATCTGATTACATCGTAGTCCACGAAGCTAAAGTTATAATTGCAGTCTAAAAGGATATGATCAACTAGGTTACGTCTGGGTACCAGTACCTCTTTCTCACATTAGATCGGCGTGAAGTGACGGCCATGCTGTCGTATTGTCGTGTTTCGTTCGATTTGTGAATGTTCCCGGTGGCCCAAATCCCTCTTTAAAGGCCAGCAACGCATTTACGAGCCTTCTGAGCGTTTGCTCCTTGTAATACAGAACAGAATAGTTATATTAAAATAATAGATTTCATATTAATCAATGAGTCATTGGACTCAATCAGCTGGTTTCAATAATATAGGCATTAATTTGCCTATCTTACGAAAAGACGATCATATGTCAAATTGCATTAAGGGTACAATAAAAAAATAATAAAAATTAAATTAAACTTTAATTAAACTGAGAGGAGGAAAGAAAATATTCTGTGTTTAAAAATACAATTAGCATACGTACGCGGTAGAAATTTCGAGAAGCAAATACAGTGAAAGTATTTATTCTGTTGCTTAAAAACCCAGACAGGTTTTATATGGAACTCCGGTAAATTAAATATACAAGAATTCCAGTATAAGAAAATTGTTTTTTTATATAAATAAATATATAAATACAGGACTACATGACCTCTCAGCTTATTTGTTGGAAGAGGGACAAGTCCCACTTCCAACACTGATTTTTGGAGGCCACCTAGTCGCCTCCTCCACGCATGGCAGTGCTGTTAACACACTCGTGCATAAATGAATCACTTTGCGCTCGGTGATATAATCTTTAACATACCTAATTTAACATTTTAACCTATTGCTAGTTTATTAATACGAAAACCTGTGCTATCGAAGGATATATTTCACGTTTTATATAGTCAAATACGTTACATATTGTACGGCATACATTACGCTTTATGGTGCTATTTTATGACGCGATTTCCGTGTCCTTTGAATATAAATCCGAATGTTTATTACTCATGACCTTATATATCTTGTCATATAGGTTTAATAGGAATATATTTTTCGGCAGGAAGTTGAAACATCGAGCGTTTTTCGGTTTCGTGGTTATTTAGAAGAGAAAGCCTCTAAGAAACTTGAGGTCTTCAATCAAAGCAGTGTTTCATGCCGGCCCATTGCTTGCAACTGTACAAGGCACAAATTCAGCCTCACGCGGAGTACTGGTGTTATTTTTCGGGAGGGTTGGGGGGTTGAGTTACAAGCAAGCATTCCAATTAATAAGTGAAAGCGCATTTCTAGATTGAAGCATCTATACTTGGTTTTTATTATTCGAAAAATTACAACCCAGTTATTTGACAGATTCTGATGATCGTTTTGAAATTATAATCGAAATTGAAATCTTTTTGAACTCATGTTCCATAATTCAATAAAACCCCTAAACTAGGCAAGCCCGTATCGTAGGGGCCAATGCCTTCACAAACATTGATGCCACTAACTGAGTTACGTTGAGCTCTTTACAAGTGGTTAAGTAAAGAATTAACAAAAAAAAAAAAGCTTTTAAATTTGAAATTTCTATAGTGAAAACCTGCGAAATTTGTGTTATTGACGAGTTTGGCAGCAATACTAATTTTGAATATAACAAAAAAGTTCATACAAAAACCACTTCTACGATATGTGATCAAATGGTCTTTTAGACCCACGCACGTATGGAAAGGTTGAACGACGAAATTGTCGATTTAAAAAAAAAATAGTAAAACTAAATAGAAGAAAAAAGTAAGAGTAAATGTAATGACTACAATTGTATTGTACAAACCTGTCGGCCCCATTCCTCATACCTTTGAGGAAAAGTATGATCTTTCTTAAAAGTATTCTAGTCAAGTATTTAGGAAAGTAAATCTACATAATATATGAAAGGTCACCAAATCTCGAAAACCGCGGGACGCGCGAGGATGAAATTTGGCAGAGAGTTAGTTAATATAATAATTATTTGACATGCACTAGGAGTAGATGTAAAAGAGATCAAAGGGTTCACTCAACTTTCATTTTGTGCCGACGTAGTCGCAGGAAACAACTAGTAGATATAAAGAAATAAACTGAATTTCTTCCTTAGTCTATTCGGTTTATTGTATCATAGATTTTACACACAAGTAATAATAAACTATAATTTTTTGCTTACTTAATAAATAATAACAGCAGTGCAGATAATAAACTAGTAATAAAAACAAACAATTTTTTTTATTTACCATTCCCTTTATTAAAAGTAGCTATAATTTACTTCAATAAAATGATATACATTGAATAACACGACACTACGCTTTTTACATGTTAAGAAAAAGTTTATCTACATATTTATGTATTTCTGATATGTTTATGTGATAAAAATTATAAGTTTATTGAAAGACTGTTCTATAGAATATATTATCTATATATATAAAGATCAATGTTGTTCGTTATTTTCGATATAAATCGAAAACCCCTTTACCATTTTAAATTCTGTTTGTTTTGTTAATTTCCCATATTTTAGAATAGGCTTAAAAGAAAACAAACAAAGCAAAAGTCGAAAGATTATTTAAAAATACTAATATAACATAAATCTTTATTGGAAACAAGGTCACATCACATATTACAAAGTTACATCTACATATATATTTTGTTACATGGTACAAAAATATTTTTACTCGTAAGTGCCTGTATCTTAGGTAACATCTTAATAATAGCGATAGTTTCTTAATATAAAGTGGATAATGAATATAATATGACTTGACCCTAAGCTTTTCGTCTTTTTTTTTCGCTGGGAAATAAATGCCTTTACGCACGACTCTATCCGCAGATGATCCGGTATTCCGGAGGCATCTGCGGACAGAAGTGTGGGACTCGCAATGCCCTAATACCCACCACAACCCAGCGGCGCCCTCTTCATCCTTGGTAGGACACCGGAGGCTCGCTTGCACACTCTGCCCAGGCACTGCTATGGTTCCTTCCTCTGCAACGCGATGGACCCGGCACCCGCACGGTGAATCCATGGAATGCTAATAAAGTCGTCTCATTCGTCTCTAAACACTCGATTCCAATCAGAAATAGCACACTTATAACATATTATTTTCAGAGCAATTTTTTGAACCTAAATGGGAGCTACAAAATGGCGTCTATCCTCATCCGCTTTATGTATCGTCGCATACAATAGTGCTCGTTTCACAATAAGAGTGAAACTCATACGGGTTTTTCTTACCTCACTCGACAGCTTTGTCTAAAGCCCCATAACAGCGAAACTTCAACCCGCATCTCTTCTTTTCTGAGTAACACTTTGATAGTGCCATTAACATATTGTTAATAGACTAAATGATTCAAAAACACTATTATTATGTTGTTTAATATTTACACATTCTTTGTCAACTTTAATAAGATTGTGGAAATAGAATAGTAGGTATATTTTATATTGGCTCATTACAGTCTTCTCAATGCAGCAATACATTATCTATTGTCATTTTTACATTATTTTTTTGTGCAACTAAATCATAGATTCACATGCATCACTATCGAGGAGGGCAGAGACAAAGGGGCGGGAGAAGAATAGTAGAACTTTTTATGGGGGTAAAAATTTCAAACAAGTCCCAACTTTGACATTAGCCTGTGAATTATCGAGGTCTCCCTGGTGTTATTTGTGAAATTTCAGCCTCAGTTAAGAGAGAGGCATGACATGTAACGAATTAGTATAAACATCTGTGTTCTAAGTATCGTCAAATAGTTTGTTTAAGTACCAACTTCTAGCAGGTATAGATGGGGAATAAATTCATGTAACTCTTTGATTTTATTTGTTTTTCTTTTGATTTTATTTATTTTTCTACTGCCATCGTATTTGTACCAAGTTCTTCTTAGAGGTAGCGCCATGCTTCTAGCCGAATTGGGCCGGCGCGTCCGGGTACCAGTACCTCTTTCTTACATAGGATCGGCGTGAAGTAGAGAAGTAGAGGCAATGCTGTCACGTCAAGTGATGGTATTGTTGTCGCGTTTCGTTCGGTTTGTGAGGCTTCCCGGTGGCCTAATTTCATCATTAAGGCCGACAACGTATTTGCTTGCCTCCTGGTCGTGCACATGCCATTCATTTATATATAAATGAATGGTAAAATGTGTTGGTAATCGCATAACTCAACAACGCCTGGACCAAATTAACCAATTTTTTTTTTTAAATGTTCGTTGAAGTCCAAGGATGGTTTTTACGGCGAGAAAAAAATCGAATAATTGCCGGAAAAACCCTAAAAACAGCCCTTTTCTTTTTCCCATTCAAACGTTTTATATCTAAAATGTAGTGTTAATTTGAACTTATACGGGAACGGGAACGGCAACGGGAACGGGAACAGGAACGAGAACGGGAACGTGGATGATATAGGATAATAGATATATAGATTGGCAGAACTTAGTCAGCAGGGTCCGCTAGTTTAGAAATAAAATTATTTAATTTATAACTTTTGTTGGAATGTCCTATTGCTTTAAAACAGCTTAATCAAATTTAAAATGATTTTTAGTACCTAACTCATGTAATAATATTGATTGTAAATGACCGGTACCTAGAGAGAGAGACGAATTACTAAGCATTCCACGGATTCACCGCGCGGGTGCGGCATCCCTCCCGTTACAGACGAAGGAACCGTGGCAGTACTTGGCACTTCAGCTATCTATATAGTTTGTTTGTTTACTTGAACGCTCGAATCATAGGAATATATATAGGACCAAGTTATGGAGGTGTCTCGTAAGTTTAACTTTTCGCGGATTAAGCCGGGAGATAGCTAGTTTATTATGTATGTATAGGCGACCAAGAAATTGGTTTGCCACGCTAAGGTCGAATATCGTTTGCACGTTAATTAGTTAAAAGGCACAAATTTGCTTGTTATACATTACATTAATTTCCAACAATAACCCTTAGCAAAATTTTCTTTAAGTAGGAACTGTCATCCAAAATGGTAAAGCACTTTCTTGATCGACTATGCTATGTAAGATAGCTTACATTAGCGGTAACCCTAGCTGACGACATTTTCATTACGTATTCATAGGACGATGGACACACCCGAAATAAGTAGAAGCCCTGTTAGTAGAATCGTTGAACTTTGGCCACTTGTTTATCTCTTCGAAGAACTTAACATCATAAACAAACATTTCTTTTTAAGCGATTACAATCACTTTTATAATTTTTTACCATATTTTTATTTCTTTGATTTTATGTTTTATTTTTTCATTTTAAAATTGTAGCTTATTTGATATGAATATTTTCGAATTTTTATTACTTTTTTAATTAACAATATTATACCTGTTAGTTTTTAGATTAGATTTTCGTGTTAGGGTTATGAACCAAATAGATATTGTATTTATTTATGTTTAATAAAGTTTACTAGCACTTATCCTATCTTATACAACCCTACATATCTTACAGAACCCAAACAAAACATTAATTTGAGATAATTTCACAAAAACATTAAACTCGAAAGCAACATCTATACTAATATATAAAGCTAAGAGTTTGTTTGTTTGTTTGAACGCGCTAATCTCAGGAATTAATGGTCCGATTTCACTGTTAAATAGCCCATTTATCGAGGAAGCCTGTAGGCTATATTAATTATATAAAATTGAATCTATTTTTTTTTACCTAATTTTAGGCGAACGAAGACGCGGGCACAGCTAATGAACAATAAAATTAGTCAAAACCGTTTATAATTAAGTTAAAAAGAAATTAAGTAACGCCTTTAAATAATGCCCTCGCGAGTATCAACTAGTGTTACATTATTTTATAGAGAAACAATACAATTGCAATGACACCAAAATGAAGGAATTTGAAGCGCCGATTCTCACAATGAACCGTATTATCACATTCGTCAAACGAACGCAAATAGAATAACAGATTACAAAATCAATTTATATAATAGCGAAGGTGTGAAAACGTATACACAATAGTCGAAAATAATTATTTGTTCTAGAGATAGGCATATGACCTGGTCTATCAGACGCGGTTACGTAAGTAACCAGACTGACTGGGTGGAGGGTACTGTGAGTTGCGTTTTACAAATATCTCTATATCAGATTCGTCCTTTCAACTAAAGAAAGAAGTAAAAGAAAAATAATATGCTGTAATATATAATTTATAATTCCTGGCTGTCCTCATTAAGATAGATTTTGGAATCACTGCTTTGTCTTACCAATTTCGGAATTATTTTTTATAAACTTTTTGTACTTCTGTCTTATCCAAAATTGCATCAGGATTAATTAATTGATAGAGGAGAAATCGTAAATAGTAACAAATAAACTTATATTCGCTTTTATAATACTAGAAAACACGCAAGAATGCTTGGATCGATGTATGGAGTGCAAAAAACAATAACGGATTAAAACGTCTATATAAGAGGAATTTTGACGGCGACAGCAATATGAAATGGGTGGAAAAAGATTGATTAGCATGTTATGGGCGCCAAATGAGGAGAGATGAGGTATATGAAGGTAAAAGGACGTTAGGTATGAATAAAAGGGGGCCAAGGGCGACTGGTAGACCAAAGAAACGATTGATGAACTCTGTGAATGAAGATATGAGAAGGAAACGTATACATCCTTAGACAAGTGATTGAGCAAAGTGAAAAGAAAGACATGCTGTTCCGACCCTTCATAACGTAGGATGAGGGCAGGAAGAAGAAAAAGAGGCTTAGTAACAGGCAAAGGGCTTAACGGTTGAAAGAGCAAAATTACAAAGTGCATCGAAATCGATACTCTTTGATGCAAGCGCCGAAGCGCATACCGCAAACATGATATTCTTGTGAGCGAAATACTGGAGAAATTTGAAATTTATGCCATTTTAAACTTTATCATATGAGCACAAGATTTATGTTGTATTGAATGGGCATAATGTCAGGTTACTGGCCATGGTATAATATCCTTAAGTATTATGGCATTGTAGATATTCCGTTTCGTGTTTAATATTGTTGCCTTTAATGGCTTCTTCGTTACCATAGTAGCGATAAATATCCAAATTAACGAGGCGATAACTATAATAAAGTAAAAACCAAATATATTGTCTCATTATATTAATTGAAAAACAAATATAGTTTTCTTTTTGTAGTTTAAATATGCATTACCCGTAATTTTCGAAAGCCGCGTTAAGGAACTTACGTTCCAAAAACCTTTGCATGTAGATCACTCTATTAACATTAAAACGTGAGTATAAATACATTACAACAAATCATTTTTACCACGTTCTATTAGAAATTTATTAGCTAAGCATATTCCACTGTAAACTATATCAGCACTTTACATCAGATGTGGTTGAAATCCAGCGGAAATCTTATAATACGCGCACGTTCTAGAAAC
>JANCMC010017835.1:349489-689233 GCA_024363005.1 Charaxes varanes
TAAACTATATCAGCACTTTACATCAGATGTGGTTGAAATCCAGCGGAAATCTTATAATACGCGCACGTTCTAGAAACTCAGCTTCAGTCCGTAATCCGTATTCTTTTTCGGAACTCACCACATTAGGTACCAATCTATCTAGACCACATTACAAACGCTGTACAAATACAGGTGAAGTACCAACAAGAACAGATGTTGTCGAAAAAGCGAATGCTTTTTTTTATATTTGTTACAAATCAACGTAACTTGATTTGTCGAGCGCCATTCACCAAGTGTCGATTTTGCTTCGAGCGACCATTATAACTTGCATTGTTATTGTACGGCTGGCAAAAAAATAATTTAAAACAATTATTTCATATCTTATTATTGGATTGCTGAAGCACGGAATTCCAGGTGTACTTAAGCATGTTACATCTAATTATTGAAAGATTATATAAGAAAATACATACACATTGATCGATTAATACGTGTTTATTTAAATGTGTATGACATTAATATAATAATAGAGTATTAATTGTATATATTAGGTGTACAAAATAATATTTTTTCACTTCATAACTACCTAACAGTAGATATCCCGACTAAAAGGTAATCTGTTGAAGGCTTAAACTACTTTTGATGATATTAAAAAAATAGTAAGAGCTATAAAGGACACTTGGTAATGCGAGGTTAGACCAAATGAACATAGAACAAGAGCATTCTGTCTCAATCTTTCTATGTAAGCGAAAGCTCGTTCATATCCTTTACACCAAAATATTCACGAGCAAAAAACAAGAATAAGAATAAGAATTTTTGTAAACGCAGACAGAGCAACGAATGAATTCTCTACATCTATTGACTCTAAAAGAATAGAATAGAGTAGAGGTAGAGTCAGCATTCGCTTCTCTGATGAAAGTCGGTCTGTAGATAATACAGTGACATTTATATTTTCTTATTATTTGATAAAACACTAAAAGCATTTTATCAAGCATGTAGTATGATGACGCCATACAATTTTTGTTGAAATACTTTTCCCATGCCATCAGCTATCATACACTTTGTTCGTTATGAAAAAAAAAATCGTTGTAAATACTATACTGTTAGAGTAGCTTCCGGACGCAGTAACAGATATGTCAGCTGCGCATGAGCAAGTTATAGCATAAAAGTCGGTGCATCTTTAGAATCGCGTCTTTTCGAAATAGTGCATACTAAATAGATCATTCTTAGAGATCATTTTGTGATAAATCGTCACTAGTCGCTGACGAGATATTTAGTTTGTGTTTGTGACATTTTTCTAACCGCGTTGTTTAATTAATTTCTTTTTGGTTAAATTATTGTGAGAACGTTTCAAAACCTAGCATGCACTTAAAACGAAATTTTACAGGAGCGCATGAACGTAAAATAGCTCCGCCTAAGAAAAGTACAAAAGGAATTACCAAGGAAACCGGAGTTGAAGTAAGTCGATCCGATTTAATACTGTTAAAGAAAGTAGTTCATTTAAAAATTTATTTACACTACATCAACATCATTAATATCCCACCAAAAATATTTTCATGTAAAATGTTGCCGAGAATGCCCGCACTGTCAAAAAGGTATCAGATGTCATGTATAGCCAAGTTTCAGCTCCACACGCCATCACTTTACAAGTCCTAATTTTACAAACTCTACACATTATTCATAGTATTATTTGGCTTAATCGTTTCGCTATACTGTTCATTAATTTTGAGTTATACAATAATAATTGTAGTAACGAAATGACTTCACAGTCACACTTCACGTCACAAGTACGAGTATGACGCCCCTGACGACAGGATCGTTAAGCTGACTCATTTTAACCTAATACATAAATAAAGCACGTATGTTAAGGATGGACTACAGGCGTAGACTGCATTTCGCTTGTTTACTATTCGGAACTACGAATACCGTATTAATCTTTATCCGTTTCAATACGCTAGATACAATGTACATTTTGTGAAGATCAAAATTGCCCTTAGAAGCATATCATTAATATTAATATTTTAGAAGATATAAGAAATTTAATAATCACTGTGGAAGTCAATGGAGGTGGCCTTTGTTCAGCAATGGACAATATCCGGCTGAAAGAAGAAGGAAAGAGAGAATTGAAATACGAAGGCAGAGCGGACGGCCGGCGGGCAGACGGTAAGGTAAATGACCAATAGATGGCGCTATGTTTTGATATTTTATTGTATTAGAAAGTATTGTAAAAGAAAGTTCTACCTTTCTGACTCAGGTCAGACAGGACAACGTTTACCGGGTCCCCTAATTAAAAATAAATCTTGAGTTCAATTAGAGTAAATTCCTAGGTTTATATAAGATCATTATCTATTAATATATCGGCCATATCCGGATCGTACGAATATTATTGTAAAATAATAGCGGAAGTTTAAATATTATTTATATGGAAAATTTGTTATAACCAAAAGGTTGTAAGAACACAGGATAAGGAAGCGCAAGTAAAACCGCTGATATAAATATATAAAAATCTTGAAAGCTCCGGGACGTACAATAATGGAATCGGAATGCTTTATTCCTTAGGAGTTAGATAATAAATAATAATATGGAACAAATTAAAAATATAGAACACACAGATACACACACTCATAATCTTGACTCAATTACTAAGTAATCATTGTTAACATTATTATGTCCGTTTTTATTCTTTTAAATTCATTGTTTAAAATAATGTTAAATTAAATAGTCAAAATTTTATTTCTTCATAAGTATTGATGGAGGGGCCGCTGATGTCTATTTTATCGTAATTCAGGCATTAGAGTTCCACCTATGTGTCCTATATGTTATTTGTTGGTTAAATATGTCTTTTGGTGACGAAAGAAATAAAATCACTTTATTAAATTATTTATATAATCATAATGAAATTAGGTGTTATTAATATGATTTTCATATGAACTTGTAAACTGTAGTGAAAAATCTTGTTGAATTAAAAGAAGTAATAAATAATCATCCAGATGGTGATTCGAGAAACCAATTCTACATCGGACGCGAGGACGGCAGTCTGGTGCTGGCCCGGCACCTTTAGTGTTCCGTACAGAAAATATAAAAATAACTAAAATCTCGCAGTTCAAGTCGCGGGTACAACTAGTGTATAAGGCAACTTCATTGAAGTGCTGTCACATTGACATGATGAATACAAGACATTAAAAATGTTTAGATTTTATATATTTCAGTATTGAAAGACCCATTTCAAGCTTTTGTGCTTATCTCATGTACCTTAGTGCTTACCTTGCTTTAGCGCTTACCTTATTGTCTACATTTTTTACTTAATTTAAAATGGAATTCGAAACTTAAAATTATATTGAATGGGTTTCATTACAATTTCGGAACGTACTTAAATTTTTAATGTTAATTTTATGTAACTCACAGAAGAAACTTCGCATTTCATTTTCTACATATTTTTCTTCTATATCTTTCACACAAATATTAAGTACGCATTACGTTTTTCTTAGGATTTTTTTTAGTTGATAATGACCGGAGAAGTTAAAAAAATTAATACAAATAAACTGTTCCATTTTCAGGCCAGAGCTAAAGCCCGTAGAAAAAGAAGTAGAAGTAGTTCTTCGGTTTCCCGAAACCGAACCACTCTCACTTGCCGCTGTACGCCAGAGTGCACAGTTTGGGGACTAATTTCGTATATGTAAGTGGCCTTTAACATTTTTACTAAGCATTATTAATAAATTATATGTGTCTTAAATTTTGCTTCTACTAAAATTGAATGCAAAGGTTCAGAGTGACATAAGCAAAAAAAGTTCAAAGTGTTTATTAGAAAATGTAAATTTATATATTTATTATCATTTATAAAAATACGAATACGTATAATAATTGTTTATTAAAAGCATACTAGGAATACTTTTACTTTGCCTAATAATCCAGTTTCCATACCAAAGTAAATGTAATGATAGTCCTAAGAGTTAATCTTACAACAATACAATGGGTTGGTATTGAATAAAAGAGTATACCGGAGAGCTTTTATGTACGTACGGATGTATTTCCATGTTTTTCGAGCATCAATCCATTCCATCTTTTTAATCGAGCAATGTTCTATTTTCAACGCTATGTATATACTTATTCGGTATATTTTCGTACCGACGACGCTGAAAAAGCGCCAACGCAACTCTTTTTTAACTCTCGTGCGAATGAGGCCTTATTCTATACTGAGGTGTTCTAAGTTGCGGGCACAAAGGCGGACGGACATAGCGAAGCTGTAAGGGAACCTTCTAAGACCACGGAACCATAAAGTGGGTGATATCTGATTTTGAATTATTGGCTATGGTCGTCATTACACGTCTAGCTTTTAGTAAAGCTCAGCGAGAAAACGAAAGCTCAAATCAATGGCGACAAACTTTATCACCGTAATTCTTCTTTTTCATATCATTTTTTTTAGATAATGTCGTAAATATGCAAATATCTGTTGTTTATTAACCGACTTCAAAGAAGAAGTAATTTTATAAGTCTCTTTCTCTTTGAGTCGATTCCTTGATGCTGAGGGTCCTGACTTCTATTTGTAAGTATTCGAATTCCATTCGAATAAACGATACTACTATACGATTAACTTTCTTTTATTGATATCATTTCTCTTCCGTAATAAAAAAAATTGACACTTATTTTTGGCGTTGTTTATAACAACCATTCGAATGCTAAAAATCGCAAATCCATCAAACACGTTATGAACAATAAATTGTGCCCTTTTTTCCATAATGTGTTTGATGGAATTGCGATGGTTTTTTTCAGTCCATACCTTATACCGTTGAGCTATTGAGGCTGAATAGCTAAAAAATATTTAAATCTATATAAAGGCGAAATGTCACCTGCCACGACATTTCGAAAACCGCGGGACGTAACAAAGATGACAAAGGTAGTTTAGAGTTAGTAGACCTCCGCTAAAAACTGATTTTACGATGTGCTTGGCTTATATACTCGGTGACATTAATCGGGACCCCATGTATTTACGTGCTTTCCAAAACAGGCAGGTGGTCGGATATTTGAAAAAAAAATAGAATCCAATGTCACCAATCCAGGGTCACCCATCTATCTCCCGGCCGCGGTGAGAACTGCTTAACCTAGCGATCGACTTAGATGACTGCCACTGATTCAGCTATGACATCCTTAATTGCTTGCAAAGTCTTAGCGTGAAAAAAAAAGAAGCCTCATTCCAGCTCGCGCTCGATAGCGTATCGTTGTCATATAACAGTGATAGACGTGTTTTTGCATGTATTCGATATTCTTTTATGTATCTCTCTCTATCTATCTATCCCAACATTCCCGTACGCGGCGGCGCATTTAGATGAGCCCGTTTTGACCCAGCTTGAAAGATAGGATAGCTTACATCTCAATTTACAGTCGCAAATAAAAATGCGTTTTTATAAGTTCATTTAAATTTGAGCGCCAAAACGAAAGCGATTTTTTGACGTAACGTCTTGCCAAACAAACAGCTGTACTTGAGCGTGATAGGAATGTACGTTAGCAACAACAATTCGTTTGGTAAGCTGTGACATCATGCGCTCTGATTGCTGTTCGTGTTTTATGTCAATTTTATCGCTTTATTTTTTCAAAATATAAAATAATGGGACATATTTTAGTACTTTTACTTGATTCATGTAATATTTTAATCTTTATTAACCACTCATAAGAGAGTTTATAAGGATTTATTACAGTGGCAACTACCCTGTATTAACATTATTTAGGATTGTACAGTCGAGCAAGAAATTGGTTTGCCATGCTAACGTCGAATGTAGTTTGCACGTCAATTATTTAAAAGGCTTCTTTTTGCTAGTTATGCATAACGTTATCTTCTAACAATAACCCTTAGCAATATTTTCTTGTCATCCGGCTCATGGCTGGCCCGTTGGCGCAGTGGGCAGTGGAAAGAGATAGCTGATTGTCAAGACGATAGTTCAGTGGTATATTAGCTTTTGAACCGAGCAAGCTACAAATTTCAATCCGTCCTTCTAACAGTTGGAACTTTTTAACAGAAAAACGTGTTAATTATTAATTCGATGGATTCGTCAAAACAAGTCATCGAGCGCAAGGCTTAATTGGCGAGGCTTTGCCATTTCACCAGACAATGTACTCTAGCCGAATGTTCAAGATTTATTTTGAATTTAAAGTGTATTGTAATTTATAGAGGTGTTAAATAAAATATTGCAAAAGTATTTTTACTATGCTCTATTTAATTAAGTGAAAACAATACGTATATCAAACATTTAAAGCTGACGTTTCCCGGGAATTGTTGTTTCCTCGATTGTCGGAAATATCAGCTCATGATACAACTGTAATATTTTTTTTTGTATTTTGACCTGATTTTCAAAGGATTTCAAAGGTAGGCCACGAATATTTGAAACTTTTTTTTGAACTTTCTACAAAATCCATATGTCTAATTCGATTTGTCAAATATATATTTCAATTGCACACGAGCGAAACCGGGACGAGTGGAATTACACTGCGGCATTGAGCGAAGCTTGTGATAACAGTTGTGATGTGTTTTGAAATTAAAATAAAATAATTTAAAAATTAACGAAGCTGGGTTCGTCAGGCAATAATTATACGTAATAGCCAAAGGTGGTCGGGCTTTTACCTCGTCTCTTTTAAAATCCAGCTCTTGTATACGTTCTGCTTTACGAGGTTTAATGTAAAGGGTGTGTATTATTAACATTGAATTATCTATATATTGTAAACACTCCAACTATCCAAAGTAATACTATCTCTGCCCCTCATAACAATAATTACTTCACGAACAGTCAAAATTTTCATTTTTATTTTTTAATTATTAAAGTAAAACTTCTTTACGGACGCTTAATTTGGGAAGGTTATATAAAAGTTTTCGGAAAAAGGTCAGTGTTAGGATTTCGATCTCTTTTCTCTTAGTTAGACTGAACACGACTGAGTTCAGCCGAGTTTGACTGAGTTAGACTTATTTCAACGTAGGTCGACTGCTTGCGATGTAAAGACATACATATTGATTGAGCTTAAGAAGTTTTACTTCAGTCATGTGGTCCAAAGAAATGTGTTTATTTGTTAATTAAGCGAAACATATTCACTCAAGCGTACAAACATTGCTCAACAATGATTAATTATTATATTTGAGAAAATAAATGTTAATTTCGTTTATTTAGTTTTAATTGATTATCTTATGGTGGTATGGCTTATGGTGGTGATGGTATAAGGTTATTTTATAGATCAAATTTTTCCGAACCTAATAAAAGCTGAAAGAAAATAATCGGTTTATGTTTTAAGCAAACAATACATTATGCGTAGTAATGAATTCAACGAATTTAAACATTAACTTTGATAATTTTAACTGAAATCAATAATAGCCCACAGTTTAATGAAAAGATTATAACACAAAATAATAGATCATTGTTCATTTTTCTATGAAAGCAAAATTCCTATCCTAATAATAGCTGTTTGTTAAGGAAGCGAAACATACTCAGTCAAGCGGGAAGATAATGCTTAGAAATGATAAATTGAACAAGTTTAAGCATTAACTCTGATAATTTAATTTCGAACCTATAGGTTACAGTTTAATGAAGAGGTTATACTTCAAAATAATACGCTATTGTTCGGTTTACTATGAAAGCAAAATTCCTATCCCAATAATAGCTGTTTGTTAAGCAAACGAAACATACTCAGTCAAGCGGCAAGATAATGCTTAGAAATGATGAATTCAAGGAGCTTAAACTATTGAATCTGATAATTTAATTTCGAATCTATAGGTTACAGTTTAATTAAAATGTTGTACTTCAAAATATTGTTCAGTTATCTGTGAAAGCAAAATTACTATCATAATAAAGGCTGAAAGTAAAGTACTCGATTTATTTGTTAAGCAAGCGAAACATACTCAGTCAAGCGTGAGGATAATGCTTAGTAGTGATGAACGGTATAAATAGCTTAGTTGGCGGTCCTTTCTCATCAACCAAGGGCTCAACCCGTCTGCCGCCATTCAACTGTACGAAAATAACATCAACGCTTTTTACCTTATTCTAACCAAATGAGTTTTCCTTGTTTACTCCTGTATTCACAACGTGAAGTTTTTATATTTTATTTTGCGGCATGCTACATTGGTTCCTACTGCGGGAAAAACACAGCACATTTTTTTCATAGTTGTATTCTGGACTTCACTGTTGTCTAGCAATATCGTAGAGGAAATAATATTTTTGATAAAGTTTACTGTTATACAATTTTTCATTGTATTATTGGTCAATCTTTTGCGTTTAATTTCTTATAAATAATTACATTGTTGTCAAAGTCCGAAAATTTACAAGCAATTAATTGTGTAATATTTTACAGAAAATGTAATAGTGTACAAGGAATTCGGTGTTCCGGTGGATGAATGAACATTTAATTGTATAAAGCTATTAAAAATATCACCTATGATTTAGATTCAACTTATCGGCGCAACTGACAGTAGATGGGCCACATCGATAGCTACGGGTCCAACCAAGCCTGCGACGTCAGTTGTCAACCGAAGGGGTTCGTTTTGGAATCAACTTTAATGGGAATCGTAAGTCAGATATTGACATGTTTCAATCGCCGTAGTAATTTGGGGCTATCTAATTTATTTGTCTCGTTTTTATATATAAATAGCAACTTTACGAGACAGGAGCAAGTTTTGTCGAAAGATGCCTAGTCTTTTTGGGGCGTTTGAACCGAACGAGTTTGTCAGTTGGCGGCGGAGGTGGTAAAATACGCAGGGGTACGAGGTATGCCCCAAAAGTAAACTAAACGTTTACCTCCCGCCTCCCTACGTCGAAGTCCGTTCGCCGAACGAGAGGCACGCCTCAAAGTAACAAATTAACATATAAACTATTTTATAAACTTAACAATATGACTAGAAAAGTGGGTACAGGGAGGCTGCGGGCGTCCCTAACCAACAATGAGCCCCCTGCGCGTTCGAAACAACCGCGGAGGGCGCGATGAGCTCAGTCGGGTAACTTTGGGCGCGGCCCGAGCTTAAAGCTGCGACGTTCGTTGCGTCGACACTCGCGCGGCCGTCGCTTCCTAGGCTCCCTTTATTGCCCCTTCGCGTCCTGCGGAGGCTCGTCTATTCCTCCCATTAATCCGTCTATTCCTTTCCTTGAAAAATAATGAAAACCGACCCACCGAGCACGACAACCCTGCGCCCGTTACGCGACTGAGCTGCGAGTACGTCCATTAACATCGAACAACTCTTTGGTCCAGTATTAACAATTTAACAATCTTCCCTATTAAAATCTAATTCTGTCGGCGCGTCGCTTGCGAACAGCAAAATGAAATTTGAAAGTAGCGCAAACACGCGGAGCACCGCCAACTCAGCGGCCCCAACGCCGCAGAACCCGCCCCGAGGCGACCTCCGGGCCGAGGGCGCGTCCGCCGGGTAGACGTTGAACTATGGATACCGAATATGGTGCATGTAAATAAGCGCACGCCCCTGCACGCTCGCCGCGGTGCCCTCGGGGCGGCGAGGCGCGGGCGAGAGCGCGACGCACTGCCGAGTGAACGCGGAAAATGCTACCGAATCACCGCTCCCTACGATATCGAAGGTAACGCGAGCGTTTAAACTAAACCGACGTTCGTCCTACGGACTCCGTTTCGTTGTATGCGGACACGAACGCGCGCAACCGCGCGGCGTCGCTAGTGTCATGTCAGTCGATTGGCGCACCGTACCGTGCGTATGCAACTAGTGTAAATAAAATCATCTTACCGTTACTAAAATATACATTTCACTACGTTCGATCACAGTTAAACCGATAACTTGTCGGGCGCGGCCCAATGCGGCCCAAACGCCCCCGCCTCGGCAGAGTGCTACTGCGGCTCGAGTTCGGCTAGGAGTATTCCGCGCCTCCGTCGAGCCGAGCGGAATATCTATCTCTCGCTAAAATGGACGCGCCCGACGTTAGACGTCGCACAACGGAATGCATACAACAAAAGATCGCATTAAACGTCGGGTTCGAAGGTGCGCAGGCGAAAGCGCACGCGGCGCACGCGGTGCGCTCGGCGCACTACACCAGCGCGCACTTGTCGCGGCCGGCCGCCGACGCCTCCCCGCCGTCCTTCACCACTTTCTCCTTCTTCTTTTTCCCTTTGCCGTCCACTTGCAGGGAGACGTTTCTATTCTTTTCCATGTTTAGGAGTTCCTGGAAAATAAACGGTTCCGCTATTTACGTTCGATGAAATGATCCAAAGCGTAATCGCCTTTAAAATTATAAAATGTAAAAAATTTCAAAGATTCGATGGCACGCAGCGGAGCTTAGACAGTCGCAGTCCGGTTTGGCCTAGGGTGCACGCACCTGGAACAGCTGGGTGACGTTGTGGTTGGTTTTGGCGGACGTCTCCATGAAGCACACGCCCCAGGCCTGCGCCTGCGCTTGGCCCTCCGCGGCCGAAACTTCGCGGATCTCGGGGCTCTCGTCGCACTTGTTGCCGGCGAGCATCACTGGAATGTTGGGGAGTTCAGTCCCTTTTATTTCTTTTATCGTCTGCCATATCGGTTTAAGTTCTTCCAGCGACTGACGACTGCTGACCGAATACACTAGGATGAATGCGTGACCCTGAAATTTTAAAATTACCACTTATTATAAATTACAAACAAAATTTCCGGACGGACTAGCTCTTCCTAAGGTTAAAACGAAATTATTTATGTATAAAGAATAATCAGGTCATGCGTTTGATACACATGACCTGATTATTCTTTATACCTTCCAGATTTTAGTCTGTAATTCTGCTGTAGTAATATGGAAGCTTTGATCACATTAATCTAACAGGTTTTGCACATTCAATGTAATATATTTTTAGCAACATACATTACAGTAAGAACCTAATGGACTCCTGCATTCATATTAACCGAGGCTGTTAAACAAAAGTTTGATCACTGGCATTATTTGTGAAACCTTTCTAAAGCTTATCACTTTATGTGACTGATAAAAATACAACTGTATAAACATTATATCGACATAAGTATACATTCAGACATGTTAAGTTTGAGTGATCGAGCAAGAAGTAACATATGCTACTTCAGTTTTAGAAAAATAATTAGGGATTCGCACAAAAAAACACAAACCCTCAATATTTAATAAAATCACGCGGACAAAGTTACGGGGTACAACTAGTCTATACATATAATAAAAAAGTAATACCTGACTGATGCAGGTCTTCTAAGAAAAACATACGTTGACATTTTTATTGTCTGCTAGTATTTTTTAACTTTTACGAGGTTTCCTTATATATTACAGGCTCTTTCCCGCGACTTTGACCTTGTAAAATTGCGTCAGACCTTAGACATCTTTAATCTTAAAATATCGATAAATCCTTTCCTAGCGAACGTCTTCAAACTATGAACTATCTCCTTGCCAAATTTCATCATTGTACGTGCCGCGGTTTCCGAGATTTCACGTAAGGTGACATTTGGCTTTTATTAGGGGGAGCGAAGCGAGCCCTAACGCTATCCCATAACCTAAGCAGTTTTGTGGTACACTTTACTGAAAAACTCTCGATCCTATACATCTGTGCTTTAAGATAGTAGTTTATCTTCATATTTAGATGTGTTATCTGTCAAAAAGAATAATATTAAAAACTACGCGATCCCTTACAAAGCACAGCTTTTTGCATGTATATATATATATATATATATATATTCATTTACGAGGGTTATTTTGTATTATATTCATCATCATCCATAGCCCTTTTTCTCCCATGGCTGGAACTAGCAAAGTATTTGATGTTACATATTTTTCAATGTCGGCCTGCGGCCATCTACTGCTGGTTATGGAAACTAAGTATCGATTACATTTTATTAAAAGGTCTCGATCTTTAAGTTTTACATAATACTTTCTTTATTTAATCATTAAAAGTGGCTATTATAACTTTATATATTATATTGTTATATGAAAATGGCCACAGGCGTGTCATGGCGCGCTTATAAAGAAGTATTTTGTATCTGATACGTGATAAAGGTACTGGTTAAATAACTACAAAAGTTGTGGTCCGATTTCGCTGAAAATAATTGCTCTAGTGAGTTTTTAGTGTGTTCTATCAACATGGAAAATTTCAAGTCTACATCTAATGGTCTAAAAATCCTGAGGGGAGCACCAGGAAATAAGAGAAGCAGGAAAATCCTAGCGGGCGGACAGACGTACGGACGGACAGAGCGTAATTTTAAGGTGACTTTGTAGAACTACGGAACCCTAATAACCCTGAACACCAGCGCTGTCCTATTTTTTAGTACGACGGCATTTGATGCTGACATGCGGTTGCAACCATTCCATCTTACTTCCCGATGGCCTAAACTCGTCATTAAGGGCCGGCAACGCATCTGCTGGCCTTCTGGTCGTGCAGATGTCCATGGGCGTTGGTAGGCACTTAGGTGCCTGCTGCCTGCTCGTTTGCCCCCTTGAAACATAAAAAAAAATAAAAATATCATCACGTTAAAGCGAATATGATCGGAGAACCACCAGGGTTTTTCAAAATCAGAAGTTGTTTCCCGTTTGAAAGTTTTCCCTGCGTGCACTACGTAAGCGGTTAAAGGTTCGCAAAAATCATGTATGACAGAATTGTTTCCCTTTAAAAGTTCTAAATATACGTCCGTGACAGAATATGTCTATCTTTTAAGGTTGGCTCTCTATAACCCTTTTTGTACTAACCAAATTTGTTTTAAAATAATGAATTATCAGAATGAAACGAATGATGAATGTATTTTTATAAATATTATATTAATCTTTATCCAAAAACTATTTTTAAGCACCTAAGTGATAAGAGAGGCCCGCGTGGGCAAAGTCGCGGGGTACAGCTGGTGTGATATAAGTTTGTCTGTCTGTTAGTTGGATTGGCAATCATCTGTAAAGGACATAACACATCGTTGGGTTGAACCTCCGGTTAGCCCCTTTATCCGATTGAGCTGAAATTTGGCACTCTTACTTACTTTGACGCTCTAGTCAAGAATCTGAAAGTACTCGCAAATTTTATTTTCAAGGTCAAATCTTGGAAAACATGATCTTTCGAACGTTCTTTGCGTCTATTTAGAAAAATATTGATTAAAAAAAACAGATAGGTTAGAAGATTGTGCCGGGAACGAAGCGTGGAGGAGCTCACATATCCATCTTCTTGGTTATTTTTTTCTTTAAATCCAAAAAAGTTTTTCTATATAATAGTAATCATATCATTTTACAATTTGATGCTTTCATTTCAATAGATTGTAATCTATCGAAACAATATGTTAAATTCTTAAAAATTACAAGAAACGTTCGAAAAGTCATGTTTCTTCAAGGCTTGACCATGAAAATATAATTTGCGGCTACTTTTAATTATATTCTTAACCAGCGCATCAAAATACATAAGTTACCAAACAGCTCAATCGGAGGTATAGGCTAATTGTTTGTTTTTCTCATTGTTGTACTCGAATACTTAGTCGGGTTCACAGTATATATTTGCCAATATTATGTTTCTTGGGAATAATATTCATCTTCATAAAAAAAATTGTGATATGCATAATAGGCAAACTAGAAGCAGGAATAAACTTGTGACTCCGGGTGGGGTATGGAAATTGTTTGTGAGAGTATACAATTCTTTAACTAAATTCCAGATTCAAAATTAAATTTGTCTCTAGTTAAACTAAAATTACATGTTAAGAACACGCTTATTCGTAAAGCATACTGTTGACGACTATATTAAAGATAAAACTGCTTGGAGTTGAGTCACTCCAGCTTTGTTCTTGATAATTACATGGAAAAATATTACTCACACACAGAACAAATAGAATCTTACTGATTCTTCTGTTTGATTTTGTTCTGATTTTTACTGATTCTTCTCATGGCTAGACTCTTCCATATCAGTGGTAGCTTTTAAAATATTTGAAGATTCATATTAGCTTGTAAAAGTCAACTTGAATAAAATATCATTTGAATTTTAACATATTTATCAGTACTAGAGCAAGCTGTTTAAAATTCGGCCAAAGTATATATATGTTGGAACTGACAGTACTTGAACCATAGCAGTGCCCAGGACTTGTGACCCAGGTGTAGGTTTAGGAGCGCGCTCTTTATAGTGATCACTAACACTCGCCTTCACTGCTAGTGTTCCCTCCCCTGCCTAGCCATATCTGGTATGATCCTACTAGTGCGGCTTTCGATGTCCTTTCTAGTAATTAACTTATCAAAGTTCTTGACAAGCCAAGGTCTTTTAGTAGGTTGTATAGGGATATAAATCAATTGTTCGCAATTGTTATTACTTATTTAATCTTAGTGCAATATTTACACTACACTACACTAAGGTTAGACGTAAGGCCCTATCAATATTGCGACCAGTAAGATCTATTGTAACTCCCGTGGCTTACAAATTATCTTTATTGTACGCCACAAAAGAAATTAACACAAAACAAGGTACAGTTACAAAAAGAGGTGCAAAAGGTGGTGTTATCGCTGTTTCTTCAACACAATCTTTAGGACAAGGAAATATATGAAGTGGTAATGCAGTAGGTGGTGCGCAAGAATAAATTAAAGAATATAATAATTTAACAGGATGATAAAAATGCCATTGCAGAGTTTATGCAGTCAAAGGAGGATGTCAATTCGACTATATAAGAATATTAAAAGATTATGACTGTTAACTGAAAACTTTCGACTGCTTAAACCGATTTTGGTGATTCTTTCTGTACTTGACAGCTGGTGTTTCCCGTGTAGTCCAATTTCAATTCGGGCCAGTTCTGATGATTTGAAGTCGGTTTTTTTTTTAAGAAAGAAAGATTATTTTTGTGTTATGTGACCTATTAGTCATACAACGCCATTTTCTTCCGTTAGTCATACGTGTGAGTTACTGGACTCGTCTAAAGATAGGTTTTTGGTGAAAATCTGGATGTTAATGTATATCTTTACTAATATAATAAAGTTAGAGAGTTTGTTTGTTTACTTGAACGCGTTAATCTCAGGAACTACTGTTCCTATTTGAAAAATTCTTTCAGTTTTAGAAAGCCCATTTATCGAGGAAGGCTATATATCATCTCGCTTATATTGAATCTAGTTTTTTAACTAATTTTACGCGGATGAAGTTGCGGGCACAGCTAGTAAACAGTAATCTGTAAAATATACAAGGGTCAATGTTGTATGAAGTGTTTTAAAAAATGTTCTGATGAACGTTTCATCTATAATTATATTCAAAAGAATAACATTGGCACTTCGTGAGTGCCGACAAAGGTGAAAACTTAAACATACAAAAGTGTCGATATCTTTTTAGCAAACGTCTACTAACTATAGAAATCGCTGCCAAATTTCATCTTTATAATTCCCGCAGTTTTTGATATTCCTTGTTACATGACTTACACGGCTCAGGGATCTTCCGGTGATCAAATGTACAAACTAACAATACCTATCTCTCCCCCATAAGGAAAGAATTCACACAAAAGCTCAAAGAAAAATATGCTTATTCTTAATGAATAGTCCTAAAATATTCTTAATTCAAAAAATAATGGGCCTACAAATGACCCTCCGTTACAAATTGTAACAGATACTTGGTAATTTTTATTCAGTAGCTTAAGAACAAAGTTTCCTGTTTCTACTTTTAATGTTTCAACGAAAAACAAAATTTCTTTAGGATAATTTTACGTTTTTATAAATACAAATAAATTTTAGCGCCAAAACGCTTTAACTATCATGGCGTATTGTATGACGCAACGACGTGCTAAACAAACAACTGTATTAAATATTTAAATCTTTTAATAGAGAATTGTGGTTATGGTTTCGTTTCCATATTGGAAGCAATTTAATAAAATACAGCCCCTCCCCGTCACCCTCACCCCAAAAAAAATTATGAACTTACAACTTTCGAGAATTGGAGTGCCCTCGAAAAAAGGTTTTAAAAAAGGGCTCAGTATAGTTGGTTCCCTCCGTAAAATGAATACAAGAATATTGATTGTTCCATCCCTTTAATAAACCACGTCAGTATTCCGAGCTTGCACATCCGCGACCACCATCCATCATGCCCGTAACGAGGGTCCCCTTTGACAGACCTTTATGAATCTTTCTTGTACTCGTCACGAATGTTAGAAATTTGACATTTTATTATCCCTATCGTTTCTTGAAGACCCTTGTTAACCGTAAGGTCTTCGGCACATCATCGTTTAGATGAAAAATGTCTTAGAATAAATGCTTTTGTTTACGTTTTTCAAATATTCGAGACAGGCGCAATCATATGTCTCGTTCGTTATTTAGAGTAGAATAGATTTCATAGATAGATAGGTACCGATTACGGTAGAGAATACTAGGAGCCACTTAATGCCACCAGTTGCGGTCCCACAAATAGCAGGTGTTCTACTCGCACACCCAAATTAAAAGTACCTAAAAAAATAAATATGAAAGATTCATAAATAGTAACTAACAGACAATCCAATTAAAATTCAGTGCCAACACCATATATATTTGTATATATATATATATATATAAGCTCATTGTTGTTCGTTGGTCTGGCTAAAACTCAGAAACAGCTAGAATTAAATTTTTATGGAGAAAATGTACAGGAGATTGTGCTGTGAATTCTTAAAGAAATATATGAAGCATCCAACATAACATAACGACAAAATTTCAACTAATATGGAAAAAAAAATTGCCAAATCCGCTAATAGGAGATGAGCTAAAATTCGGACTAGACAACGTCTGCCAGATCCATTAGTATGTAATAAATATTTATATTGCAATTTTTTTAATTAATATTGGACTTGTTTAATTATCATTCGATAATTAGATTCAAATGACCACTGTACTGACACTACTTTGAACGCCGGAAGAGGCAGAATATAAAATATGTGCAAATTTTCTCAAATAAACTTTATCTTACATTATAGTGATCACTAACACTCACCTTCACTGCCAGTGTTCCCTCCCCTGCCTAGCCAAATTTGGTATGATCCTACTAGTATAAAATAAGATGAGTTATGTATAATAATATAAATATTTGTATTATTTACTGAGATTAAATTAAAAAAGTCGTGAAATGCAAGACAAAATGTATGAAACTGAGGAATGTTTGGTAATTAGAAGCTGGTATTTAAAATAATATTTCCAAAGAATAAGAAACCTGTAATTATGATTATAATACTTTGAAAATTAATTTTAAAAGGGATAAAAGCCCCATGATGGACCCTTATTTTAATTAACATTTTGAATATAACTAATTAATTTCTTTCTTTCAACTGACAATACTTTTCTCCTTTTTAATCATTTTAATGTGCGGATTTTTTGATTTTTGATTACCAATCTTTTTAAAAATCTCGAATTTTATTAATTAATGTAACGGCTTCGCTCGCTTATTTATCCACCCGGCGGGAACAGTAGCTACATTTTCCGGTACAACGTTAAACGACACCAGTTGAAAATATTTATAAACCGCATTTAATCATCAAAAATAATTAGTCATTAGACTATCAACATACAACGTTTTCACGTTTTTATATCATTTAAGTATACGGTCATTGAAAAGGTTGTCCCGAAAATTCTGTAATATTGGTTACAATGTAAAACAGGTGTTTAAAATGACAACTTTGTATTCAACAGTTACGTGATTCTATTTTGAGACTATTAGTACCAAAAATGGACTTACTATAAGTGCTTGTGGTTCAATATTTTATGGATTAGTAACCAGGATTGTGTCACCTAAAGTTTACGACATCTAGCAATATAACCCCATTATCATGGCTCTTATACTAAGAGGCGCAGTAAATTTGTACTATTATCTTAATTACGATATAGTCGGTAAATATTTTTAATAATTAATGAATGTGACTGAGATTTTTCTCCGTGTGTGTTACCATTTACTGATCATGAATGAAATTATATTCTTAATGATACAAAATATAAATCGATTGACACAATACGTATATTTATACGCTTTCTGTTTTCTGATTTTTACGGCCTATAGTTCTCTTAACACCACAACCAAAAATGAACAAAAAAAAACAGTTTGATTTATTAAGAGGTTACTAGAACTAGTTTTTCGAACTCCAATCAATTGGTTCGAAAAACAGCGGTTTTGCTGGAAATTTTTCCGGGAGTTTTAAAAAGCGGTTATTTTATAAATTTTGATTTGTTATTTCCGAATTTCGACTCGTATTTCTGCCCCTCGCGCCGCCATAGAGGAAAAATGGCACCTAAAGGCGCTGGTACGACTAATCTATTGAGTTTATAAAAAAAAAGGTAGATACATAAATGTCTCTAGATTCATTTTGTATCAAATTGTTTTTATTTTGAACTGAGTCGAAAAGGAGATATTGTCAAAAAACTCTCTCAAGGCGCAATTTTTCCGATATGGCGGCGCAAGGGGTAGAAATACTAGGTGACAGAGTTAAAATTCGGAAAAAGCGCATCATAATCTATAAAATTGCCAATTTTCAAAACTCCCGGAAAACTTTTTAGGCAAAACTTCCAAATAATTGGGCTACTAGGGAAATTTACTGTTGACAGATAAACACATATTATTATTTTTTTATTATATTGTGAAGAGATAATATAATTCATGATCAGTAAATAGATTGCCAAAAATATTAAT
This sequence comes from Charaxes varanes, assembly GCA_024363005.1. NCBI lineage: Eukaryota > Metazoa > Arthropoda > Insecta > Lepidoptera > Nymphalidae > Charaxes > Charaxes varanes. The sequence goes on from JANCMC010017835.1 coordinate 368,006, forward strand.
CTTTGTGTACTGCTTCTGTCGATTAAATAACTCTACCAGCTTATACAATCTATACTAATATATAAAGCTGAAGAGTGTGTTTGTTTACTTGAATGCGCTAAGCTCAGCAACTACTGGTCCAATTTGAAAAATTTTGTCAGTGTTAGATAGCTCATTTATCGAGGAAGGCTATAGGCTATATACCATTACGCGAATTTTTTTCACCTCATTTTACGCGGACAAAGTCGTCTTCACAACTAGTCTTATATATAAAAGACAGTTTGATATTTAGGTACCTTATTCATGAGTACCTCTTTCACTCGTACCATCTCTAATAAAAAAGTAAAAGTAAGGACTTTTCAATTTTAGACAAATTTCAAACAAAAATTTAACCACACTCGAGTTATTCAAACCAACATTAGTTAGTGATATGATTAATATAATTTTATCAGTATATGTTTACTGATAAAACACATGAAATGGTGAATAATTACAACACATTTTGCCTTTCATTCTAAAAGAAAACCGCAGTCACTATTAAATCTTTATATCTCCTTAACCTATGTTACAAATTATTTATGAATTGTTGAATCAGATCCCAGAACCCAAGACTGGATATTAATAGGTACACCGTGGCCCGGACTTGCCGTACTATGTCTATATTTGATGACAGTTTTAAAATGGCTACCCAAATACATGGAGAACAGACCTGCCTATGATCTTCGCAAATTATTAGCTGCGTACAATGCGCTTCAGATACTAGCCTGTGCGTACGTATTTTACCAGGTATGAGAAATATATTTAATCATTTTAGATACCTAAAAATTAAAGTTCATAAACCTAACAATACGACGAGCATTTTATTAGCATCGACATTTTAATATTTGACAATTCATATTTTTACCGATTTCATGACTAAGCTTTGACACAATGTATACATGTGCGTATTACGGTATAAATCGTTTAGCATTGCTGTGCGTGAAGTTTTGTTTTAATGATTTAATTTATTAATAATACGTATTTTGTTAGAATATTAACATACGGACACCGTCCTCTATATAAACTGTAATTGTTCCAAATTTCATAATCCTCCGTCCGCGCATTTTTCGTAAAATGACACCGGAAGTTTTCGCTTCACATATTAATATATAGATAATTAAACTTTATCTCTAAATGAATATAATCCTATAATTCTTGGTATACGTTTTCACCTATTTCTTTACAGGCTTTAAAAATAGGATGGTTAAACCACTACAAATTGATTTGCCAGCCTCTAGATGACGGACCTCTAGCGATAGAATATGCTTGGCATGTTTGCTACATGTATTTCATCACTAAACTTGTAGATCTCTTTGATACGGTATGTAAAATATATAAATACATTTCACAAAAGCTTGTCGAATTTACCTAACATCTTAGAAATCACCGCTTGAAAATCTTTTATCAATTCATTGAATTAATTACATCGACAATCTACGCATATAAAGTAAATGTGAATGACCTATTGAAGGATATTATAACATATTCCTACGCATATTATTAGTTATTAATCCGAAACAAATGTTACTAAGGAGAGTAAGAAAATACATAAATATTAACTACTCAAAATAATTAATCTTGACAAGTTATGAGTGACACATCATCGTTATTTAGTAGCCTTAATTAGTTTAATGCATAATCGCAAGACTTTGCTATTATATTTTCCAAGGCGTTAATTTTTAACCAACTTTTTACGTTTCGATGCACTTATTTTTAAAACAGTTTAATTTCAACAATTTTCAGTATGTATTTAAACTTACATGCTATTTTTCTTTTAATTCTACCATTAATTTCACATTTTTCGCTTCTGTTTTAGGTATTTTTCGTCTTAAGAAAAAAGCAGAACCAGGTATCGTTTTTGCATGTATACCATCATTTTGGAATGGTTGCTGTCGCGTGGGGAATGGTCAAATGGGTCCCAGGTATGTAGAATGTAGACCTTTTTTCAAAGAATAACCGTCTTTATTATAATTGCACCACGAATCAAGGATTTATTGAAGTAAAACTTTTTTACGTATGCTCTCTCATGTCATGTCTCTCGATGTCTTTCTGTCGTGTTCGTTTTATTTTTTTTTTCCAAAACTCCAGTACACTCTTTCATTGTAATATTGTTCATTAAATTTTGAACAGGCTAAGCATGTAATGAAACTTCATCGATCCAAGTCATTTGCCTAGCTGTGTGATAAAATGGCTGAATATATTCAGGACGCTAATTTTATGGCACTACATGAGAATCTAAAGTACTTTGCTTTAATCCGCGAATGAATACGAGGGAAAATCGGTGTAATGCTGCAACCCTAAAGCTACCATTATTAGATCCTGTTTGATGAAGAAATAGTAAATGAATTATTGATATTATTAAAACAATAAAGGGAAGAAGAAAAATTTTGTAACAATGGTCGTTTTCAGTTATCAAAAAAACAATTGTTAGTCTGTAGAGCCAGTTTACGGACGATAATCTCACTGATCGTGCCTCTCTATCGCTTGTCCCGCGCTCTAGCATGCACGCTCGGCTCAGGCGGAACGTGACAATGAGTCAGACCTTTTCGTGCGTGTGGCCGCCGTTCTTCAATTTATTAGACGTTATTATGTCAAAAAGTTATATAACAAGGACCAAACAACGATCTATTTTTAATAGATATATCAAGGGACAAAGAGCACGCAGTTACACCTAAAGCTTATAAGACGAAATACGTTATTTCTGTAAAGCAGTAATACGAAGAAACTGCTGCATCTCCAATCTGCACTGAATTTCTAAGGCCAACTATATTTAATTGTCGTATCTTATAATTTTAATTTACATTTTTTGCCAAAATATCTGCTTAACTTTTCACAAAATAAACGTCAAGTAATGTAATAGTGAAAAAATAAAAGCCCTTAAAAGTAAATTAATTTATTTCGGCATGCATTGCACTTTACGCTACACCTCTTTAAAAACAGTCCCATTTACGTGAGACTTATGTATGTATTAGGCCCGACTTTGTCCGCGAAAAAATGTAAGACATCTCGTCAATCCGGCCCTATGGAAAAATCTGTTCTTAGCGGATGTTTTCTAACTCTAAACCATCCCCTTGCCCAATTTCATCATAGCACGTCCCGCGGTTTTCGACATTTCATGTTATGTGACCATTTGCTTTTATATGTGTATATAGATGTACATTGTACGTATATTCTTAATGTAACACCAGAGCACAAATAAATAGTTAATAATCTAATATATAAAACTGAAATTTTTGTTTGTTGGCTTACTTAAATACACTTATTTCAGGAACTAGTGGTCTGATTTGATAAATTATTTCAGTACTGAATAGTCCATTTATCGATAAAGGTACATCATCACGCTAAAATTGTACCTTTTCTCTAACAAATTTTTCGCGGCCGAAGTCGCGGACATAGCTGGTATTTAATATAAGAGTACAGAGGGTGGCCTAATCACAATAGCAGTTTCTCAGATTTCCTCCAAGCAACCAGGCAGGCTTTAATGGATTCACTTAAGAACAGGATTTTTGTATTTTGTTAATTTGTTTAAATAATTAAGTTTAGCCTTCTAGTACGCAGCTGCTGTTGTTTTGCTGGCCTATAGTAGCTAAAAGTAGAAATTCTTCTTCTATAACTTACTAGCAGACTCGGCCACGCGTTGTTATGTCTGAGTGACTTAGGAAGGATTTGAAAGACAAAATTTAATAAAGTAATCAAAATAAAAACTACCCTATCTCTCATGTTGTACCAAATTACACATAAATGCCAAAGTTCATGAATTTCAATTGAATTGGTAAGCAGTTCACAGGGAACGTAAATAGAAAGAAATAAGGAAAAACATTTATTCTATAGTAGCACTGAATTTTGTCATCTACATACGTTTCGATATATCGTTGCGAAAAAACTCTATACTTAAAACGTTGCGAAAAAAACTGTACAGTTAAATCGCTGCGTAGAAACTGCGCAATTCAATGCGCAATATAGCATGGCGGAAGTCGTGGCTTTATCAGTGGTCGGCATTTGAGTCGATCGCTAGGTTAAGTATGTCTTGCTGAGACCGGGTGATAGATGGGTGATTCATTCTAAAACTGGTCTATATTTGATGTCCGACCGCTAACAATCACACATGGATAATATTCAAATTTCCCGCTTATTTATGTACGTTGGTGTGTATGTTTTGAGAAGCTGACCTCATTCAGATACTCGACATCTGAAGACTAAACGTTGAGGTGATGCTTAGTGGAACGCTCGCGCACGCACTGTTATCATAAAGTGACGTCATGACAACTTGGAGTGTTTTGGAGTTAATTTTAATCCTTAAATTATAACCTTTTTTTTTGCTATAAAAACTTTAATTTCTGCAGAATTGTTAAATATTTTGACAACATTAGATACTTGTAAACGTTATAAACCTATTTTTCAAAATTTGTCATCACGCCTATTCTATAGATCTTAAATCAGTATTTTATAAAAAAATATAAATATAAATTTACTTAACTGGGCTGAAAAAACGTAATTCCTGGAATATAAATGATAATAAGCTAAAAATATGTAATGTAATTAAAGAAAAATAAATAAATGTCTTTGTTACAGGTGCATTTAAACAAACGGATCAAAGCACGTGGGCGCACGTAGTTTGTGCTCTTTGGATACCGGAAGTGAGATTTGCAAATACAGTCTTTACTGTAAAGCTGGAAAAATATTGATTGTCACTAATAAAGTCGCTGATTTAGTGATAGTAGGGGAGGGATGGATCTTAATTTTGTAGTCACTAAAGCGTCGTGGGGATCAATTTTTTAAATCAATTTTTAAAAAAATATTTGGCGCAGAAACGAAAAAAAAAGGTGATTTTATGGTATGACCATACCATAAAATGTTGTACATAACGCCTGGAACATGGTTTTAACTACATCGCTCCGAGAAAATGGTCAGATTATATTTTTTGCTTAATCCTTAAAGTATTTGCTTTACAATAGATCAATCTCGCTCGAATATTTAACAAGCGAAAAGCGGACTGTTTTTTTACAACTTTGTGACACTCCCATTTCCTTATTTCACGCTAAATTCCCTACATAATTGAAACATAAGCTTATCTCCATGTAATTAACTTACGTTATCTTAATTTGACGAGTCCGAGTTTTTATAAGGGTCCTATAAGGGTACTTATGAACCTCCCTATATATTAAGAGTTCATTTATGGTGGGGGTACATTATAGGGTGCAAGGATACTCTCTATGTATATGGTTCTCTGAAGGCTCGCAGATGCGTTGCCGGCCTTTGAGATATGAGTATGCTCTTTTCTTGGAGGTCCCTAAGTCGTATCCGTTTGGAAATACCGAAGTTGGACACTGATTATTTGTGTTGTGTTGTGATCCTGATGGGAATTTTGGTTTTTAACTGTTAAGAGTTTCTTAGTCTTACGAGAAACCCTTATAGTTACGTCCATAGGCGTCGGTAGTCACTTAGGTGAATCTCCTGCATGTTTGTGTACGCTTGTTTTATAAAAAATTAATACTTTTTGTTGTGGTTTCCTATAGAGTATTTCTATTTTATTGTCATATATTTATTTGTTAGCTGTTTTCGTTCTTTCTTCTTTCTCTCAGACAGTTCCACACTACGAACGAGAAATCTCGTGTTAGCCTACCTCTCTCTAACTTTGACACAGTCATACCTTATCTCAAAATATAATAATGAATATTACACTTGCTTTAATGACGTTGTGTTCGTCTTCATAATGAGTGGCTACGAATGACTTATTTTGTAGCGTCAGCAAAAAAACACGTAGAACTACTTAAATATTTTTGATTTTTTTTAAATATGAGGATTTGGCTGTGGGGCGAGTTAAGATGACCGATTGCCATCTGACGTCATCCTCGGAACCCCCACGATCTCTACACCTTACGAATAATATCACAAAGTCACAATAATCGGATTCCACTGTTTTACGTGCCGTCGGATATCAAATATAAACCAGTGCTAGAATGGGTCACCCAGTCGCGCCCAGAGCAACTTAACTTAGCAATCGACTCAAACGCCAACCACTAATTAGGCCACGACCTCCTCCTCGCGCATAATTTGGAATTGTTAAAAATATGAATTACAATTATATTTATAATTTTAACAACTCCAAATTATGCGTGTCTGTTAGTTTGTGTGTGTGTGAATTTAGAGTTCCTAGATTGGGTTCGAGAAATTTTCTCTAACCCAATCTAGGACACCATTCAGGAGCTTGTGTACAATTCTTCTTCGTTTTCTTCAATTACTGAAAGTTGTGCCCGTCCTGGTACGCCCCAATAGAGACTTATACCAGCGTCTTCCAAGGTCTTCGTCTCGGTCATGTGTACACTTATGTATATATAATAACTTTTTCTTCCGTGCATTGCAAATCCCTTTGCGGGAAAGAAGTGGACTCAGGTGGATCAGGAAAGGAAGGTGTGGTTAGAAAAGGGGGAGGCCTTTGCTCAGCAGTGGGACAGTATAGGCTAATTAAATAATAATAATAATAAACTATCAAATAGAATATATCATCATCATCACCATTGTATATAATTACTATAGTGAAGTACTATCTCCTAGTGAATCGTTTGAATTCAGTTATTGATAATCGGTAAGCGTGTGATAGTATAGAGTTCGTGACTTAGCATTTATCAGCGATGTTAATGTGTAATCAAACGGCGACAGTAGCTCTGGTTAATTATGCGTACATTGTACCTCACGCTAACACTACGCTAATACTATTTAAGCTGGTATTTACGACGCCTCTAATACATCATGTAGATAATATATCGTGTAAATAGTAATCAGGGCTTGACAGTTACGAAAACGTGAAAATCTGCGCTTCAAACTTTGTGCATATTACTTTAAAACTTTGCGATGTATTCGGCGTCTGTGTTCCCAGACCACTACAACATGGGTATCTTTAAGGCAAGAGTGAATAGGTTCATTCTAGGCAAGCGCTGGGGATTTTAATGACCTTGGAGATTTTCGGTATTTTGTAAAGGGATTTTGGGGTATTTAAAGTATTTGGGAAAATTGGGGATTTTGGGATTGTGGGGATTATAAGGAAATTGGGGATTTTGGTGATTGTGGGATTTTGATATTTAGGCGATTTGGTAAAATTAGGGATTTTGGGGATTATATGAAATTGGGGATTTTGGGGTTATGATGTTTAGGCTATTTGGGGATTTGGGGATTTTGGTGATTGTGGGATTTTGATATTTAGGCGATTTAATAAAATTGGGGATTTTGGGGATTATATGGAAATTGGGGATTTTGGGGATTATGATGTTTAGGCGATTTGGGAGATTTGGGGATTTGGGATTTTTGGTGATTCTGGGGATTGTGATATTTAAGCGATTTAGGTGTTTTGGAACGTTTGGGGATTTGGGGATTTTGGTGATTCTGGGGATTGTGATATTTAAGCGATTTAGGTGTTTTGGCAAATTTATAATTTTGGTGATTATGGGGATTCTGGGGATTATGATATTTAGGCGATTTGGGAGTATTGGGGAATTGGGGATTTTTGGTCATGGCCCCACTACATGATCATTGAAATTATTATTCAAATGAATCATTTGAATGATCATGTAGTGTGGCCGGGGACTTAGTGTAGCGGCGCAGTTTTGTAAAACTTTGTAGTCTTCAAAGACAAAAATGTACAAACACTTTGAGCTATTATAACTATATATAGCTATCTGGCTCCGGTATTATGAATAAATAGATTACTTTTTTATCATATTTATATATCTAAGTACTATAATTCATTGTTAGCATGAAAAACTTTTGTCTCTCTTTAAAAACTTCGAAATTTTATTAATTGTTATTTTAGGATCTTTCGACTTAAAAGGTTGCTTACCCCTGGTATAGTACATGACTATAAAACAACCAATTAAGCGTTTATTTTTCAAGTTGCATTTGTGAGTACTTTTTAAGTATATTGTAAAAGGAATGGTAATAAATGAACATGTGTATAATTTATTACATTGCAACGTTTGGTTATGAATATTCTATATATCAATTTAGTATAACTCAGTGGGGAGGCACACCAAGGTGGAAAGTTTAGGCGAGGAATGAAAGGTGGGAGCGAAGGTCGATATTTGACCTCTATTACCTCTCTCAACTAAACCTAATTTTCTTTGTCTTATTTTATTTAAAACTGGATATCTTATAACTGGGACTCTGTATAAACTATAATTGTGCCAAATTTCACAAACCTGCGACCGCGAAATTTTCGTAAAATATCACCGAAAGTTTTTGCTTCACGCATTAACTCAAATAGATTTTGCGATTATGCATTAATAAGTTAATTGTATTGATTGAGAACATTATTGTTTTATACCGTCTGCTTATTTGTTTCCTAATTCTTATTGACTTATTGGCTGTGTATATTTTTGATGTAAAACTTCTTTACGCACGCTTGGGGGAACCGATATGGGGAGTATGCTAGCGAATGCTTGCCGAGAATGGTTACGGAAGTGCATCATCGGGCGAGGCGCGAACGGATGACAGGCAGCATTAATTCTGATGTTTTCAAATATATTCTATACTTGTTGTTACCCGCGACTTCATCCGCGTAAAATTAAGTGAAACATTTTAGCGAGAAGATATATAACCTATAGCCTTCCTCGATAAATGGGCTATCTCACACTGAAAGAATTTTTCAAATCGGACCTGTCGTTCCTGAGAATAGCGCGTTCAAGCAAACAAACAAACACTTCAGGTTTATATATCAGTATAGATTTTATAACTTGAATATTTAAAGGTGACCAAGCCCGCTCCTGGGTTTTCCCCATGGACGAGGTGACGAGCAGATGTCTCGCAGACACAAGTAGATATAAAAGTGTCGTTTATGAATGAAATAAATGTACCTAGCTATTGCACTACGGCATGCAGCTACCTTTTCTCGGTAGAGAAATAATTATAGTCGCAAAGAGTTATGGCTCTACTAGATAAGTGTCGGTTATGCCAAAAACACCCCAGTGGGCTGCCAACGTCTGTGCGGGGTTGACGTCCCGCGGTAATATTTGTTTTCCCACGTTTCCTGACTTTTCATCCGCATCGCGTCCCAATATTACCAGTGTCCTTATGAAGGAAGCAATACTAGGTCTTCTTTGGGAGCTCGCGAACAGCCGGTGCTTTCAGGATAATAATTTTTACAAAATACTCGGTGAGCTATATTTATTTATTATTATTACTATTTGAATACTAAAATACTTATTAATAACGAAGTTTTTTTTTTACATTTTTCTAACGCGGACATTTGTGCATAGGATTTGTGACCCTGACTTGAGGGCGAGCAGCCTGTAAACATAGTTGGCACTGTTCCAAACTCAATATTTTGCACTTTTGTAACCACGAAGCAGTAAGTAGGAACTTCATGTGAACTGGGCGCTGCGTCCCAAGATCATCTATATGGTTACATAGTTTTCCGGCATTAATTATTAAAACTTAATTCTTTAATGGTGCAAAATAAAACAGAAATGATCTATTAAAAAACGTACTTTTTTTAGACTTCGTTTTAAAATATTTTATTAAATTATGCTCAATGGTTTAAAATCTTTTAAAAACTTTACTTTTACGTACGCTACTATTTACGTCCGAATGTACAACGCTCAGAGCTCTCACTGCGGTCAACTATTAAAGGATAACATTGTAATGTATGTTTAGGATTTATTGTCCGATGAATTATTATTTTTATGGCATTTCGCTACTTGACTCTTGTGTGTGAGTAAGCCGTGAACGGCATTACGTACGAAAGGCGAAAACGTGAAAGGCATTACGTAGAATAAAACAGAAGCGACCTACTAAAGAATGTTCAGCTTTTTACGCGACTCTACACCGATTTCATAATTAAGTTTCACGATTATGTCGGATTCAAACCTGAAGATGTTATTTTCTATTAAATCAACCAGAGCATCAGCCATTGAGGTGATAAGGTAGGCACTCACTCCTACACAAGCTTTTAAGCTTAGTTAAGGAGCAATTAAAACAAAAGGGTTCAATAATATTAGGATTATTTAAACAAGTATTTCTAGTATTCTTAAAAAAGAAAACAACAGAAACAGAGGTCAATTTCCGGAGGTTCACGATAACGACCAGAAGAAAATAACATACGGCGCCCGTAATGGGTTATTGAACGTACAATATTGTATTCCCCGTTCTATTCCCGGATTTTTTCTTTTTCTTGGGTCATTACAGTGATAACAATTGATAAGATTTATCTGATTGTAACCAACAGAAATGACCACGCCAGGCATTAAAAATATAATAAAACAAGCTAATACACCTATTACGGATTACTTAAGAAAGATTTGTTTTGCTTGAATTTTAAATGAGGTCAAAGAACTAGAAAATACGTCACAGTACTCGCATAAGCTAAGATGAAAAGGTTTCCGGGTCTGTAGCCGACTGCAAGCATGTGGTACACGAAATGTATGCATGAACGAGTCAATATTACAGATGAATCGAACCCCCACTGCCCCACCCTGTGCAATCAAGCAGACACTGGTACTAGACTGGGATAACGGTATGTAGAAGAAGAGTTGGCAAAACCTTGACTCCTGTTGTGTTGCAGAGTATAAGCACAATAAGAATACTGACACTTACTACTTAAACACTATTTACAATTAAGAATGAAGTTTTAGAAATTAATTTTGTTCTTATAATCAATAAAAAATTATAGAAAATATTAGATATTATTTATAAACGGAAAGAACACTGAATAATTGTTAATAATACAACAGTGCTTAGGTAATGGTAAAACAGAACTCAATTATGATCTTATCAAAGGCAGACTGTTTACATTTTGTTATCATGATCAAAAAGATGAAATGAGCAGAAAATTATTTATTAATGCAATAGGTAGGTTTTTGGTACAGTGATTAAGATAAGTGGTTTAAATTTTTAACAAATAAGTATAAAGTTATTTTATACTTAAGATATATGATAAAGCAAAATAGATAAAATTTAATTTACATTGTAACTATAAAGAAAACAAGTTCGGTCTTAAAAAGAGTGATCTGAATTTGAGGATTCTACAATAATATGAGGGTCAAGAGAGTTTATCTCAATCCTTCTAATTCGGTTTTCGCTGTCCAAGGATGGTCTCAATATTTTAAATTATACAATACTGCAAATTTTTAATACAATTTTTAAAAGTTTTATGGAAAATTTGCAAATGGATCGTAACATTATGTTTTCTGGTCAACTTATAATGTTTGTGGTTGTCTGAGTACTTGGCAGCCATTATTTTAACATTTATGAGGATAATTTCACAGTTTATGAAAATGTTTTGTAAAGTAATTTTAAGGGAAATAGAGAAGCATAAATTATGATGTCTGTAGGTTAGATTTTTTTTTGTTCACTCAGATGGGTGCTTTTCCAGGTCAGAACTGACACAAGTGACAGGCAGGTAAAGGTTATTTTTTAAAATCCCAGAAACTCTTTTTGGTGCAGAAATTAGTCTAGTACACTAGGACAGAGAAAAGTTGAAGTTGGTAGGGTCAATAAACTTTAATATTAAATTTTTTCAAAAAGTATGCATCTACGGCGAGTGGAAGTGGTGGGGTTGTGTCCCCCCCCCCTCCTTCCTCCACCTAAGCCGCCTGCCTAAATTCAGGCGACTCATTATAAGATGCCTTAAACCTAAACTATCGATTCATAATTATTGTAAGATCTTTAGTTTAATTATTTAATTCTGTTTTTGACAGACCGATGTAATTTATTGTAACTACATACGAAACATATCATAACAATTGCAAAAAGAATGGGCTCAATTTTATATGTATACCGTCGTTTTACGACTGAATATCAAAGACTTACCTTATTTATTCTTTTCTTACTTCTAAATCAAATATTTATTTAAATATTCCTGATTATTTTAAAACTGTAGGTAACTTTTTTATTTCCATAAAATAGTTTAAAGTTTACTTTGAGTGAAATTTAATACATTAACTTCAATTCAACGATAATTTTCACTAAAAATTAAGGTAGGCATGTAATAAAAAAAGGAAACAAAGATAATAGTTAAGAAATGAAAAGCACGATTGTACAATTTGTCAATGACGGATTTGTTATCAGTGTTCTGTATTATTTGTTTCGATAAGATGTTTTTCAAGTAAAAAGCGACCTTAAATGTATAACAATTGTTCGTAGATTAAATCGTCATTTTTTGGTGGGAAAGATCAATCTTTTTTTTTTTTTATAGCCATGGGCGTTAATCTTTTAAATCTAAAGCTTCTAAGTTTTTCTAGCCAAGTGTGCATTGTAAGTATGCATTTTATTAATTATAAAACAGTATTATAGAAATTGAGAGTATAAAAGATATTTAAGAGACGTTAATGATCAATATTGATTTAATAAAAAATATACATTTTACGCATGGAGACTACATAAAGGAGTAACATCTCTGTATTTTAAAAATGTCCGTCGAATTACGTAAATAAGGCGATGCAACATCAGCATCATGCTAAATTTTAAAGGTCAATTCATTTAATATTACTATACCATTTATCTACATCGACGCCATTCTGGACGGTTTTGAAACTACTCTCTAATCTATTATGTTGGACTTTTTCAACTTTCCTCTCATGCGGGAGCCAGACATAGTTCAAAATGTTTGTACATTTTTGTTCTTGAAGACTACAAAGTTCTACAAAACTGCGCAGCTACACAAAATCCTCGGCCACACTACATGATCATTGAAATGATCATTCAAATGAAGCTATGTCCGCCTCTGGCATCATAACAGATGTTACTCCTTATTGTATTCTCCATAGTTTTACGACACGAACTGTCGAATTGATTATTATTATTGCAACTGAACCTGTGAAAATGACATTCGACGTCAATGCTGCCAGCTAGAGCTAGACTCTAGAGTAGTCTTTGATCTGTGTCGGCCACTTTGTTGCTGATATTATTGAATGATTACGAATTGTTTGTTACAGAAAAGGTTTGTTTCACTCGGTGAATATTTAAGAAGAATGGGCCGCCGAAATCGCAACGTCAACAAATTTGCTCAACGGAAAAGAGACCGTAAAGAACAGGTAAATATTGTATAGGAAACTCGCAACTAACACGTTTGTATGAAAAATAATTGTTATTTTTATTACCTATAGGAAAAAAATGCTCAAGATAAGCCGGCACCTGATACCCGTATACACTATGAAGATATTGTACGTGAAAATGCAGCTTTTGAGGAATATTACAAAGTAAGTGAAAAGGTTATATATCGCTATGAAACCAGCATGTAAACATGGTGTACAATTATTGACTGGATTTACGTTCGATGTATTTTCGACCTAAAAAATTTAATATCATTCTATAAAGATTTGAATCTCATTCATAAAATCATAGTTAAACTATATTTATTTAACACAAAAAAAATTAATAAGCTGATTTTGACTTTTATCTGATTTTAGAAATTGCCAGGGAACCGAGGCCTTATACGCCAACGGTATGAATACTGTAAAATGTTTGCCATTTTTTTAGGGTGTTTAGTACAAGGAATCCTTCTTTATAAGCATGTCTCGGTACACTTGCCCACTTTATTTCGAAACAACTTATCCTTTTAGAGACTACCTCTGTACCTTTCGAAAATTTTACTATCCTGAAAGATTGCTAAGTCTACCTAAATTTTGGATGGAAGTTTGTAAATAATATATATTTTTAAGGAACAAAAAGTCTGTCCAGGGGATCAATGGGAAGATTTCATGAAAACCCTCAAAGAGAACCTGCCAACAGCCTTCAGGATTACCGGCTCCAAGTGCGAGGCTGATACACTCCTTAAGATTGTGACAAGTGAATACTTCTCAGAGATACTCAACATGAAAATCAAAGTAGAAGGGAAAGATGAGGCAGAAGAGATAAAACCCATCAATTTGTCCTGGTATGATTTTTGTAGTTACCAAATTTTATTTGAATACAAGTATTTTATGCATGCTTTGTATTCTCTATCTGGTGTAATAGAACTCTACATCATACCAAGACCTGGAACAAAAGAACAGCAAACTTGGCTAAGCAGGGGCAAGAGCAATGGCAGTAAAGGTGAGCATTCATCTGCGGTATTGCTAGGGTTCCTTCCTCTTGCAACACAATGGACCCTGCATCTGAATCACGAGCCTGTTAATTGCTAGGAACCCTCCTAAAATCGTAGATACATTTAGGTAAAGTAATTTTAAAGCAAAGTCCTTCCTGGGTGCTCCCACAATCCTATGACATGCAATGCATTTTTAAAGGGGATTAATAAATTCCTTAGGAGCCTGCAACGCACTACCAGCCCCTCTGGTGCTGCAGGTGTCTATCGGCGACGCTGATCAACTGATCTCGGTTGATCCGTTTGCTCGTTTGTCTGCTTAACCAATAAAAAAAATTTAGTATCTCTTTTAGTGATTATTATTAATTTGAGTGATTTCTTCACAGTAATTTACCATCTCCCACTTGTCCTCAGTAAACATCTAAGCTCCTTTTTATAAAACGAAGTCCTCTACCGTCATGTCTGTCTGTTCGCGGGAAAGACAAATCCTTCCGAACTGATTAACTGAAGACCCTAAGGTTTTAGAACATTTGCAGTCTGATTATATTGTAAAAGTATAATTTCGTATTAAATTGTAAATTGGTTTAATTCAGGTATCCTGGTGGTCTCGCATGGCAGCTACGTCTGTCACGTACTGATATACGCCGCAGTGAGCCACTCTATCGTCTGCACAACTTTCTGGTTGCTGAGACGGCGGCCGGAGGGGTGTCCAGGCAGGAGGCCGTGTCCATGATACCCCCTGTAGTGTTACAAGTGGAACCACACCATAAGGTAAACAAAATAATAAAGAAATTAGGTATTCTGGGTATAAATTAAGTAGCTGGAGATGACTGGATAAAAGTGAAGATTTAATGTATTGAACAAAATATTAATTTATCACATTATTCAAGAAAGAAATTAAATCGCCTCATCACACTTTTCGAAACGCTCTGGTCACGCATTCACCAGCTTACTCACCAAGTCAAGCGTAAAGAACTTTTACTTCATTAAAAAACCACCAATTTGAAAAAGAAAGGAATTAAAAAAAGGATTGTCTACACACACACACACACACACACACACGCACACACACACGCACACACACACACGCACACACACAAATATATCATCATAGATGATGTAAGGCAACAATAATTCTGTGAACACTTGCAATGATGGCTAAGTAGACCCACGCTGTATCCACAACTGGTATATAAATGTATATAGGTATTGCTGTTATGCAAAACGAGCGATCTGCCTCGGCTCCAACAATAAAGTATAAATGTGAAATTCAGTTTGAAATACCATTATTACGATATAACAATAAAACCAATGTCATTACAGGTGCTAGACATGTGTGCTGCCCCTGGTTCTAAAACGGCCCAACTCATCGAGTTTCTACATGCAGATGAAGTAAATATACCTACTGGTGAGAAATTAGCACTTAAATTGCTGATATAATAGCTACCAATACTCTGCAATCTAAGTGGACCCTGTTAATTAACCGGGATAACAGTTTTTTCCTTTAATCATTACATTTAAAAAAAAATCTTTTAATAATAGTCACATGAAATTGTGGCAAAACAAATGGATTTTGGTGGCCCACAATAGTAGAGACTGGTCTAAGCATTAATCGTTTCTCATCAGTGGGACATTTCTGGTTTTTTTTCCCATCCAGTACCAGGAATCACTTAAATTGCAGAGGATGTGGTTGTGTGACCGACTGCCATCAGACATCATCCCAGGAACCCTTACAATCTCACAACCAATATCATTTAGGGATCCACTGTTTTATGTGCCTTCCGAAACACGAAGGACGTCGGATATTTAAGACCAGTCCACCAGCAGAATGAGTCAACCATCTATCCCCTGACTGTGGCAAGAGCTACTTACGTAGCGATCGACTCAAATACCCGCCACAAATTAAGCTACCGCCTCCACTTGCTATAACTAACTAAGCATAAATATGTCTAATAATTATCCCTCCCCCCTCCAAAGGTTTCGTGATGGCCAACGACGTGGACAACAACCGGTGCTATATGCTGGTGCACCAGGCCAAGAGGCTCAACTCCCCCGCCATACTGATCACCAACCATGACTCTGCGGTGATGCCCTCGCTGGTGATCAGCGATGATGAGGTATACCCTCGCCTTGAGCTCCTAGAGCAAATTTTAAGAATGGAGAAATATGTAAAAAATGGAGCTTCTGGGTTTAAGTGGGTACTCTGTCACTGTTATCGAACCCCACGCTTCCGTTCGCAAACAATGTCTGTATATCTATAAATAAAATTGAAAGGTCTTTTTGTAACATCGAAATTATTTTTTTTTTGCTAATTGCATATGAAATTATATACACGGTACATATAAGAAAGACTCAAGTTAAAACATTTTTGTCTGTCAGTCTGTTTGTACCGGGTAATCTCCGGAATGACTGGACCGGTTTGGGCAGGTCTTTCATAGTCTAATAGCTAAAAAGGAGTAACAGAGGCTACTAAATATATTAAGGTTCCGCACAAAAAACTGACAACCCTCCAAATTTAACAAAATCTCTGAAATCACGCAGACTAAGGTGCTGAGTACGGCTTGTGTAACATAAACCCTAATGGATTCTTACTAAAATTCTACAGCAACCATTTATTATTATCCGATCACAATCATGCACATGGGCACTAATTTTTTTAATATTAAGTTTTTTGTCATATAAAAGTATGCCAAAGCTTTACGCAACGCAACATACTAATTGTAAAGTGGTGTTAGTGTGCCTTTAATTAAACTAGAGAACTCGAGCTGGTGGAAATTCGCCCACAAATAACTTGTGTATCATATGCTTATTTAAGGTAAAAACGAAATTTAAATTATTTGTACAAAAACATTGTTATATTTGACAACTAGCGGTCCCTGCAGATGGTGTCCTGCCCGAATTTATTATATATTTAGTTTATTTACTATTTACTACATTCTATTACCTTTTAATATTGCACCTGTTTCCGTTTCCTTACCCATTCCCTTTCCATAAATTCTGGCGTTAATGGATTAAACATGAAAGAGAGATATATGCGGTCACGGGCTTTTGTGAAGAACTATTTAAGATAAATATTTCCTTCACACACAGTATTTGACATTTATGTCATCCATCTATCATCCGCCGCGGTAAGAACTGCTTAACCTAGCGATCGACTCAGATGCCGACCACTGATGAAACTACGACCTCCTCAATGTGAACATAAAGTTAAATAACCACGTATAATTGTGTTAGTCAGATAACACCTTAATGAGATATCACTGAAGCAATTATGCGCAAGCCGTTTGCCACTAATTTATGTAAATAAAATTAAGCGTGAAAGGGACATAGTCTCTCTGTGCATGAGACGAATGTATAATAGTATAACATTGTTGCTGAGGTGCAGGAATACACCAATTGCCGGACGGGTAGAATTTCAATTTTACCTTTTCATTTAAAAATACGCATTAGGCAATTATTGTTTCCCGCCGAGGCTTACATAGCGCTTTCTCCAAATAATGCAAGGAAATATGTATATCAAAATTCTGTTGGAAAATTATTTATAATTTTTATGAATATTAAAAGTTATTTTATGTTTGTTCGGTTTGCAAAAGCAATACAAATAAGCAACGGTAATACAGCCATACAGCTCAAAAGGTAAAATAAAAATCTTTTTTATTTTATCATTTTTCGCTATATTTTTGCCTAGACGCCATAAATATAATGAAATAGTGCCGCCATTTTTTAATTCAATTTTTTTTGACAAGTTATGTCTCCTCTTCGAATTTTAAAAACACGGTAATTATGAAATTTCATGCATTGCAGGCTTTTAGTTCGACACTTGAAAAAAGCGAAAATAATTCTTTTTTCAAATTTAATTACACTATTTTCGCGAAATTATTTTCTCTAACATTAGAGAAAATAATTTCATTTATGAAAAAGATTTTATAGTTAGGTCACTTTCTACATGAAAATACGTGTATTCTTTTGAATATAAAGTATACACTTATATAAATATATAGTTTGACATAAGGATCGTTTGTGCTTTATAATGTAGATTTTTAACCCTTTAGAAATAAAAAATAACATAAGAATGATGTAAAGATAATTAAGGGAAATAAAACTTTATTACCGCTCAAGATAACGCGTTTGTTATTCCGTTAGAGTATGTATAATATCATAAAAAAGGATTTAATTACTTAGGAACTGCTCAGTCGTTACTAATATAACAGCTCTATTTGCGATGATGCCAGTAAATAACCAACTTTAAGTTTACGGCTATAAGGTGTGAATCAGAATGTACGCCATGTGGTAACAAAGTCTGCTAGCAGTTGAAGGGAAAATAAATGAGCAGCCATTAAAAGTTGTGCTTGCAATATGTAAGGATATGGCTAACTTATAACGTCGGGGGTGAACTTTGTCTTAAGTTACGTAAAATCAAGATATATATATACAGAATTCTATGTCCGTTGGTCATTACGTAGAGAACTACCAAAGATCAAAATCAAAATGACAAGTGATCTAAAATTTATTTTAGAACTGTTTCAGCATAGGTAGTACAAAAAAAGGAAACGATGACTTTGTGATAATATAGTCTTAGAAAGTTGTAGAGATCGTGGGGGGGAGGGGGTTGTCCGAGGATGACGTCAGATGGCAATCTAACTGTTAACTCGCTTAACTCGTCCCACAGCCAAACCCTCTGCAATCTAAGCGGACCCTGGTACCTAACCGGGATAACGCTAGGAAGCAGTGAGATGTAACGTAAAATTTAATTATTTTATTAACAAACACATTATTCGGCTAGCCCGTTGGCGTAGTGGGCAGTGACCCTGCCTTCCGCTCCGGGGGTCGTGGGTTCAATTCACACCTCGATTCTGGGTGTATTATCCATATGTATGTATTGATATATTTCTAAAAATAAATATTTGTGTATAACAGGCGGCTGTTACCTATAACACAGGCATTAAGTTGTCTATCTTAGGAACAGACGTCCGTGTGTCATATAGTCCTGTATATATTTATTATTTTAATATTAGCTTAGATCTACTAAACATGCAATATGAGAAAGATGAAGAGTAATGGGTCTAAACGCTTAAGACGCAGCGTGGGAACAATATAGTTAGACATATAAAGTCAGTGTGAAACAAGTAACGAAGTTGTCGCGACGGGCAGAGTGACCTAGTTCACAACTTGTCTACACCTCGTAACAGGGTTTGTTAGGATAGTTTGCAATATGATAAAAATTTATTTACAAATATAAAATAAAGCTGTCAATAATATACTAAGTGATAAAAAATGTGCACGGTAATATTTTATGACTAGTAACAGATGTAAATGCTTAAGACGCAGCGCGGATACAGTAGAGTTAGAATAAGTGAGTGTGAAACAAGTAACGAAGTTGTCGCGGCGGTTAGAGTGATCCACTTCACAACTTGTCTGTTCCTCGTAACAAGGTTTGTTAGGGTAGTTTGCAAAATTATAAAAATATATTTACAAATATAAATTAAAGCTGCAAATAATATACTAAGTGATAAAAGATGTGCAAGGTCATATTTTACGACTAGTAAGACGCAGCGCGAGTACAGTGGAGTTAGACAGACAACGACAGTGTGAAACAAGTAACGAAGTTGTCGCGGCGGTCAGAGTTACTTAGTTCACAACTTGTCTGCACTTTTTAACAGGGTTTGTTATGATAGTTTGCAATGTGATAAGAATATATTTACAGATAAAACTGTACAAAGCCAAATTTCAGTTTAGATGATATCACTGGGAAAGGGTCGATTATTCTCTATCGCCTTTTTAACTTATTTCCTAAAAAAAAGTATCCATAGCTTAGTAGAATCTAACAGAAACCTTATTACTAAAGCTAACTCTTATAAATCTCTGTTAAGAAAGGATATATCTAAAGTTTTACTAGTAGAATCATAGCTTATTTGGCTAGGTAGGAAAGGAAACACCGGTGGTGAAGATGATCAATAATGCATATAGTACTAGAATCTTATTATTAATTAGAGGTAGCGTCACGCTTCCAGTCTTTTTGGTCTGCGTCCAGGTGCCAGTATCTGTTTCTCACATAAGATCGGCTTGAAGTGGTGGCAATGCTTTCGCTTCAAGTGATGGACTTGTTGTCGCGTTTCGTTCGGTTTGTGAGGTTTCCCTGTGACCAAAATCCTTCTTTAAAGGTTGGCAAACCATCTGCAAGCCTACTGGTTGTGCAGATATCCACGGGCAGAGGTTCAACTAAGTAACTATTCAGGTATACAGTCTGCTCGTTGGCCCCTTGTATAACACTTTATCTGTAATATAAATCCTACAAAACTCTTATATACCTAAAGCTAGTTTGGTTAGATGTTGTCGGCTGAAGCAGTAAATTCTATATCCAGCATAGCTGCATAAATCTTAATTCCGGCATAGTACACATTTATCTTAAGATGGGAGACAAAGACGGTGACAGTCGGAATCCATAATGTTTGTGTGCTGTGTCGCATATTTGTGCTTAGTAATTAATATATGTCACATGTTATTTATACTTCCGCAAAGTTCGCTTTATAATCATTTACAATACACCAACGCATTATCGTTTTTTCTATATACTCGTATTTTATTAAAATGTGTTTCCTCTTTTAATAAGTAAAGCTTAAGCGATTTATGTTTTGAAATTTATTATTATTTTAGTTGCTTCTAAGCTTTTTATGTATAGTCGACCAAGAAATTGCTTTGCTACGCTAAGGTTGAATGTAGTTTGTTCGTCAATTAGTTAGAAGGCTCACTATTGTTTCTTATACATTACGTTAATTTCTAAAAATAACACTTAGCAAAATTTTCTTTAATTAGGAACTGTCATCAGAAATGGTAAAACACTTCTCAACACATGTATCAATAACCGAATTGCGTTACCTAAGTTAGTCTGTGTCAGCTTCAGGCCACGCAGTGGAAGGAAACGGCACAGGACCACAAAAAGTGGCGTCACTTGGTCCCCAAGGCCAAGATTCTGCTTGGGTCTATGCTCCATCGCAGTAAGTAAGTAGAAAGTTACCTAAGTTATTTTTATGCAGTTTAAAGGAGACATGGATATTCTTATTACAATTGAGTGAGGTTATTTTCACAACTCCACTTACAGATGGTTGCATGGCACTCCGTAGTCCGACAAGAGGTACATATATTTATAGACATAAAGGTCTGGACTCCCCATTATGTTTCGCTATAACTTTTCACGAAAAACCTTTCAAATTTTATTAGCGAAAATGACTTTTTTCTACTAATCATAAAGATATTGGAACTTTATATTTTATTTTTGGAATTTGAGGTGTGACGTCATTCATGGATGACTGTATATGTTATTACAGTGATGTCCCAATATATTTCTTAAAAACATCGATACATAAATAAATAAATACGACTATATGACACACGGACGCCTTTTCCTAAGGTAAGACATCTTAATGCCCGTGTTCAATCAACGCCTTCGTATGTTGGTAAATAAACTCAAAGAAAATCGTTCAACACTTAGTCTTACATTCACAATAAGCTGAAGACATTCAACAACTGTCCTAAAAATTGCCTCGCCCGTTGGTGCAGTGGGCAGTGAGCCTGCTTTCCGCTTCGGCGTCGTAGAATCGATTCCCGCCTCGAGTCTGGATTTATTATCTTATATGTTTCTAAAATAAAATATTTGTGTATAACAGACGTCTGTTACCTATTATAACACAGGCATTAAGTTGTCTACCTTAAAAACAGACGTCCGTGTTTCATATAGACCAGTGTCTAATTATTAAAAAAAAAAAAAAAGAAACAGCTTACTTTTATTAAAATGCATAGAGCGTTATCTATTTTTTCATATGGGAAGCGAAAATGTTTGGTGCTATTTTTAAAAATTGCGCAGATGGAAGAGCATGAAATTTGGCACAATTATAATTTATATTGGGATGGTGTGCTAATGTTAAAATTTTTATAAAATTTGCATTATACATTGAATTATTTTTATTTTATTTATTTTTGCAAAACAAACAGCACAATATTCCATTAATTGTAAATTAAATATAAACTAAATACTAAAATTAAACCTCACGCGAAAATTTGTGCCAAAGGATTTACATATACATGTATACATTTTAATATATGATTGTGTGAAAATGTGATCATGACGACCATATAACATATTAATATTCGTCAAATATAACAATATTGTTATCCAAAAAATGAATATTTTGCAAATAGCTTTAAATAAGCATAACATAGTACACAATCTAAAGATTTATGGGCGAATTTCGACCAGCTGGCGTTTTCTACGATACCGTGTAGATCAACGCATATGTCTTTAAAGTTCCGTGTCACATACATTATCAAATAAGTGTTCAAACATTTGACACCTTTCGTAATATTGTATTACGAAAGGAAATGTTATGAACGTGGAATACAACATGATTCTTGCATATCTTTACATAGTGTAAAGTGACGTCAATTCTCTTTCTTGTACACGTAGATCTTTTAAACTACTCAACGGATTTTAATGCGGTTTTCGTTAATAAACAAAGCAATTCAAGGAGAGTATTTATATGTATAATACATGCCTATTACAGTAGATAAAAGCCGTCAATTTTGGAGGTTTATAACGCGATGTCGTAAAAAACGTATTTTTGTGCGCTTACTTTGTGTGCGCTGGCTAAACCTTATTAGATAGATCAAAATAATTCCGTAATTTTATATCTATAAAGACGTCAGTGATGGTATATGTCTATCTTCTTAGGATAACCCACAGTAACCATTTTTATCTTTCACATATTGCAAAAAAAAGTAAGTCACGTGTTTACATTACATATAGATTTTTATACACATTTGTTTTGTGATATTAAATCATACCAGATCATACCAGATTTGGCTGGGCAGGGGAGGGAACACTGGCAGTGAAGGTGAGTGTTAGTGATCACTATAAAGAGCGAAAAAATAATTAAGATTCACATTGGTACTGATAGAGTTCACAACACGACCCTGCGTTAAATTTCTGGAGTAATGGATTTAGGGAAGAAGTCAGGAAAGCTGAAGTGGGAATGGGCTGGGTATGTAGCTCGAATGGACTCGCAAAGTTGAGCCAATAGCATGCCCACCAATGGCCGCCAACGACCCGGCAAGCCGTGGAAGAGGTAGCGCGATGATTGGGATGACGGGGAGGTTTTGGATGAGATTGGCCCAGTAAAGAGGAAGATGGATCAAGAAGGGGGAGACCTTTGTCCAGCTGTGGTACATAAGAGGCTAATTAAAAATCACATTAGCCGGTTTGTGAAGTAAGAGTAGGCTTAGCAGTTTAAAAATGTTTTAAAACATTAATAACTTGAAAATATCAAGGTTTATTACTAGTTAAAAACCCTTTTACCCCAAAGAACTCTAGCGAGTCTACTCACCAGCAAGAATAAAACACTATGCGATTAGCTATATAGTTTATCTGTGATTTTCTCTAGGGTGAGGATAATTCGCCAGCCGGACAGCATCACATTACAAAGTAGACATCTTAAATCACCTTTGGAATATAATTGGAATGTCTCAAAAATAGGTGGATCTTAAATATTAGTAAAATAATTGTTTACCTATTCTCAGAGATGACTAAACTATAATGAGGAAACAGTGCAGTATTGGATTTTATTGCTGATTTATTTGTATCTGGATTGTCAGTAACATCATAAGATTACTGTTTAGAAATTGAATATTTAGTACATCAAATAGCGACAGTTTAATATGTTTCATGAACTAAAAGCAGATATACTGAAACTTATAAAACAACTAGCAGACTTTGATCTGCTCGAACTTTGGGTTCCTTACTATTTACTACATTCTATTGTCCTATAATTATTCCCGTGGAATTATAAAAATTCCCTGGAACCCTAATATTATTCCCGTTCCAGTTTTCGAAAGCGCTAAGCTTACATTAGAAATAATTTAATATAGTGAAAAAGTATTCTTCAATTTTCTTATTTTCCGCGCAAAATTATTTCTTTCATAAGAACCTTCACCTGACAGTAACAAACTCATCAAAAAACGAATTGGCGAAATCGGTCCAGCCGTTTATGCGTCATGATGTGACCAGTTGTGTCAATGAATGAAACATACGAACTTAAGATTTTCTCAAATGATGCAGAGGTAATGTATTAAACAGATAAAAGATATAAATAATTTATTACTAAGGATTGCAAACTGGCCAAAATTAAATGGCCAAACCTTTATTTGTGTATCACAGGCATAGTACAATGACATATATTGTTCTACTAGCTGTGCCTGAGACTTCATCTGTGTAAAATTAGTTAAAAAAAATAGATTCAATTTTAGCATGATGATATATAGCCTATAGCCTTCCTCGATAAATGTTCGATTCCTCGATAATTCCTATGTAACATCATAAGAATTTTTCAAATAGGACCAGCTGTTTTGGAGATTACCTGTAACAAAGAGACTGACAAATCTATTTTATCTGATAATTTTGTTATTGGCATAAAATAATTTTATTTTAATGTCACAAACAGACATTTCAATTTTATCTATTTATGTAGATAACAATATGCTTCCATTCTGATGATATGGCTGTTCCTGCTCCGTTTTCTACAATTCTTCTCGAAATTAATAAAATTAAAGAGGGGGGTAAAAGTCAAAATCTTATAATTATTTATTATTTTTTATTGGTTTAAAAATATTTTTAAATTATAAAATAAAATTAGTATAATATTTATATATGTGCCTGTATGGCTGGAATATTCGAAACTGGACCTATTTGGATGGGACTTTCACAAGTGGACAGCTGATTTTACAAAGAATAACAAAGGCTACTTTGCTTTTAGCTGAATAATTAGGCTTCGCATGAAAAAAAGGCCCCTAAAATTTATCAAGATCACTGAATTCACGCGGGCGAAGTCGTGGGTTGCAGCTAGTAGGTACAGAATAAATGTATCTATATAAAAACTAACTGATATAGCCCTCCTCGATAAATGAGCTATCTAACACTGAAAGAATTTTTGAAATCGGACCAGTAGTTCCTGAGATTAGGGCGTCCAAGCAAACAAATTATTTTTAATTTGTTTAAATTATCTTTTTGACTCATTACTTTGACGGTACAATGGGTCACAGCAGAAAATCAGTGCAATGATTTATATGCTACATTGCAAATGCAGAGCTGTTGTACCCGTCCTTAGAAATGCTACAGACAGTCAACATTTCTTTGTTTGTTATAAATTTTAATCAAATTTGCACACCATGTTCAGTTTAAGCCAATTTGAAAGATAGGATAGCTTACATTTGGGCAAGACAACATCTTCCGGATCCGCTAGTATTATATATTTTTCTATTAAGTGTATATGCCTGTTAGAAAGGGAAGTGGTGTAATGTAGGCTTAAACTGCAGCTTTGCTGAATATTCATATTTATAACATACTGACATGCCTGGAAGATGCTATCCTCCCTGAACATTGGGTTACTAACTATTTATATCATTCTATTATCCTATAATATTGTCCCCGTTCCCGTTTCCTTTCCTATTCCCATTCCATTATGGTTCACTATTTTGGCACTAATGGCTTAAAAATGAAAGGTAGACATATCCTGTTGCTGGCTTTTTTTAAAGAACTATTTAAAATAAACTTTTCCTTCATACTCTTAAAGTTTTTGGGGCGCACTGCAGAATAGCTTGCAGATGGCATAATTTTCTCCTACTTACTAGACATTTATCGTTACATTTTGGACAATTCACACAATGTCTTTATAATTTATAGCCTATTTGTTACTCTGATTTATAAACTATATTATGCGTCTAGCCATATGCCTTGCCCAGCCCCATTTGAGTTCAACCAATGTTCATTTTTTCATTCTAATTTGATTTCGATAATGTACGTAAGAATATTATATTCTTGCTCAAAGAAACCACAGACATAGTTCAAAATATGCTTAGGAGTTGATTTTATTATTTAACAGTCACTTCTAAAAGTTACTACTCAACCAGTTGCTATTAAATTAATTCATGTGAAGAAAAATAAATTAAATATTTTCATCTAATTTGTGGAATGTAGTATTCAAATATCTTTCATTCTTTAGCTTCTCTTTGCAATAAACAATACGATTTCCGAGACATTCAGTATTCAGTAGTGTTCACAACACTTTCAGTATCTGAACTTTCCGAGGACCTAGCACGTACTACGTTCGAAATTAAACGTCAAATGAAGGTTCGTACTTCCTTTTCACATGACTTACATGGCAGTAACGTCGAGGATTCGATACCTGCCAATTCTGATTTCATAGTGTTAGCAATATTTGGCAAATAAGTTGTGTAAAACGGTAGCATTAATGTTTAATTTGACTTTCGGTTTCGACCCTAAAAAGTCTATTAGTTAGAAGAGTTTGGGGGCCTCTGAAATAGACGATTATTTAATGTATTCAGTTTTTTAAGTATGGGGCGACCTTGAACACCCGAAATGTGAGCCTGTCTATTAATGCGGACCAGATATGGTACCAACTTGAGTGAGGAACCGGTTGATAATTTCTTTGATGACGGTTACGGGTACAACCGTTGACCATTCATTTAAATTTAAGTAGCTTTCATTTCTTTCGGAAATTAGTTTTCTTATGAAATATATTTGAACCAGTCCTCCTTTTGTTTTGCTAGTATATAAAAATTTATACTTACAACACAGAAATTGATATGCAGAACACAAGAGCTGTAAAATTGATGTTTAATTTTGTTACGTATCCCAAACATTGTAGTTTAATAACAATTACTTTATTTTTAAAATAATGAATGAATTCGCCAAAACTGTTGAACCCATTTCGACAAGACTTTTACTAGCACACAACTGGTCTAACAAGAGCTAGGTAAAAAAATTCAGCTAAAGGTAAGGTTCTGAGCAAAGTCGTCGAATTCAACACGAACAAAGTCGTGGATAACAGCTTATACTACTATAAATACTTACATTAGTCGAAACATTACAGAATTACCGAAGAAGTGCCCCTACATGCATTATTATTTATACATATGTAGTTCTCTTTATACCGGAGCCATATATAGCTCAAATTGTTTGTACATTTTTGCCCTTGAAGTCTACAAAGTTCTAAAAAAATTTGTGAAGTTACACAAAGTCCCCTCTCACAATACATGATCATTGAAATGAACATTCAAAGGAAGCTATGTCTGGCTCCGGTATGAGAGCCAGAGATTTATATGAATAGAATTAAACCTTCATGGATTTTTTGCAAGCGGTTCCCTACAAGCCTTAAAATCATCTAAGGTTGACATAGGAGAGGATAGGTCGTTAAATGCCTAATATTTAATCAAAGATCAGTGACAATTAATATCCGACAATAAACGGTTACATTCATATACAAAATATAAGCGAGTAACTTATTTTTGTCGAGTCTTTGTTATAGTTCTGCGGATGCTCAATGAGTAACAAAGCACTTGAGCTGCGAAAGCCTTGGTAAGTTGTTCGTAACTGTCCAACTGCCATAAAGTTAACGACAGCGCTGCATTTGACGTGCGGTTGTCGGATCTCACAATCTCCCTAACTTTTCATTATAACGTTAACAATATCGCTGCAACGAGATTGAACAATGACTAGTGGATTAGCGCTTTTTTATAATTATTTCAACCTATATCAACTGCTTCTAAACCCACCTACTGATCATCATCACGATTTACAACCCTTGATAACCCACTGCTGGGCTGCCATTCTCCCCTATCCCTTACCAATATCCCATGTACTGGATACAATTAGTACAGTTATTGTAAAACTTTGCTGATAGTAGGGAATGAGACATTCCAAATTCGGGTAAGAACTGATGAGACCCGAGTAGAAAAGTTTGGTTTCCCATTTCATTCGTTTGAAATGAAAATTTAGACCTACTAATATTGTACAACGAGATGGTTCTCACTTTGCATTGTATGTTAGTTGGCCGAGAATGTATGCATGGATTTATAACATGGGAACAGAGGGCCTAACACGAAAATTCTCGATAGTTTTACTTACTTTTACGTTCGAGACCAAAAGTCAAATAAGACTTTTACACTACCTTTAATACAACTCAGTTGCTAAATATTGCTAGCACGGATGAAATCCTAACTCCCACTTATCGAATCGACGTTACAGTCATGTAAGTAGTGTAAAATGAAAGCACGAACCTTCATTTAACGTTTGATATAGAACGTAAAAATAAGTAAAAGTATTAAGAATGTTTGTGCTAGGTCCTCAATATGTTATGTAGATTACTCATTATATCCATTTTTGTACCTTTGATAACGTGTAAGCAAAATTTTCTGATGACCATTTGAGTTATTGTTTAAAAGCATAATACGGAAAGAAATTTGCATTTACATTCGCATATATTCGATCAATCCCACGCAAAACATTGTAAGATGCCAGTTGCAGGGAATTCGTCATAGCAAAAAACCTAGTTTTATATTATGTTACATTATAAATAAAATATGGGTAATGACCCATTTGCTTTTAAACATGAAAATAATTGAAGTCGCAAATGTGGATCATAACCAAAATACGGGGCAAGCCAATAAAATGTTACAACTTCTCTAACCAAACATCAAAATTTTATCATGTTATTAGCGAGATAATGGGGTTATAAGCTTAACTAAACTAGATGAGCGTATTTATGTTACGGTCTGTATATAAACAACGCGAAAATAAGTCGATAGACTCATAAACTGTTATAGATGTTAAAACAAATGATAAAGTGAATATTCGCGGGTTGTTTGCTAAATTGTCTTTTGTATTTGTAAATTAAACCTACCTATCCAATTAGCATGCACATCCAAACTACATGCTATTCATAATCCAAATGTATACAAAAACTAAACTATTTACCTATCCAATATAGAAAAAATCCTTTTTCTTACAACAACGCTCATCTTATTATTAATCACTACAAAATAGGTCACAAAGGAAGTATTTTGTGCTTAAAACTCAAAACAATGCGGAAATATTGTATGAAATCTCATTGTTGCATAGTTTTTCATTCATGCGCTGTTTTTTATTTTGATATAAACCTATCACGAAGGTTTAATCTCTTCCATTAAGATACTGGCTGAAATTAAAATCGACTGAAAAGATCGAAAATAAAACAAATGACGCCACGTTCAATACCATTGTTAAACTTTGATACTTCATATTTAGCAAGCAAAGCTTAAAAGAATGGAAGCAGATAGCGATGTAGTTAAAATCAAAGTAGATTACGCGCCTTGCAGAAGTGACTAAATAAATATACTAAATCACTAACAATCTATACTTTCTATCTATCTATGGATGAAAGTCTCGCCACGTCCTTTTATATACCTATACTATATATACGAAAAAAATGAAATGGTAACTTGTGAAAACTCCATAAAATTGGTAAACCGAGAAAGCATAACAAACTTGTATATGTATTTATAATTATACAAACAAATTATTATTATACCTATATGTGTGTGTGTGTGTGTGTGTGTGTGTGTGTATATATGTACACATTTAAGTACGAGCTGGAAACAAATACAAAAGGAAAAAACGATAAAGGCGGCGCTAAAGACTCAGGATGAATAAATGAACGATAATTTCCGTTTCATTTATATTTAATTCATGAACGCTGCAATCTTGCTGGTTGATTAATTATGATAAATGGAATTGTTCATTTTTCTTTCGCACGGAGATGAAATTTATTTTATTATTGGCTCGCAACTTTGCGTGGCTTCATAAACTTGTAATTAACGTGTATTTTTATCGCTTCTTTAATTAAAAAACTTTAATTTTAAAGGAGTCACAGAAAGTCATTTTAAATATCTTTCCTTTAAACCTTGAATTGAACCTTAATTTCCATAAATGAATTCTTCAAAGTTCATAGTTCGTAATAAAATGTAAGCTAAAAATGGAATGTAGGTTTTCAAAAAGTTGCCGGCTCCACTCTGCGAAATTGTATAAATAGAGAATCGATAATGCTCGGCGTTCGTTCAGAAATCCCAATCTTTCTGTGAGATGTATTTTCACTTGGAGCAGAAAACATTTTTACTTAAAAATTTGTGCTTTAAACCTGAAGAAAATACTCGTATAATTTAATTTTTACTTATGACCTTCTTCTTCTAGTACTATCTTATAGCGGAAGTTGGCAATTGTTATGACTTGCTGTGAACTCTATTGACAGCTGCTTATAAAAGTAGTATATCTAATAACCTGGTTAAGCTAATTAAATTAGTTAAGTTCATTTGGAACATAGAGGCTAGAGTACGGTGAAGAATAAATAATAAATAAATATATACAGGACTATATGACACACGGACGTATGTTCCTCAGGTAGACAACTTAATGCCTGTGTAATAGGTAACAGCCGCCTGTTATACACAAATATTTTTTTTTTTGAAATATATAATTACATACATATGGATAATACACCCAGACTCGAGTTGAAAATCGAACCCACGACCCCCGGAGCAGAAGGCAAGTCACTGCGCCAATTGGCCAGCCTATGTCTATCTCCTTTGTATAACCCACATTAACCATTTTTATCTTTTACGTATTACAAATAAATAATGAACTACTTACTTAGTTATTTTAAAGAATAACGTGCTAATTCTTATCCCTATAAATACGCTAGATACGTTGTTCGTTTCATGCAGATCGAAATTCCAGCATTTCATTAAAATGAATATTTTTGAAGTAATGAGAAGTTTAAAACAGAGTTAAAGCGGCCGCACAGCTGGGCGACCGGAGGGCGTAGGTGCGGTAAGCGACCAATAGATAGCGTTGTTTTGATATTCAATAGTAAGAGTAAGTCAAAGTACGGACAGAACAACGTCTGTTCGGTCGTCTAGTTAGGAATAAAAATATCGATTATCGAAAGTGTAGTCATACACTATGCATGAAAAACGTCATCGATGAATATTATACACATTGTGAACTTTAACGTCTAATTCAAAAAGTAGGTTTCCTAAAATTCCTCGTCTCATAAATGTTGAGTGTTTCCTTATGTTGGTGTTTAGTCCTTTTGTTCCATTCGTGTGTAACTTTATTAAGCGTAATACCCCCGGCGATGCCCGTGATTCTAACATCTATAACATAACCATAGAAAGGACAATCTCTGAGATCACAACTAGTTATATTTTTATTTATATGTAGGCACATAAAAGTGGTTTATTAATATTTTTGACTATGATACTAAAAAACTTGAAAACTTTTTTTTTAATTTTTACGTGACTACAAATTTCTGAATAAAAAGTAACACGTGTGTTGCCTTCCAATGAAAGTTTAATTGGATAATTCAAGAAAAATACGATATTTTGTAAATTTTCGTAATCGTTTTAGCGATATATATACATATGCGACATACATAGCCAAGATCGCATCAAGAGACGCTTAGAGAGGAGGGTTCCGTATATCAAATTCGATAAAGATATTTATTAAAAACAAGGTGTCCGATATCGCTCAAAATAATTTTCTTAATAAGTTTGTAGCATGTTATATAGAAATGAAAAATTTCAAGTCTCTGCATCAATTCATAGGGGAGGAGATCATCTTGCGTTCAGATAGGCGGACGGACGTACAGGCGGACAGACGGGAGAGCATGGACACGAACTTTTCGGTCGGTTCGTGCAATCAATCCCAAAGTTGACGATTCGATCAATGCAGATGCGTGATGGGACCCGCAAGAAGGGACACAACTACGAGCCATCTGGCTGACTCTCAAGGGAATTGTTGTATAGAAAAAAAGTAAATTTTTGCAGTTATTGACTCGGCTAAGAAATGTAAGTCAACAAATTGGTATTTCTTAACTATACACACACTAATAGTCCCAATTTAATTGCGAACCATATTATATAAACATTACAACACTAAATATGATCGGTATTGCAAGTGGGCAGAATTTCAAAGACCCACTAAACCTTCTCCATCTAAATGAGAAAGGAATACCGATGTAGGGTGACCGTGATTTATTACTATTGAAATTAATACACGATAGAAATTAGTCGCTAGACCGCCGTATATTGCTGATTGAAATCGGTACTATGTCATTTGAATTAAGTAGTATCCCTTACATTTGCGTTCACTTGTGGTCAATGTCAAATTAAAATATTCTTTATTCACATATACTTTTACAAGCGTTTGTGGACGTCACATGATGTAATTTTTCTGTCATAATTTAATACTATCTGTGCCCGCGAGTGTCTGATATGCGACAAACGTATTTGTTAAATAACGTCAAAATTCCTTGTCAGATTTCGCTCAAAATAAATTTCATAATGAGCTTTTAGCATGTCCTATGAACATGGAATTTCGAGGTCTCTACATCTAATAGTTTGAAAATCCTAGGGGGGATCATGGTGCAAAACACTTTGAAGGCCAATTACTCGAAAAAGGTACCCATAATAAAAACCTGTGTAAGAAATCTCACCTTTATTTTTAAAGAGCTATTCAATGATACCACAAACGATGACGTTGAATGAAAAAAAATTCGTCCTCACATGAGTGGGAGCCACTCCTAAAATATAAAATAATTATTACATTATGATGTCAAAAATATAATTTTACGCAATACATAATTGTACCAAATTAAATGCATTACTATTCACAATTGTAGAAGTTAGATATGATGCGGACAGAAAGACGAGCAGGCAGCTAAGTGCCTACCGACGCCCATGGACATCTGAACCACCAGGAGGCTAGCAGATTCGTTGTCGGCATTTAATGACGAGACTCCACCTCCGAGAAGTCTCACAAACCAAACGAAACGTATACACGTTAATGGGTATCACTTTATTGGTGACCACCTTTGCGCTATTTCTTTTTTTTTTTTTTTTCAAACTTTTAGACGTAGTGATTTGAAAGTTATTTAACTGATACGTTTATTAGGTAGGCATCAGGTTCGGAACCCTTCTATATAAGCGTGTCTTGACACGCTTTGCTTATATACTGTGATATTACTCTTCTTTACACTACTAACTTTTTATTATATATATTTCAAGTCTTTAATCGCGGATATATGCAAAACAATTAATTAATCTATTCCGGTATCACAACATTTTTAAGTTCGTTTTTGCGATACACCTTTAGCTATAGGAAATATACGACCTGTAAAATTTCGCAAGTTTTATGATTGCAATTTTAAACGCCTAACTTTAACGAAACTGAGCCACGCGTAATAAATTATAATAAAATCATAGAATCAATCATATGTAGGCTATACAGGATGTATCTGACATCGTAACGCAAACTTTGTGATAATGCTACATTTAATGTCCTAAATAAGGTTACGATAATCATTCATCTCGGAAATGAGCGGTTACAGGTATTGCCATCTTCGCAGTTACCCGCGACTTCATCCATGTAAATAGGCGAAAAAATAAACTAATTTTAGCATGATGATAGCCTTTAGCCCACCTCGATAAATGGGCTATCTAACGCTGAAAGATTTTTTCAAATCGCACCAGTAGTTCCTGAGATTAACACGTTCAAGCAAACGTAATACGTAGTATTCGTAATTAGCAATCATGACTAACTTTCCGGAAACTAGAACAGGACTGGATAGAGTTCCTCTTCCAATTTCTCTCCTGTCATCGCTCTTTATTCGGTATACACAATGTGCGCAAAATATAATATAACCCTAGACCATCGTATCGTATATAACATGCGTGTAAACTCAAATTAGAGGATAGGATAAAAATAAAGTGAGTCGTGTTCGATATAATGGTACAGACATTCGGCCTACCCACAAAATTCGAACAACGTCCGGCTATTAAAACTTAAAAATTTAAATTTTCGATTAAGTATAATATTTAAAAATGGAACAAACTTATTCAATGGACGACATTGTTCAACAATGTTCCATTTTCGACTAAAACGTCCGGACGTATTAATGTCAGTCTTTCTTTAGTGTCAAGCCGACATAACATGTTTTTGATACATATTGGGGGATTGGCGAACTTGAAAGGGAAAGGTATTCAATTTCATTTAATATGACTGCCTAAAAACCTTCGCGACTACATCCGCGTTGTTTTCTTTGACTTTTATGCAAACTTTAAACCCTTATTTCACTCCTTTTGAGTGTAATTTATGTCCTTCTTCCTTCAAGGCCCGCACTATCTTTCTCCTAAAATTCATGGGAATTAGATGAGTGGTTTTGGCGTGAAAACTTAACAGAAAGTGTTGTTTCAAATTTACTATCTTAGTAATGAGGATAAACTAGCTGTGCCCGCGAGTTCGTCCGCGTAAAACTAGGGAAAAAAATAGACTCAATTTCAGCGTGGTAATATATAGTCTATAGTCTTCCTAAATAAATGGACTATGTAACAATGAAAGAATTATTCAAATCGGACCAGTAGTTCCTGAGATTATCACGTTCAAGTAAACAAAGAAAGTAAACCAAATCTTCAGATTTATGTATTAAGTATAGATAAATTTTGGAATAAAAATACAGTGGACCTTGGAGACGCACATAGTGAGTCGAACTCGTGAGCCAGGCTAATAAAATTAGGTAATAAAAGTAGATTCAATTTTAGCGTGTTGATAACTAGCCTATAGCCTTCTTCGACAAATGTGCTATTTTACACTGAAAGATTTTTTCAAATAGGACCAGTAGTTTCTGAGGTTAGCGCATTCAAGCAAACAAACTCTTGAGCACTATGTATTAGTAGCTGTGCCCGCGATTTTGTCCGCGCAAAGTAAGGTAAAAAAAAAAGTTCAATTTTAACGTGTTGATAATGCCTTCCTTGATAAATGGGCTACCTAACAGTGAAAAAAAATTTGTAATCAGACCGCTAGTTCTTGAGATTAGCGCGTTTAAGAAAACAAACAGTCTTCAGCTTTATATATTAGTATAGAATATATAAATATAGATAGGAGGTCGTGGCCTAATCAGTGGTCGGCATTTGAGTCGATCGCTAGGTTAAGTTGCTATTGCTACAACCGAGAGACAGATGGGTGACCCATTCTGGCACTGGTTTATATTCGATATCCAACCTCCTCCGTGTTTCGGAAGGCACGTAAAACAGTGGGACCCGTTTAATGACACATCTGCGATCCCCTGGTGTTGCAGTTGTCCATGGGCGTCGGTAGTCACTTAAGAGTACCGCCTGCTCGTTTGCCCCCTTGTTATATATATATATAAAAGCGTATTATACTGTTGAAGACTATGTTAAAGATAAATCAATAATAATATCAATATATCTGCAGCGCTGTTTTTCAAGTATGACGTTTAGCGTGACGTCATGGACACCTTGATAAAGGTAAATAAAGAAGAAAAACATTACTATCACAATCTCTCTACTTCCTAGTGTTATCCCGGGTAAGTACCAGGGTCCGCTTAGATTGCAGAGGACTAGGCTGTGGGGCGAGTTAAGATGACCGATTTCCATCTGACGCCATCCTCGGAACCCCCACGATCTCTACAACCTTACGATTAATATCACAAAGTGACATTATTAATCGGGGTATTTTGGTATAGAAGTTTCTGTTTATTGGGCGAAATTCTACCACAGCTTGTGGATCTGATTCCCACCAAGCGTCTGTATTATTTATATAAGTAGTAGACGATGTATTACCCGAAATTTGGCTCGTTTTCTATTAGCCAGTTAGAGCGCGGGGGGTTCCCTAAAATCTTCAGAAATTGCGTCACGGAATACTTGAACGCCCCCTAATATTATATTATATATTTTATAATTCATAATATTATATATTATAGAATAATACTAATGTCTTATAAGAGCACCGTGTTATAGGGGGGGATAACAGTATTAAATAATGAAATAAACATTTTAAGTACAAATTAATACGTTTATTTAAATTAAACTACAACTTAAAGACAGTCTTACGACATGACAGATTTCAATTACTGGCATAACTTATTTCGCTAACAATAATGTCTTAAAACGTTAAAAGAAGTATAGCTTTAATGGTTCCTTTATACATTTATTTTAAGCTTAAAATTTGCTGTTGTACTACTGGTTAGTCGGCTACTAGCTTCATTAGTTCATTAAATCTGCATTATGGTTGTTGCAAATGTAAGCATCAGATGCTATTGTTGTTATAACATATAATAAGTATAAGTAAATTAGAATTTCCTTTTCCTACTGTTACAATAACACTTCCTTTTGCTTATTTCCTTTAATATTATGTTAGTTAATATTAAGTCTTGTTCTATTCTATCCTAGATCTCATGTGAGAAAGAGGTACTGGTACCCGGACGCGCCGGACCAATTCGGCTACAAGCAAGGCGCTACCTCTAATTACGATTAATATCACAAAGTGACATTAATCGAAATCGTGGTGTAAATCGAATAGGCATTGGTGTGCGTGTATTTTTATTTTAATAATTTAATATATCAATATTGCCTACTTTAATAAAATATTAGCATTCGCACGCCTACCTCTATATGAAATAGAGTTGTGCCAAATTTCATACACGGTCATGCGCGCAATTTTTTTTAAATGGTACCTAAATTACTTAGTAACTATTTAGTAACCTGTGCCTAAAGTTTTCGCTTCACGTGTTAATAATAATAAATCTCATCAAAACCTACTAAGCAAGTAGATCGCTTGGCAAAGGAGTACTCCTTATAAGGTACTTGTTGCGGACAGATGCTACAAGAAAAGTGGCAGAGGGCCGTCTTCGACCGCGGACGTTGGCGACGCTACTAAGTGGGCGAGATAGCTAACTCTTGCTGGAGTTAGACGAAGATAGCGCTATCTCGCTCACGTAAACACGGATTGTTTACTAGGAGTTATCTATCGCGCATAGATTTTATTTTTTGACCCCCCCCCCTTTGGATTTTTGAACTAGTAGATATAGAGACTTCAAATTTTACATGTGAATAGGACATACTAAAAACTCTTTAGGACAATTATTTTGAGCGAAATGGGACAACAAGTTTTCAAGTTATTTGAAAAATAGTTTTATCGCGTGTCAGATACGGAACCCTTTTATATAAGCGTGTCTTAACTTTATTTTATAAAGGTCGGCAACGAGCGAATAAATACCAATGTCTTATTTCTAAGTTGTTTTTTTTTTATACAAAATTCACAGGAAAAGATCACTGTTAAATAATAAAACCAGTTTATTTAATAATATGTAACCG
This sequence comes from Charaxes varanes, assembly GCA_024363005.1. Taxonomy (NCBI): domain Eukaryota; kingdom Metazoa; phylum Arthropoda; class Insecta; order Lepidoptera; family Nymphalidae; genus Charaxes; species Charaxes varanes. The sequence goes on from JANCMC010017835.1 coordinate 405,087, forward strand.
GTATAATTAAAACTATTTAAGTCGTTAAAAATATCCACTGTAGTGGTATAATAATAGGATTGTGACCTTTAATCGAAGCATTTTGATGAATCTACGAATTAATGAGGCCTTGGCGGCAAAACATTATACAAACAAGTACAACAAACTGTATGATCAACATGCGAAAAAGGGACACTCTTGGGAGAGGGCGAGTCCAAATTTCGATGCTCTGCCCAGCGAGTGCGACCAATAAATGTGACCTACATTGAAGGGCGGAGGGAGGCACGGAGCTATTTTTAGATCTCTATATTTAGCCGAGACCTGGGCCGCATCCTTCAGAAATTCTTTTGTTTTTATTGTAAACGTCTAAAGCCATCTAAGAGTGACCTTTTAAAACGTATTCAATACAAATTGATTAGATATGAATGTAGCAATAAATACAAAAACATATTACGAATATTTGCATCGAAAAAGGAGAAACTTAGAAAAACCCTGCGGCTACAAACACTTTAAATTAATCTACTAAAAGGATTTGTAATATGCAGGAAATTAACAGATAAAATTAATTGCGTGTAAACTTTCCTGCCTGTCATGGACACAAAATTTCTTCCGCTTCTATTATTCTATAGTCTGTCAAAGATTTAAAGACAAAAACCTTTAGAAGATATTAATAAAGCCGTTTTAAAAGCGATTATCTCTCATTGATACTATCCGAAGAAAAAACGATCAGAAAGAACAAAATTGAATTTGTAATATTTGATATGGATATTTATTAAAGAATGCAACACGGATTTTTTTTCACCAATTCAGTGGATTACACTTTTAAAAGGGTTTAAAATGTAGGGAAACTAGAAAATGTGTAGATTATATATTGTATATTTTAATTAACCTCCTATGATTCAAATATCGTCTAAAAAAACGTCTGTCACGAAATCTATATCACGACTCCCATATTATAAACAACGCTCGCTTACCACTGGACCATCGCGCCTCATTTATTAATAGCTCAAGCAATTTAATACAGTGGTTGTAAATTTTCATGGCATATAAAACGCCAGCTCAAACCGGTTTGAAGCAATCAAGCTCGTGCCATATTCGTGACTCTCGTGTTTATTTCATATTACAAAAATGTATTATAGTCTAAATATAAAAAAAAAACAAAATCAAAGGTCGCGTTCCTCCGCTGATGACATAATAAGTAGTTCTAAATATTAGAAAATTATGAGTTATTATATAGCATGTATAGTCGACCAAGAAAGTGCTTTACCTTTGCTCTGCTTTGCTTTTGAAACTGATATACCAACGAAAAATACTGGTACTCGATATTTTGGTACTTGATATCATATTATTAAATTTTTATTGTTAGAAGCCGCTTAGAATATGTTATATAAATATTTGTATTAATGAAAAAAAAAAGATAAACTATTTATTGTATCGTGTGGGTACCATCTTGCGTAAAAAAATCATTTATAAGTTTAGTGCGCCAGACATAATGTGCTACGACTACAGTCTACGTCGCCCACGTAGCGGGAGCGCGTAGCAATTTATGTAGAGGTTGATTTGCCTCTTGTCTACCATTCATTTTTAATATTTGCTTTACTTGACTGCGTGTAACCTATTAAATATCTAAATACAAAAATGTGAAAAGGATAATAATTTATTAATAGCATAGACAATAATCATCTAGAATTGAATTGAAATAATAATAATAATAAAGGGGGTCCACTGAAATCATCCAAATCGTTATATCAGCCGATGCAACGGTTTGATCCCAGTCAGTTTCTCGCACTATCTGAGACGACTGGGTTTTTTTATGGCAATTCACTCGCAATCAAAGTGCAAACAGCGGTGTTGCTGGACTCGCCTATGAAACTTCGCCGGTTTCTCAATCTGTCGCCTTGTCTCCCGGCCGTTTGGCCTCCCTCGCCAGGGCATATCCTTGGAAATGCAAAATGTATGTAGATATATGATATTTATGAAAGTATATTTGAATTATTTATTTATCTAGACGGGTGTGAGCTAAATGAATATGCCGATAGTAATTGCTAACAACAAATTTCGTAATTTTTTCGTTGCTATTCCAGTACGTTAGTAATAAAAGGAAATTATTATTGTATTTACAATAACTGCGGTTATTTTAAATGTCAAGACATTTAATTTGTATCACTCTCGAAGACAATACGTTTATGTTAATAATGCTATATAAATAGTAATAAACATTAGAAAGATCGTTTAAGGATCCCAAAGAAAAAAAAACAAAATAATGTCGATAAGTCTTATCTATATTTTATATGTCTATAATTTATACTTTAACGGTAATATAATAAATTTTGAATTCATTACTCCTTTAGCATTATTTCATTATTATAAAGTGGAGATTTCGGAATCAAATATAAATAAAATGTTTTGAGAGATGTATATAAATAAACTAGTATTCTGATTAATAATTCGTGCACGTGCCCAGCATCATTCGGCGGACACAAGTTTATAAATTATAATATTTGTATGCTAATGTATACCAATACATCAGAACGCCCGCCATCGCGACTGCATCCTGTGACCTTTTCAAAACGCTTCTTTTTAGCTTTAATGAAAATAGGTAACGTACAAATCGCCAAAAATAATTATGAAGCGAGGATTTTTGTGTATTAACCTTGTATGTCTAATAGCGGAATTCTTACGTTAAAAGCGACATAAAAAACGCAATTGATCAGCATTTTTTAGCTGCTTATCTAGGAAATTAATTGTTATTAATCGCATTTATACATCCAACACGGCTGAATCGAAAATATCCTAAACCGATTGCCTACACTTAAGAAGAATTAAAAAAAAATATATAGAGGTAGTAGACCAGGCTATACAAAATAAATATTATGAAATAGCAATATTCTTTCTAAGAATTGGTTGAACTAGTCTCGCTTACTATAAAATTGACATCATTTGGCACAATGCCATTTTTTGAACAAGCCAATTCGTTCTCTCCAAAATTTTATGTGTTACCCCATAATAGTATTTAAAAAATAGCAACAGTGTACTAGTCGTAATACTCCCAAATAATCACATTATATCTAACCAAAGTCGTGGAATACATATATTGGACTAGCAGACCCGGTAGACGTTGTCATGACCTATAGACTTAGTTCACAGGAAAGTTAGTACGAACGTCATCTATTGGAAATATTTTGACCGACTCTACTTTTTTTTATTTAGTATTTTTTAAATAATCGTTTATGTTGTCTTTTCTTTCTTAAATCGCCCAAAAAATAATGCGAATACAACAAAACGGACAGGAGTCCAATAGGCCTAGCCGTTTTTGATTTATATCGAGAAACAAAGGTACCTAGTTTAGGTTACATATCGACAGCAGCGCCACCTACTGAGTCCAAATTATCTGCAAACCCTTAACAAGCCCCTTAGATTACACACACTAAATCCACAAGGTTCAGCTATTTTGGAGGAGCTGAGTGACAAAGGCTGTACAAATAGTCGATTTTTATAAATATTTATAGAATCTTATTCATGAGCTTCTAGAATTCCTTACAGCATGCTGACATCCACAGCTGAATAATAGTTAAACTTTGTGCTAACAATCTCCACCCTTGCTACAAGTACGTTATGTACTTCCTAGTTCCGGTCCTTCTAGCCAGTACCGGCCCGAGGTAGATTTTAGGATAGAGCGAGACCCAATTATAGGCAAATAGAAGAGTTCGTACTAATTTTTCAGACGTCGCTCTAGTTGTGCTCCCCTCGAACGTAACGTATTGTTAGTCGCAGTGATATTAATCGGGTCCCACTGTTTTACGTGCCTTCCGAAACACGGAGGAGGTCGGATATCAAATATAAGCCAGGGTTAGGATGGGTCACCCATCTATCACCCGGTCGCAGCAAGAGCTACTTAACCCAGCGCTCGACTTAAATGTCGACCACTGATTAGGCCACAACCTCCACTGCGAAAATATGTCATTATATAAATAAAAAGGTATTCTTAAGAAAAATGAAGAGAAAAGCTTCCTTGAAATATATAATAGACTTTCTTGTGTAATGCTGAAATTATTTTATCCTATTAACTTTTGTTATCCTATTACATTTCATTGAAACGTTTTATGTGTCAATTTTATTTGAGTAATAAATATTTGTTTTTATTTTATTATTAACTCGCACATTTTTCATTGTGTGTATTATTATAAACGCTTGATTTATGGACATCAAGATGCTGGGTGTTTTTTTTTTTATCGTCGTGTACTCCACAGGCTAAAGGCCTGTGCCATTGTTATCTTCTTTTTATTTTTTTGTTTTATTGTTACCTTTGATTTTATTTAGTCTAATGCCCAGCTGTTCTCTCACAAATGACAACAACCTAAGCTTTTTGTGTTGTATTACTCAAATAATGTTTCATCTTTTATCCTACCCTGCATGTCTTAACACCTGCACGCAGGAGGACTTAATGGTTGCCACTTACAGGGCAGTCAGTGGCTATGTTCTGGGCCAAGGCCATATACTGTTTGCTAACGAAATTCTCAGAAGATTACCCTTTACAAAGCTTTACTTCTACATAGACTAGCTATTATCTGTGACTGTATGTACTGGCTGGTTGCCGTACCGTGCCGCATTTATATCCGGCTCGAAGGACCACTATGTACGGGCTGGTTGCCGTACAGAGATATTTATGTATGGTTGTGGTAAAATCAAAGATAAAATAGTTACTGGTTACTAGTTACTGGTTGGTGACAGACTCAATAATTTATTATTTATACTAAAATCTTACCAATGCAAAGCACTATGCACAATATCTGAACCTATAACTGTGCGGTGCTGTGTAACACTGTGTTAGGCTGGCCCGTTGGCGCAGTGGGCAGTGACCCTGCCTTCTGCTCCGGGGGTCGTGGGTTCGATTCCCACCTCGTGTCTGACATAATGTTATATGTTATTTAAGCGAAATAGTGGAGGGAAAACCACAAATTTTGGGGATAAGTGATCATGAAGCGATCGTCCTTTTTCTGTCTTTAGTTTATTGTAGATCTTTCTTCTCGTTTTTTAGCTTTCGTGTCCTTAAAAGTGATCTAAAAAGTTCTAAACCTGTCACGAAGTGACGAAATAGATCCCTGAAAAAATGGCCAAGAGCGGTGCAAGATACGCTTATATGGAAGGCTTCCGTGTTTGATACGCTATAAACGAATTTGTTAAATAACTTCAAAAGTTGTTGTCCGTTTTCGTTCAGTATAACTTTTCTAATGAGTTTTTAGCATGTTCTATTAATATGGAAAATTTCAAGTCTCTACGTCTAATAGTTTGGAAATGCTACATGCAGACAGACGGACGGACGGACAGACAGAGCAAAATTATAGGGGTTCCTTGTAGTAGAGTAGTACGGAACCCTAAAAATCGTGATAGAAATTGGTTTTACTAACCTAGATTTTCATAAAATATAATAATATATATAACGGGATGTTTCTTATTTTAATTTCATTCTCATTGTTTTTTGTGCTAAGTTTGTTATTGCGATAAGTTGACGTGAAAACGCCAAACTAACATAATACTCTTCTGCCACATTTAGACGTCTAAGCTGTTTACTGGAACATTTACTTACAAGGAGCGTACCTTATTGCATCTCACAGTTTTAACCATATTTTCAACTATTATTATTATGTAAACAGTTTAAACTTGCTGACGACTAGGACTACATAATTGTTCTTTGGAAGGCGTTTTTTTTTTTTTAAAAGGTATTTTTTTTAAATTTATATTTTTAAACTGATGTCTGATGTGAGTAATATTCTTGTATCAGTTTACAACGAGACATTAACAATTCGATCCTTCCTATTCACACTAATATATAAAGCTGAAGAGTTTGTATGTTTGTATGTTTAAACGCGCTAATCTCAGTAAGTACAGATCCGATTTGAAAAATTTGTTCAGTGTTAGATAGGTCATTTATCGAGGAAGGCTATAGGCTATATATCTTTACGCTAAGAACAATAGGAGCGGAGCGCTAATGAAGAATATTTGAAAATCGGGGGTTCTTTTTCCCACTAGAGAGCTTCCGCTGAGTATTATTTATTACTAGCTGTGCTTCGTCCGCGTAAAATTAGGTAAAAAAAATAATTCAATTTTACCTGATGATTGATAGATGGCAACGGCGCCGGCTACGTAGCCATGGATACCTGCGGTTGCCAGTGGAGTAGCCGATAGTAGTCGTGGCTACGCTTCTAATTTGGCGACGTTGCCAAACCGTCGTCAAGTGAGTTACGTGTCCTAAATTTTAATAAGAATTGTTTTTTAGCAATCTCACGAAGTTGTTAAAAGGAGATAGTGTTTTTCGTTTGTTTAAGTTCTTTGTTATTACTAACACATGCAGTTTGTATTCTGTATTGATAATTTGGTCACTGCATACTTATATTTTGTGTATTAATGTAGTGGAATGCACTTTTCCTGTATCACAGTTTCTTTTAACTAGCAGAGGAATAAGGTTTTTAACTCAAACGTAAGTTTCTTAAATAAAAAAAATACGTAGCCAGCGACGTCGCCATGGCGTCTCTGTGACGTAGGGCTATTAAGGCTAAGAAGTGGAAGAAATATGTAAGAATGACCACATTTCACTCTACTAATCGTTCATTTCGTGTCAAGTGGATAATTTGACTTTGTAGATTAAACAATAAACAGACTCGACACTTTGAAGTTTAAAATGGATTTGTGACCGTTTCACAACCAATATACTTAATATAGCTTGTGGTAATTTCTGTTTTTTTTAAAGAAATTGTCACGCAAAGTAAGATATTTTACTTCATACCACTTTCATATCCTTATATTTTCTTTTTATCTCTGCTTGACAAATATACAGTAACTAATACACGTAATGTATGTGTATATTTTTTTAGCTTCATTTATTTGGCTATTTCATATGTTCATTTGTAATTTAAGTTTATAAAATTTATTTCGAATTAACATTGGAAGTTGTAGAAATTTGTAAGGAACTCTCTATATATTTTAAATGACAAAGTTATTCTGAAATGTTCAACACATTATATTTCAATTTAGCAAAATGTTCGAAATTTTTAGTCAAAAAGCGAAACATTAAGCTATTGCCTACTTAGTAATAAGCTTAGAAGATGTAGATTTATCATCAGTCCTCTTCTATTCAAAAAAATAGTTTAATTAAAAAAATATTATAAGTAATTTTTTAATAAGGTTGGATCATCTAAAATGTTTATTTTAAATAATAAATACAAGCTTTAGATATTACTAATTTATTAAAATAATGCCTCCAAAATCTTCGGTGGCACGCCCAACGAAATATTATTAAAGTGATTTATAGTGACACATTTGAAAATACATTTTCGTCAAAATGAAATTATTTTTCGTGTCAATTACGTGACAATCCAAACAATTAGTGGTGGGTGTTGTGGTAATTCTAGATCGCGGCGGCGGAAAAATGTTGCAAACACAATTTCAAGAAAAAGGCTAACTAATATTGATCATATTATAACATAATATAATCGAAATATGTCTTATTTTAATTGACTTACCTTTAGGTTTATTAAGTTTTTTTATACATTTTTTTTATTGCGCTTGTATGACCCCAAATGAGCATAATATATTATAGAACAATATTAACGCGTTATAGAATACCGTGTTATGTGGAGCACTATAGTATATCTAATTGTATAGAGACGAGACCATAGTTGTATATATGTATACTTACCTTTTATTATAGGTTAGCTATGATTAGTTTGTTTGCCTCTGCCTCTAATATTGTTTCAATGTTGGAGTGCGTTCCAATAAGAGATCGTAACGTTTTAAAGTGCTCATTCAGATATTCGACATTTGACGAGTGCAATTGTTACGATCATAAAACGTCCAGGTGATACTTAGCGGAACGCACTGTTAAGATAAAGTGACGTCAGGACAACTTCGACTATTTTGGAGAAAATTTGAATCCTAAAATTTATGTTTTTTTTCTGCTATAAAAACGTAAATTTCCGCAGAAATATTAACTTTCTTGGCAATAGTAGATACCTGAGATCATTATAAACCTATTTTTCAAACTTTTTCACCTCGCCTGTTGAAGGAGCACACCATTCTTGTATTCGCTTATCTTTTCTTGTATTGTTTGTTGGAAATCCTTAAATAAATAAAATAAACTACAAACTAGATCTCACTGGCTGATTGAAATTTGCCCACAAATCTTTTTGTGTATCCTTTGCTTAGTACAACGACATATATTGTTCTATTTGACAAATAATATGACATACGTTGTCACGATTACGCTTTGACATCGTCATACACATGTGTGTATAAATCGTTTGGAATTGTTGTGCGTGTGCATTTTGCGTCACTCGACGTTTTCGCCACCACCATAACGATCGCAGTCGTCAAATGTCGAATATGTGAATGAGAAGTTTAAAACGTTGCGATCGCTTTGGAAACACTCTTATAATATACGGTAACGTCATACTTTCTACTGGTGTTTTAGCTATCATGGCGGATTGTTGTATTTTAGTTTCTTTTTTTTTATAATCTCTATAAATCTATAAATCTCAATCGCAATATAAAAATATATATGTTTGTTAAGCTTTATGTATCTTATTTTATCAGATAAATACATAATTTAAATGATTTCTAATTGCTGTCGTCATGCCTATTATGTATTATAGAGAAATCCACTTTATTACCTCCTACCTAACCGTACTATCTACACTAATATTAAATGTGAAACTCTGTCTGTTACGTTTTCACGCCTAAACCGCTTAATCTATTTTCATAAATTTCCGTGTAGTCAGGTGGGACATTGGAGAAGAACATAGGCTACTTTTTACAAAAGTGGCTAGTGTTTCGCATCAAAAAATTAAAAACCTCAAAATTTAATAAAATTACTGAATTACTTCGGACTAAGTCGCGTCACTTGACGTGACAGCATTGCCGCCACTTCACGCCGATCTCATGTGAGAGAGAGCTTTTATTTCTATAGATAACTACGTTAGCAGTATTTTTCAAAACCGCAATTATTCATTTATTAATGAACGAATTAGATTTTGTATAAAAGGCAGTAGTGGGCGTTAGTTAATTAAGGAATGGCTTAATTACTTTGCACAAATCCGCGAATAGAAACGAACGAGAATCGGTGCGACAATTTAGTCATTTTAATTCTTCACCTCCAAAAAATTATTCGATATAGAAAAAATATCGAAATGGTTCGAAAACTTTTCCCCTCAACTAACATTCTTAAAAAATCAATCTACTCCTATTAATTAGTATGAAGAATATTATTGATCGGTGATTGGGCAGACGCTGTCCTGCCCGAACGTTGGGTTACTAACTATTTACTACATTCTACTATACATATAATATTGTCCCCGTTCATTCTACTATACATATAATATTATATATATATATAATATTGTCCCCGTTTCCTTTCCCGTTCCCATTCCATAATGCTTCACTCTTTTGGCACTAATGGCTTAAACATGTCTTTATCAGAACATTTATTACCTGGATTATGAAATCCAGGTAATAAAAATTACGACAGGTAATTACGTCGCAGTCTTTTAGGGTATCATACTTTATTGGGCTGTAAAAACCCTTTTATATATCGTATGAGAACAAAAATATATATTGATGCACGATTTGTATATTTTTTGTACTCAATTTCGTTCTTAATCCTCATTAAGAAAGAATGGCCCAAGTCTTAAATGAAAGATGCCCAGGACTTTATGATGCCCACAAAGGTATACAAGAATTTGGTAGAATTGTTAATGCTTCGTGTTTTAGTCCGTATCTATACAAATAAATAAAGCTGAGTTTATTTGCTTGCTTGAACGCACTAATCTCAGGAACTACTGGTCCGATTTGAAGAATTCTTTCAGTGTTATATAGCCCATTTAACGAGGAAGGTTATAGGTTAAACGCTAAAATTGAATCTACTTTTTTTACCTAATTTCACGCGGACGAAGTCGCGGGCACAGCATGTTAGTTATAAAAGCAAACTTTTTTTCGACAGACTTGACACGTATAAAAGATCGTGGAGCGAAGCTTCATAGACTATCAGAAGTCTTAATTTTAATTAAAAAAAAGTATAGTCCAGTCAACACGCGCTGGAATTTTTTTCGCCTTATGCGAATCGAATGACACGTCAAACATATTTTTAAAAGGCAAAAAATTCACCTAAACAGCAGCTTATCACTAGCTGCTCATAGTCATTCATTGAATCCATACGGACGGAGTCGCATGTAACAACTAGTGTATTAATCGTGAATATTTCTATAGATTTTTAAAGAGCATATATGAACATTATTTTGCATGCGGTACCCAGATGACATAAAAAATAAACTGTTAGCAGAATTAACCGATTTCAGATGGCGGACAGTAAAATTTTACGAGAATTTATTGACATTTGTGTTTTATATGGCTGTTAATTTCAAAATGGCGCCGGTGTCTTGTCTGGTTTTGGAAATAATTTAACTTAAAGCCTGTTTCGTCGCTTGGTAGTAAAATTCCAATATTAATTTTACGTCCTTAATAAGGATAAGAACGAGAATGACAATGGGAATGGGAATGGGAATGGGAATGGGAATGGGAATGTGAATAGGAGTAGGAATAAGAATATACCACTGTGTCTGATTCTGATGAGACTTTTAAAGGAATACTCTCCTCTTGATGAATTTGTGACATTAAATTCTTTCTGTGCACCGTGAGTCCAACTTATGGTTGAATAAAGAAAGACCCTGATATTCCCATTTTACATTTCCCCACGTTCTTGTTTTAACGTACACAAGCATTAAAAAAAATTACTGGTACTCCTGGAGTTCCAGCAGAAATGAAAAAGTATCGTCAGAAGAGTCGGTGACGATGACGTCAATGAAGTCGTTGCCAAAACATAAAGCGTGAAACTCGCGTCTTCATCACCGAACGCTTGACATTAACTTTGACTTTAATTCTGACTTTGCCGCCACCGTTACCGACACCTCTCACGATTCGTTTTCATTTCTGTTGAGGCTCTCGTACTACCAGTCTTCCTTTTTAAAGTACACATACAACTCACGGAAGGGATCGGCGACGATGACTTGTAATGACAATGACACGAAATCAATGGTTTTCCACGTCTCAAAGCAGAGCGCGACGCGCCTAAAGAAGTTTTAACTTCAAAAAAAATTCTTAATTTTTTTATCTACTGTTTCACACCTATACAGGTGGCAACCCTATTAAAAAAAATTGTGCGTGCTGAGCTATCATCAAGACCATAACATGATTTATTATCTACTTTTATAGTGCGGCCTATCGAATAACGCACAGCTTTTGCATTTGCGCGCCAAATTATTATGCCGACGAGTACCTTACAAAACGTTCAAAAATAAACTCTATACTTGAAGCATACGGTTGTTTTCATATGAAACAATCAAATATAAACGCATAAAGAAAGTTGTGCTTTCCGTAAGACAACCCGATGCGTAAGCTTAGCTTTCTGCTTTTAGGGTTGTAGTCCATGCAATGCGATATTAAATGTGTCTTTATAAATAAATATATTATTTTAAGAACGCCAAGCATAAACTGCCGGGGTTATGTTGAAAAATTTACAATAACACATGACTTTGTAAATACATTAAACAACGTACTCTGATTATGAATTACTTACTTTTTAATTACTTATATACATTTGACAAATAACAAATTGCAACAGTTATCATCACTGGATCAAAAGATATGACTGTAATATTTTAAAACCTGTTATAAATGGTAAGAAATGTAGGGAGGCAGCGACGCTAAATTTGTAGTCACTAAAGCGTTATGGGGATTATATAGATTAGGTGTAGAAACGAAAAGAAAAAGTTATGTTAAGGTAAGGACATATTATCAATATCGCCTGGAGCGTTGTTTTATAGAGCGCGTGTTGGTTTTAGCTACATTGTCCTAAGATGATCATCAGATTACATGGTTTCCGTAAACCTTAAAGGATTTCTTTAAAAATAAAACTATCGCGCTCGAATATGTTTTGTTGACGATTTTTTTTTTTACAACTTTGTGACTCTGCTATTCTCTTATTTTACGCTAAATTCGTTAGATTATTAAAATGTAAACTCATCTCCATGTAATAAACTTACCGTATCTTAATTTGCAGCTTTCTAGTAGTTCTAAGGATCTTATAAGGGACCAACAACGAACCCCCCCCCCCCCCATATTAAGAGTTCATATTTGGTGGGGGTACATTACAGTGTTCTCCCTATATAGTTTTATGACGCGCTCCAATATGCAAAATCCCCTATTGATCCCCCTACCATAGGCTGCGCTGGGCAAATGCCTCTCTGTGCCTATACAGCCGAATGATTTCTAAACTTCTAAAGACATAGTCAAGTCCAGCCAAAATTTATTAGCACACGATGGTTTCCCATAGCATCGCATGAGACGTGGAATACACGCTTATTTCGCACTTTGATGCGCCGCAAGTTTTACATTAATCTTATCAAAAATCAACACGTTTTTGATTGGAACGTGATATTTGGTAACATGAGCGGCGTGGGTACAGATTCCCAGTAATAACAATAGAATATAATGCAATTCAAGGTATGTCTGAGAACAATGTATCGAGAATGTATTATATTTAAAGGGAATATCTTTTATACGTGCAGTCTGTGGGTTAACAGTTGCTACAACGACTGCGTGTCCAATACAACAATGCTTTCAGGATGCTGATAGGGTTGCCGTGGCGTAGTAGTGCATCGGGGATGTTCACAAAGTCACAAGTTGATGACTTCTCAGCTGTGATGAGAAAGAAATGTGCATCCCTGCTGTACCACTTGCGCGGCAGCGACGACAGCATCCTGAGGGTTTTCGCTGAGAGGTGGGATTCACCGATGTTTAGAAGGTGGATCTTTCTTCACAAAAATTTTTGTGAAGTTTTTTCTTACTAACACTAGCTCGTAAGTTTTTTACTAACCCCTATGAAACTTGTTCCGAAATAAATTAATTTTGAATTTTAATCCATGTTAAAAAAAACGTTAATACATTTTAAAGAAAATAGCATAACTTTGCAAAGAAAGGTTTTCTTGAGAATATAATGTATTATATTTAAAGGAAAAAATTTTAGGCCCACATTAAAAGAAGGTTAATAAATTTTCAAGAATGTATCACTAGCTGTGCACGAGACTTCGTTTGTGTAAAATTCGTTAAAAAAGGTTGAATTTTCGAGTGATGACCTATATGAGGAGCCCTATAGATGAGGCTATAGCCTTCCTTGATAAATGGGCTATCTAACTCTGAAAGAATTTTTCAAATTGGACCAGTAGTTCCTGAGATTAGCGCTTTCAAGGAAAGAAACAAACTCTTCAGCTTTAAGTATAAATATATAACGATATAAGTATAGATCATTTTTAATTATTTGTGAAGAACCCTATTTTCCTTCATAAGAATCTTTTTCATAACTGAAGGCATATTTAGAAAAAATACTTAAATTGGTCCAGGTGTTATCAAGTTATGGTGTGACCAATAAGATGAGAATCATTTCATCATACATTTGTGAAAAGAAAGATATAAAAGGGGACGAATTTCTTAGCATTCCATGGATTTACCGTGCGGGTGCCGGCATTAACCCTGCACCTGGGTCGCAAGTCCCAGGCGCTGCCTTGGTTCCTTCTCTGATTAATTTAAGTGGGTATTAAAATTTTGCTTTGGCCATTGTTAATTATATGATAAATTGATATATTATACCTCTTCGATAAATTCCAGCAGAGCTTCTCTGTTGTCTTCCCAGTAAGTGGGCAGGTCTTCGGCTGGCGGGAATTTGTAGCAGCCCAGTTCCAGAGTTAGTTCCATGTCGTTGGTATGCAGGTAGTTCCAGTCCTGCATCCCACCAGCTAATACGTACCTGTTCATAGAATCATTATTACTATCATTTATTCAAATATCTTACTCTAAATACATTTTTAAATATTAATATAAAAATGCAAACATTTAAAAATATATAAAAAATAGAGGCCAGGACCCAAGCAACCGGTGGTTAGGGCTCCAGATTGAGAAACTTCCTCACAACACGTGCCGTCTCAAGCAATACTGCCTTCTGTATCAGACTCTTGATCCAACAATCAAGCGAGAGCTTTTTAAGGTGTTTATTAAAGCTCTTCGCTATAAGACCATTGACTGAGACAACGATCGTACTGGAAACGTGGAGGTTTTCAATTTGTATTGAATCGATTGAAAATACGTAGCAGTCAAATGGGAGGTTTGTTTCGAGTAATGATTATTTTTTGTTACAAAACATGGTCTAACATGGTCCAACATGGTCGAACCAATCAACCAATAACAAACTAGGTTATTTTTATGTATGTTCTTTCTTCTAAAAACACTGACATAAATCGACGGTCCCTACGTACAAAGCAACACGTCGGATAGGACAATTTTTAATTACATAAAAGGCGATTTAATGAATAATACACATATATACTTATATTTTAATAATATTTTTATGCTTCTAAAAAAGAAAGCTGTAGATTTGTATGTATGTATATTTGACTTTTTAAACTGCGATTTAAAATGCGCACCACTCATTGATCGATCTGTTACGAGTCTCATAGATTTTGTCTTTAAAAAAAAAGATTTAAAATAAAACGAAATAGAAAATGGCTTAATTAATATGACGACCGTCGAGAATGGAAGTTGGAGAGAGACTGAAGCTACGTGGAAAGGAAGCTTAGACGGGATGAGGGGGAGATGCTGACTAAGGACCTTTAATTGCCATTCTTTTGGTAAATTGGAGGAGCGAATTAATTTTCATTGTCGTAATTGATGACAAAGAATTATGGGGGGGGGTTCAAAAGCTGTGTGGCGTACATGGAAAATTTTAAATTTTATGTCTTTTATTAATATACTAAATAACATTATTAAAAGAAACTGCTGTATTTTTGGTTATGTGATGTTACATCAAGGGGAGAGAGTTTCAAAAATGTGACAATGTGTGGAGGGAAGAGTTAAAAAAACTTTAAAATTCATGTGAAGTAAGTCACGGATGATCCATAAGCTGCGGAACCTAAATTTTAACACTGTTTATGCCTTCAGGAGCTTTAAGATATTGATCAGTTTAATCACTACTATTAATTTCAGCATTAGTTTTTATCATTTGTTTTTAACACTGCCTATGTTTTAATGCCTGGTTGACGCAGTTCTCTTTTCCTGTACTTCCCCTTTTGTTTTTAGCCCGCTTGCACCTTTTCCTTTGTTTTACACTCCATTATCCTGTATACTTCCTGATATGATGTCCCGTCCCTAGGGATCCAAAAGAGAGACTGCTTTCACCTTCAAGAAACGAAAAGAAACCCCTGACAGTTTCTTAATAAAGTAAAGGACAGTATTTGGCTCAATTTCTTGTGATCGCCCCTCTTTAAAGGCCGGTAACGCATCTGCTAGCTTCCTGATCGTGTAGATGGCCACGGGCGTCGGTAGTCACTTAGGTGATGAACCTGCTCGTTTGCCCCTTGTGATATAAAAAAAGTCAATATTGAGGGAGGACGACGTATACCGGGTCCGCTAGTATTATAAAGAGGAAAGATTTGATTGTTTGTTTGCTATAGGCTCTGAAACTGTCTTTCATCTCTAAAATCATATATTATCTCTGATGAACACAGGCGATTTATCTACTTCCTAGCGTTATCCCGGTTTAGTACCAAGCTCCGCTAAAATTGCAGAGGATTTGGCTGTGGAGCGAGTTAAGATGACCGATTGCCATCTGACTTCATCCTCGGAACCCCCACGATCTCTACAACCATACGATTAATATCACATGTGACACAAGTGACATTAATCGGGTCCCACTATTTTACGTGCCTTCCGAAACACGGAGGAGGTTGGATATCAAATATAAACCAGACTCGTTTAATGCGATTAAACTCGAGCGTTTAAGGTTTTGATATTCTCGAATACAATCGCGTTAATTTTAATATAACATTTTTTTTAGGGTTCCGTAAAAGAAAAAGCTCACTTTAATTTATACATGCCCTTTGAAAACCATCAAAAAATAAAGTTGAATTGACATTAGACATAAATGTTTGATGATTTTTAAATAATTAAATACGTTTGCCACATCTGCGACACTCCCTTCCTCTTGGTATGACGTCACATTATCAAGAAAACTGAAGTTTCTTTTAATTCTTTTATATTCATGCTATGTCCGCGAAATTAAGTAAAAAAAAAATTAATATTAGCGCGATATAAAGCCTATAGCCTTCTTCGATAAATGAGCTATCTAACACTGAAGGAATTTTGCAAATCGGACCAGTAGTTCCTGAGATTAGTGCGTTAAAGCAAACAAGCAATCACACAAACTCTTCATATTTTTGTATTCGTATAGATATAGGTTATGTCAATAAAATATGAAAAAAATTAAATTTCGACTTGTGACACACAGCCTTTGATGCCTTTGGTGATACACCCCCCCCCGCATTGTTAGAGCTCTCATTGTGCGACCACCTGCCTTGTTAATGGAACCAATCGCCACCATTACAATGACTTCCCCTGCAAACTCGGGGAGGAATGACTTTAACGATACCGACTGTATATTCGTCAGCTGTTGTCATAATGTTAGATTATGCCTCCAAAGAATATTTACAAAACTCTAGAATCAAACGTTTCATTTGGAGCGACAGATTAAAGAAATTCTTATTTCCTACCACAATTCTTTAGGATTCCGTAGTACAAGGAATCCTTATAATTTCGCTCTGTCCGTCCGTTCGGCCGTCTGTCTGCCCGTAAGGTCCCCAGCATTTACAAACTATTAGACGGAGAAACTTGAAATTTTCCATGTTGATAGAACATGCTAAAAAGTCATTAGGAAAATTATTTTGAACGAAACAGGACTACAACTTTTGAAGTTATTAAACAAATACGTTTATAGCGTACGGAACCCATGGAACATGGGAAATTTCTTTTTTTTTTTTTTAAAAAAAGAATATTAGGAATACTTTTTAGGTATGTCTAATATTCCCTTTTCCCCTCCTACTAAGCTTAATTTTCAAAGGAAAGTTTAAAACAAAGAGAGCAGCCTATTTAACCATTGTTAATTAACTAGGTATAACTTTGCGATCAAAAGCATTATATTGTGTGCAAATATTAATCCATGCCACGAGGTCAATCTCACATCTCATTACTATAATGTTGATGTACTTCTTCTGAAGAATAAATCTTCTGAGTTAAATCCAACAATTTTTGGCTGTAGAGAATAATAAAAGTCTAATTGGCAACGCTCTATGGATTTCAGAACAGCCCAGGTTTCGATGAAATCAAAGGCCTTCTCATAGTCCACAAATACTAGACACAGGGAACGATTATACTCTTCGGACTTTTGTATAACCTGCCTCACTTTGTGGATGTGGTCTCTGATACCACATCCCCCTTGAAGCCCGTTCTGTTCCATCATCTATAATTTCAGAATCATATCTATTATCCTGTAATATCATAAATTCTTAAAAATTATTATTTTACTTAACAACATCGAATAATAAAACTGTGAATTGAAGAGCTCCAACAAAATCGCAGCTAACCGTGTAACGAGCTGTGGCGTGCCATTTTCTAAGTGGAAAACCCAAATATATCACAAAAAGAATTAAAACTAAATGTAGTAAAACAAAAATAAAAACATTACAGTTAACTGGAACGCTTAATAAACCTAGCTATAGATAAGCTGTAAAGTTATAATTAATGCCAAATACTGAGGTTTGCGATCACTTGAAGCTGTGAAAAAATCAGCTTCTAGGTGTATGCAATAAAAAAATATGGCCGTTTATGTCACATTAGTAGAGAGAACCAAAACCTATAGGGTACTTCCCGCAGATCTAGAATGATGAAATTTTACAAGAAGCTATATCTTATAGTACTAACAATTATAGGGAAATTTCCGAAAAACTAAAATTTGCGACAAAAAAAAAGTTTGCAGTAACTGTCAAATTAAAAGAAATCTCATGAAAAGTTTTAAATTAACCTGGTGATGGTACGGAACCCCTAGTGCGCGAGTCTGACTCGCTCTTGCCCGATTTATATTTACTAGATATTTGACAATTAATACACATAAAGTCGTCATGATTATGCTTTGGCACAATCTTATAATAAAACGTACACATGTGTGTATAAATCGTTTGGCATTGGTGTGCTTTTTTGTCTCAAGTTAACGGTTTCCGGGATTTTGCCTATATAAGTACTTCAAAATATAGCTTCTTGCCAAATTTCAGCATTTCATTTCTTATAATTTAATTTGATGACTAGTGCAGCTTTAATTAGCGCTTGCAATATGTCCCTATACATTTTTTTTTTTATTAAACAAGAATGTGATATAGGGTTGTTTATATTCTTTAGATGAGAGCCTTAATTAGAATAATTATTTGTTACATTTAATCAACTTACATTTTATACTTTATGTCATAACAATTTTCAATTTAAAGAATTTGGTACATTGTACTTCTTTTGTATTTAAAGACACATCAGTATGGGTGAAACGCTCATCAGTAGGTATTCTTCAATAATAATAGTGTTTTGGTTCGTTTCTCATCTTCCACAGCGCTTAAAGTTGAAATCTAAAAAAGACGGAGTTTTAGCAATGATCACGGACTGATCATATCGAGTCCAACGTATTGCAGGGGAAGGAGCCAAAGCAGCGCCTTAAACTTGCTGGGCTCAAGTGAAGGTTTAAAGGATCCTTTAGGGGTATAAACACTCACCTTCAATACATATTTCAAGTCTTGACAAATTGTTGCCATATTAACATTTGTCCTCTACTAGACTAGGGACCCACCCGGCTACGCACTGGTATATAATTTACATTATCGAAGTTTTCATAAGGACCCCTAACATTTCTCCTAACAAAATTCTTTCAGTGTTAGATAGCCCATTTATTGAGGAAGGCTATAGACTATATATTATCACGCTAAGACCACTAGGAGCGAAGCAACAGTGAAGAATGTTTCAAAATCGGGGGTTATTTTTCCCTTTTGAGAGCTTCCGCTGCGTGCGCCGCCTAAAAGGTTAAAGTTTCGCAAAAATCATGTTTGACAGAATTGTTTCCCTTTAAAAGTTCCAAATAAAAGTCCGAGGTAGCTTTTAAGGTTGGCTCACTATAACCTTTTATATGCTAACCAAATATATAATAATAATGCATTATATATGAAGGTGTTTTATAATCATTATATTAATCC
Organism: Charaxes varanes; assembly: GCA_024363005.1. Lineage (NCBI taxonomy): Eukaryota > Metazoa > Arthropoda > Insecta > Lepidoptera > Nymphalidae > Charaxes > Charaxes varanes. Next base: position 424,223 of record JANCMC010017835.1, read on the forward strand.
TTATTAAGAAACTATTTTAAGTAATAAGAGTTTCCCACGCCTATGACGTCGTGGAGTACAGCTAGTCATAATACAAGTATAGAAGAAGATTCTAGAACTAGGTATTGAAGTTATCGCTACACCTTTATCTAGCATTATCTGTAAGTCCTCTGGCATCAACTGCTCATCGTAGTATTCTGCTGAACTTAAACTTTCCTCAATAGGCAGAAATTCACTCTATCTTTCTCTTAACGTATCAAGTTTAGAGGAGTTATTTCGCCACCTAGCTAGAGAGCTTCCTGTACGTGTACCAAATCGCAGTCTCTACTCAAGAATTCTTGTGTTAAACCTCAGTAGTTATTGTTTCTATGACTGATGCCTGTAGACTGTATTCATCAATATAATGAACAACATATTCAACATTTTGCTGGCAACCGATATTTATATGTTATTATTAGTGGGGTTGCATATTTGCATAGCTGTTTCAGCGCGTCGTTTGCTACCAACAGGTATCGGCCGGGTAATATTTGTATCGTCTTTGTCCTCGCTACTGAGTTCTGTATAGCCTGTTTAACAAATGCTCATACGAATATATCCATACAATTCTCTCCTCGTCTGCAATATCTATCACCGTATATGTGATAGGAGTGACAAATGTATGAATTTGGTGAAGTGTGCACAAAAACTAAAACGCAGAATATTAAAAAATTTAAGTGTTTTTTTTTTTAATTTAGAATTTACTATAAGTCCTATATTCTTCTTCTTCAGATGGATCGGGGTTATACCTTATATATTTCAGCAGACTTTGAAGATTACAACATTTTAGAAAATACTTTTATACTCAGATAAAAAAACCTACATGTACAACATTCTCAAAAGTATTCCTAGTACGTTTTTTTAATTAATTACTTAGTTCGTATCTGGAGATGACATCTTTGTTGCATTTAATTAAGCAAAAGTTGCTGATATTTTGAGAATGTAAATTTGCAAACGAACGTAAATTTCCTCGGAAGCATTTTTGAATCTCTGTCGCAGTACATCTGGTCGCCAGACGGCAAAAGTAAATTTGATATTTTTAAGACATGCTGACTCTTGCATTAAAATGAAACAATGAGGTTCTTTGCCTGGAGTGTAGAGTAGATTGGTGAAGTAGCAATAATAATAATAATTTACTTACTCTCTCAAGCCTTATATTCTTCGACTCAACGTTGAATCACTCGATAAACATAAACCTCACCTACATAGAACTACAGAAAGCCACAATATTAAACACTTGTAGAATGGTAAGAATATTCCTATCCTTTTAATAACAGTTTCATTGTAGCTTAATTCTACACTATACGTTCCAGAATCAACGTACATTTAACAGTCATATACATATAGAATAGAGTGTACACTCCTATTTCTCGCTTGGCGGAAAGCCCGCGAAAATAGTGGAATATCCAAGTATTTGGGAAGAACAATAAATATATTAAGAGATATAATAATAATAACTAGTAGTAATAATAAAATTTCTCAATCTGGAGCCCTAACCACCGGTTGCTTGGGTTCTTGCCTCGCCTTTGGCGGTCATCTATTTTTATATATGTTTAAATGTTTGTATTTTTATATTAATATTTCAAAATGTATTTAGAGTAAAAAAATTAAACAAATGATAGTCAATAAAAATAAGAAACAACCGTTTATTTCAGGCATTCATAAAAGCAATGATTATAACCCATATACATAATGGTAATAGTATAAGTGCTTATAGGGTTAGTAAATTTGTTATCTTATTATTTAAGTGTTGGTAAAAGTAATATAAAAATGTTAGTTACTGTAATAATTAAAATAAAAATAATATTGCAGTTCGTAAGACTGGGTAACCTATAATATTCAGTAACAGTCAACCCAAAATCAGCATTACATTGAAAAAACCCTGACAAATAAAGAACTGGGCTACCCTAATCTTGGCTAAAAGCCCTGATAAGAACACCCAAGAAACCCTGAAAATCCCTGGTTATAAATCATCCTCAATAAATGCTTATCATTTATTGATAGCGAAATACGAGCTATGTTTGTTTATCAATAAATGCAGTTGAAAGAGTAGGTTGGGGAGAAACGTCAGAAGTTAATTTTTATTTTATGTAGATTTTTGTATTCGTTTTCTTCACTCCCTCATTACTGACGTATGCACAATCAGTCAATGTAGAGTTTCACAGTCTCACAAGAAACTCCAATAGTTTTATCTGCCCGTCCGTCTGTCCTTCCACATTATGTTCCAATCGATTGATGATGATTTCGAAACTATTAGATGTAGAGGCTTGAAATCATCCATGTTGATAGGGCATGCTGAGAACTCATTAGCGTTAAATTAAAGCTCTGCACATACAGTATAATAACGCCTTCAGGATTTTTCTGGTGGTGCAGGTGTCCATAAGCGCCAATAGTTACTTATATATTACCTTGTTTGCTTTTTGTAACAAGAATCTTGATGGGATTGCCCCAATTCTGTAGCGCGTCAGGGATGTTCATCGATTTTCGTGTGGGTTAACAGCCCTAGTGCATAGGGTTTGGGCCAGTTCTTATGGGATCCTAAGAGTATTCACCGATAGGTTTGATTGTCAGTAATTCAACCAATGTTGCAAGGTTCTGACAACTGACAATACGAATTAAATGTTAAATTTTATTTTTCAATTTTTATTTTTATTTAACGTTCGTCTATTACTAAAAGTTAAAACTGAAATCATATTTCTGTTAAATTTAATTTCAATATTACGTATACTATAATATGTTATATCATTTATTACAAATTATAATTATTCATAATTTAAGTACAAAATAGCATTTAAGTATCACATTTAGTATCAAATTTCCCCATATTTTTATAGGGAGAATTCCACGGTTCGTCATAATGACTCCTTAAAATAAGACAAGCAATCTGGTATATAAGTCCTTCATCGGCAATCAATATAATACTTGCTTCGTACATCATTTCACAGTAACAATCAGAGAGAAAAAGAGAACAGACATACCGATAATCTTATAAAATGAATCTCTCTTTAGTTATCTGTTTGAGTACAATTTTAGTAACTGCAAACTGCGGTTCCTTATATGAATTATTTGGCGCTTTAGGAGATGGAATTGGTAATATAACTGAAATGAAAGCAAATACAATTAAAAAAGTTGTGCATACTGTTCTGGAAACGAAGAAAAGATTAATAGAAGATGTGGGTGATATAGTAATTCATAAGAATTGTGGCACACGAAAGTGCAGTGAACGCAGTCCTCCAAATCTCCAAAATTTAGTTTAGATTATGTTGAAACCACAGATTACACCAAACAGCGATAAAGGTGTATTAGACACTATCATTGTAAACGGACCTGGAAACATTCTACCAGTACTAAATTCTGTGAATGGAAATTATATAAATGATAATAAAAAAGTGAAAAATGAAAGTGAAAAAGATGCAGTAAATATCAAACCAAATGAAAACGAAATTGGAATGACTTCTATAGGAATAGAACCGAGAATCATTCAAAGTTGCACTTTAGAAATGTCCAATACCCCTAAAAACCACTAAAATCTTATTAGACAAATATAAATTAGAATTATTTTAAACAAAAAACGCACATATACTAGTTAATTAATGGTATTTTGGAAAAAAGGATTGTTATAAACAAAATATTTTTTTTTTTGGAAATAAAAAGCTTTTATTTTTGAAACGTATCCTTCTTTATGCGGGAATTTGAACCAGTGTCGCCTGGTAATCCGGGCATTCATTATTTTGCCTCGAAGGGCCTATTTTTTTGTTTTGTTAGTCCTTATTATATCAGCTATCTACTAATCAAAGTATTGTTAAAATGAGTCCAACGGTATCTCAAAGACTACCTAAGAAACAGAGAAGACCATCATAAAAAAATTGTTAAAAAGGATATATTTTTTCTTAAGTGTATTGCAATAAGTAACAATTTTATTTCGACGTTACAAAACATATACTTCAAATGCCGGTAACTGACTAAGGTAAAAACTAACAGATTTACTAACAGATATTATCATATACCTTGGTGGATTAAGGCTAGAACAGAAAGGACATTGGTGGACTCCATAAAAAGCAGCAAAAATGTATTTGCTGGCATAAGGCCCAGCCCTCTCCGTTCGCCTCGATCCTCTGGCATTGCTGAGAGACGTGGGTTCACTCTGCATCTTTTATCGCATATATCATGAGGAGTGTTCGGCGGAATTGTCTACAGCTATGACATGCTACAATGCCATTATGTTATCACTAGCACTAAGCTAAAGGGGCGTCCTTAACACGAGGACGCTACAAGAAATTTCCTGGGCCGTGCACAGGACCGAAGTTACATACCTAATACTACAGTACTACTCTTCAGTCAGAGTCAGCCATATTATTTTTTATAAAGAACTAGCTGTTTGCCGCGACTACATCAGCGTAAAATTGAACATGCAAGAGGTCATAAATCACCTTAATTTGGTGCTATCAAAAAATCCGTTCTTAGCGCATATCTATTATCTATAAACTATTTCCTTGCCAAATTTCATCTTTGCACGTCCCACGGTTTTCGAAATCTCGTGATATATCGCTTTTGTGTTTATGTATACCAATTTTTTTTTGTATGCGTAATATTTTCGGTACGATGATAGCCTAGCTTATTCGTGGCCCGTTCGAACAATTTTTTTAAGCTACCGAGGCTATTTAGCAAAGGATATATACATACATACATAGCAGTATATGGCACACGGACGGATATAAAATGAAATAAAATAAAAATTGGTATGTTTAATATATAGTCTTTGCCCGTAGATATTCATGTTTTATTCATAAATTCAAATTCGAATGATATTTTATTCAAGTAGACTTTTACAAGCTGTGTTGATATAAACCTTATTTATTTCCGACCAAGAAATTCGAATGTCGTTTGCACGTCAATTAGTTATAAGGCTCATTTTTGCTTGTAATGCATTACGTTAATTTCTAACAATAGCCCTTAGCGGAATTTTCTTTAACTAGGATCTGTCATCCAAAATGGTAAAGCACTTTCTTGGTCGACCATATATTTATACCACATATTATTGATGAAAACCGCATTAAAATCCGTGGCTTAGTTTATAAGCTCTAAGCCTACAAAAGCGGAGGCGACTATTTTATACTATGAAAAGATTGTAAATAGCCTTAGAGAGCCTTAGGGACGTATCTCACTGAGACGTCATGGCGACGTCTCCAGTTACGTATCCAAACAATTCATATTAAAAATTAGTCAACTAACTCACCAGGCGAGGGGGTGGCGAAGTCGCCAAATTAGAGGCGTAGCCACGATTACCGATAAACGACGACTTGACGGATTTGGCAATGCAGATATCAAGTCTTCAAGTAGTTTCTTTACTTCTTCCAAGTCGTCCTGTTTCTCTAGAGGCAGGAGTTCTACCATCTCCGGATTACATTTGGTCTTAAATGAGCCATCAATGTCGTAGACGTATGCGATACCACCTGATACAAAAAGGGAACGAAATATTAAGTAATTGTACGAACATATAATGAAATAGAAGTATTTAATTTTAGCATTATTTTAAACGAACAATTCCCGATGCAAAGTACTTTATGGATTCTGTAAGTCTAGTCTAGTCCCATTAATATATGTTAGCTATGTTCGAAAACTGGTGTCATTAGTAAAAATATAAACTTTTAAACTTTCGCGATTAACATTAGAATAATTTGTTAGGCGGGATATATCGCGATCTTTTTTTCGTGACCACGGTATAATGCCAGTGTGCCGAAACGTCGTAACCTAAAAATAATACCAAGGCATTATCGTGATTAGTAAAAATACCTCTGTACCTTACACAATTCAATATGAATTCAGTATGCTTTGTAATATCTTGGACTATTTTGAATATAAGAAGCTCACCGCTCATCCCGGCGGCGAAGTTGCGACAAAACCTTCAATAACATTATACGAACATTTTCGCAAGTGTGAGGAGGTGTGATGAGATTTGGCTCAGTTATAGTTTATATAGAGGAGTGGATACTCTAACCCCAGGAGCAATTAGGGCACTGACACATCAAGCCATTGCAGGGTTTATACACTCTGTAGGCCTTGATGATGAGTAATAAGTACCATAGGTCTAATCTTAGCATAACAACCTCCTTAAATAATAATAATTATATAGAGGAGGGTATGCAAATACTATATTTTTTTTAATATGCAATATTAATATATTAAATTATTAAAATAAAACCACACCTACACACCAATTACAAACTATTTACATGATTAACACATAACACACAACTGTGGATGTGTACATAAGAATGTTTATATAAATCAGAGTCATTGTGATGGTAAAAGTAATCAATTGTCTAAGGCAGTGGTTCCCAAACTTATTTTGTCTACTGCCCACTTTGAGAATAAATATTTTTTAGCGCCCTCATTTTTTCACCTACTTAAAAACCACTATAACTTCAAATTGAATTAATTAATTATTGTGACCTATATATGTATATCAGCGGAAGCTCTGAAATGGGGAAAAACCCCCGATTTTGAAACATTCTTCATTGGTGCTCCGCTCCTTTTGTACTTAATGTGATGATATATAGCCTATAGCCTTCCTCGATAAATGGGCTTTACAATACTGAAAGAATTTTTCAAATCGGATGGGTATTTCCTGAGATTACTGCGTTCAAACAAACAAACTGTTTAGCTTTATTTATTAGTATAAATATCTGAGTTGTGTTGCTGATACTTAAAATAGGTTAAACCTGCTAAACAAATAGGTTAATTATTCAGTTTCAGGACTTTCCCCAAAAATGCATATTTTTCTTTTTTTTTGTCACGAAGTTGTTGTATCTAACAACTTAAGCCTGTTGTTGTTTCGTTTTTTGTTCTCCAAGAATGGAGTAAAAATACATTATTGTAGGTGCTATAAACATAATTAAAAAAAAAATAGGTTCTATTTTTAAAATTGACCCCTTTTATGCTAAAAGGGGTCAATTCCGCAGCCATCTTGTTCAGGGTGTAATGTGACAATCCCGTCTCGCTGTTACGCAAGAGGGAATGAATCGGACGCGTCAGTATAGTAATATTTGGGGGTACCCTAACTACCGCTTCGCAGCGATGGATAACTTATTTTACGGAGTCACCTAACTGAGAACATTTGAGAACATGTCATCATTCGCCTATGATGACATTTTTTCAAATGTCATATAATATACAACGCCAGGAGCAAAAAAAATTAACTCCTCATTTAAATGTAACTGTACACGTTTTTTTTTTTAAATAAACTTCCTTTTGATATTCGGGAAATTTATTTTAATAAATTTAAATCTTTTATAATAAGAGAAGTCATTCAAAAATTCTATTATAATGTAAAGGATTATTTGAATGATCGTAATACTTGGGAATAAATAGCTCTAACCGAATTTGAATTATTGTGAAATGGCGATTAGAAAAAATTCCCGACTGAGTTTATTGTAGGCTTTTCTTAGGGCAGGGCGCAAGAAACACTCGGCGAACTTAGTTTTTAAATCCTAAATTTTATCTCCAAAATATTATATAATGATTTAAAAAAAAAAAACATATAAATATTATGACATTCACAACTGTTTGAAAAAAGTCTGTGTTCATAGAAAACTTAGACTTTTTTATTCAGTGGTAATATTCACTTTTCCCCTCCTACTAAGCTTAAATTAATAGCTTGTATTAGGAGTGGGTGTGACAATACGACAATGGCGGTGGGGTTTGAACAGGGCACCTTGCGGATTTCAGGCCATACATTATACCGTTGAGCTATTGAGGCTCTACTTATTTAATTGTTCATCATTATCATCGTTCCTCCACATTGATTTCGATGAAGGCGACCCAAAAACATAAGGATTACGAATATTTATTACTTATTGTTAGTTTTAACTAGCGTCTAATACGTTACAAGCTTTGACATGTATTTAGTATTTGGGCAAGACATATTCATAATTATTTTTTTTTCGAATAAATAAACTTGAACGTCTAATTGCGTAGTGCCATAAATTAAGACCAGCATACAGTCAATAAATAAATTACAGTGAAGACGGTTAAAATGAAAGATACGGAGGAACACTATAATTTAATAAGAATAAAGCCAAAAGCGTGCCACGGCACGCTTATATACAGGGATTCCGTATCTAATACGCGATAAAAGTGTTTGTTAAATAATTCCAAAAGTTATAGTCCAATTTCTAATATTTTTGTGTATATGACGTGACAGTATTGCCGCCACATCACGCCTATCTTATCTGAGAATGAGGTACTTATACTCGGACACGCCGGCAGAATGTGTCTGCAAACCAAAAGGACTACAATCGTAGTAGCTCTGACTAAAAGCAATAGAAATTAAGCTTCGAACAACATACCAATATTCTTCTGCATCTGCCTCAACTTGTCCATAGCATTGGACTCGTTGTTCTTGGCCTCGCTGAGCAATCGCTGAGTCTTGCTCAGTTCCGCGCGCAGCTCGCTCTCGGCCGCCGCGGCCTTCTGCAGAGCGGTCGACAGTTGCTCCACAGTGCCTTTGAGCGAAGTGCACCTGTCCTCCAGGGAGGCAATAGTGCGTGTGTACCCTTCGCAACGCTCCTGTAATTTCTGATATAGATTTTCTCATAAGTGCCTGTTACTACAATTTATTTGCTCGAGTAAGTGAGTGTCGATAAGAGGAGGTCATGGCCTAATCAGTGGTCGGCATTTAAGTCGATCGCTAAGTTAAGTTGCTCTGGGCGCGACCGCGTGATAGATGGGTGACCCATTCTAGGGTAGAAAAACAACACCCTATCTAAATATGCCTAGCCAGTTTTTTTTCAGTCGCTGTGGCCGAATACGGTTAGGAAGTATGATGATGACACACAAATAATCGCTGCGAGCACGTAAGAATGGAAAAGTTTGAGTGCGTCAACCGAGTACTCGCTCTTAATTTACTGTCACAATTCAACTCTAGTTAGAGAGATTTAACTCGAGTCAACTCGATTTAAGCACAACTCGAGTTGACATCCCTACTCACAGGCTATGCCGGTGTTGTAGACATTAGGAATAATAGTCTGTGCCTTTTTGTAGACAACAATAATACAAAGCTTACAATTCTTTTCTATACATATTATTAGTTAGTATATTAAATTTGACTTGGTAACATATTAATTTTGAAATGGCTGATATGATAGGTAATTAATATTTGTTTCCTTGGTTGTGATTCAACTGAGCCACAAATCTAATTATAATCTTTCTATTTTAGCCTTTAGAACTTGGAAGCGACATAGAACAATCTTTTATAAAATAACGAGTAGTGCTTTTATATTTTATGTAAAAGGTGCAGGACATGCAGATGTTCATCCAGTTTAAACCCGACGGGTTCTATTTATAAATATTAGGGATATTTTAGGTATGTCTAATATTCTCATTATGCCGGTAGTCACTTATGCCTGACGCGATTTTAAACCTAAATAATTACATATTTATACCTATCTGGTGCCTAAAATATGTTCCCGCTAATAGATTACAGGATTAAATGTCGATTTATCACTAATTAAAATAACAAACAAAGGCTGGCACTGCGCAGTTAGTCGAGGAAAACAATATTCAACCAGATAAGTTGGTAATATAAGCTAATGTGCTGATAGGCGTTAATTACAAAAATAGACGCGAATAAAACAAATTATGGTATGGTTTTACAGTGCCTCTTATGCTTTTATGTTATAATAATTGCTTAATCGTATAACCATTTCACAAAAGTGTCACTTTATAGGACAAACTTACAATTATTGTTAACAAACTAGTCACACAGAGGATCTAGTTGTCCAGTTGCCTATTATGGTATATTTAAATAAATTATTTTTAAATAAAAAGAAAACCGCCTTCAAAAACAAAAAGGCGAGGAACTGAAAAGCAAAAAATAAATAGAGGTGGGAATCGAACCCACGACCTCCGGAGTGGAAGGCAGGTTCACTGCCCACTGCGCCATCGGGCCACTTCAGTCATTTAATACATTCTATTATCCTATAATATTGTCCCCATTCCCTTTCCTTTTCCTGTCCCATAAGGGTTCACTATTTTGGCGTTAATGGCTCAAAAATGAACGAGCTATATGCTGTTGCAAACTTTTTTGTAGAACTATTTTAGGTAAACACTTCCTTTATACGTGCCCCCCTAACAGTTTTTGCAGCGCACGTCAAAATAGCGAAATTTTTTCTTCCTTACTTCACATTTATCCTTATATTTTGGACAATTCATACAGTATATTTATAATTTATAGACTATATGTCACTCTGATGTATGAACTCTTTTATTGTAAAGTTTTATTAATATCCATTCCGTAGTTTTTCCGTGATAGTGTCAAACAAACATCCATGTGTATAGTCGACCAAAAAAACAGTACCTTTTAATTTTTTTTTGTATTTTGTTAATAAAAGACAAAAAATTAAGATTTTGTCATGTGACGTCACAAAGATTTTGACTCCAATGACCAATCATTTAAGTTTACCTGCAGTTTAATAAGAAGATAATTTAGTGACTGGTCAGACACTTAGAATATTTAGGGCGAGTACTTAGTATTCGATTCTCGTTATAAATATGTAATATTTTTTGACCAGATTTTCTTAAAGTTTGGCCTTACTTTGTGCGGCTAATTGACTGTTCAGAAAAGGTACTCCGTAAATGCATTTCCTAGAGTAAAGAACTGGTTAGTTATAAAAAAAGATTTAATGACGGCTGTCAGTCGAAATTAAACGCGATATCAATTATAAATAAAATTATAATTCAGTTCATTTTGATTTATGTTTGCCTATACTAATAAATGAAATATGTGCCTTGGTATTTTTAACTGTTTAAGACAGGCCAGGACTAGAGTATGTAGAGAAAATCATCATCATGTATCCACGCTAGTATGTCCATGCGTTCCGTACATAATTAGACAACTTTCTCTTAATCTTACGTAGTATTTAATTGATATGTACATTAAATGTTATAACTTTGGGAGAGTAATATGTGATAAATATTTTAGACGAATTATTTAATTTAAGAAATTTTTATTTATATCAAACGTATACGCAACCAACAGTTATGGTCATTTATGTATGTCGCATTTCTTATACTAGTACATTCGCAAAGGGAAAAAAAATAAGGTACTTCCCTTTGACCAAGATTCATTAAATTTGGCAAGAAGCTATATTAAGGAAAAAATCAGAAAACCGTACATCTGAAGTTACATCACAAGAAAATGTGATGACTTTGGTCGAATTAAAAAAATCAAAGTATAAATTTTAAAATAGCCTAGTTATTAAGTGAAGTATGGAACCTTTATTGCGCGAGTCGGACTCGCACTTGCCCGGTATATTTTTTTTTTTTGTAATAATAAAGCAACTAGCATCAGCAATGTGGTTGAGCGTATACAAGTGCCTCCAGCTTCCACTTCATAAATACAGAATTATTAATACTCAATGTTGTTGATGGAGTGCTGCAAAGGCTGGGCACGTCAGGACCAAGGCAGCAGGTAACGCACCACCCTGTCCTCCGGTCACCTGATTTAAATTCAGATTCAGATTTTTTTTTAATCAGCCCTTGATAACAAGCGGACTACCAAGGGCTGATTCAGATCTCTGATCAGAAGCTGTCTTATATTCCTGTTTCCCCTCCTACTAAATAGAACCTTGTGTTAGAGTGTGTGCAATAATACCGCACCGGCGTCGGGTATTGAACCAGGTACCTTGCGGATCAGTTCACCCCTTCTACTGTTGAGCTGTTCAGGTTTTAATTTGGGTATGTATTAATACCTTTTAGGCTTTAATGAGATGTTAGTTTAATGTATTTGTTATTGTTTAGATGTGCAGTGAAAAATACCGAGGCGCAGCAGTGACCGCGCTCTCTTTGGCTCACAACGCTGGTATACTGCTGATGTACCTGGCTGCCGATGCAGCAATGCAACACAGGTATAACAACATTTTTACACAGTTAATAACATCTGTGACGAAATCTCTAAAACCGCGGGACGTACAAATAATAAATTAGGTAACAAGGTAGAAATAAACTATCGAGGTACGTACTAATTTCAAATATAATATACTAGCATTTTGAGGAGGTCGTGGCCTAATCAGTGGTTGGAATTTGAATCGATCGCTAGGTTAAGTAGCTCTTGCTGCGACCGGGTGATAGATGGGTGACCCATTCTAGCACTGGTTTAGGTTCCGTAGTCCTGCAAGAGACCCTTATTGTTTCGCTTTGACCGTATGTCCACCCGCAAGGTGCCCCTCTTCTTATGTTTCAAAACTATTACATGTAGAGACTTGAAATTTTCCATTTTGATAGGATATGCTTAAAACTTCGTATGAAAATTACTTTTAAGCGAAATCAGATACTTTTGAAGTTATTTAACAAATGCCTTTATCTCGTATCAAATGCAGAAACTTTTTTATAAGCGTGTCTCATTGAACACGCTCCTGGACACTAATATATTCATGTGAATCTTCATATCATATTGTCATATATTCATTCATCAGAATTTCATACATTGATTTTCCTTTTTTTTTCTGGCCGTGACTGTTACATCAGGGTGTGGACAGTATTAAAAACGGTCCACTTTTCTTTTCTTTTTCGGCTAGCCGGGAACTGGAAAGAATATAAGGAACTTATTGATGACCTTCATTAAAAGGACCCTGCCGGGGGGGCCTGCCCCGGGGGTCGTGGGTTCGATTCCCACCTCGAGTCTGGGTGTATTATCCATAAGTATGTATTTATATATTTCTAAAAAAACACGACTCCCGGAGCAGAAGACAGGGTCACTGCCCACTGCGCGAACGGGCCAGCCGATCCATTGAATCCATTTCTTTAAACTAATTATACGCTGACGAACTTGCGGGCACGGCTAGTTCAGCATAAATTTAACGGGGTGCTAATATTTTGTTTCGTCCTCCCCTCGTCATCTTAACATCTTTATACTTTTTCTTATAAGAGGTTATTGGCTATAAAATGATGTGTTTCCGGCTCGATTGAGCGCTTGACGACGCGCTTTACTGTTACATAACTTTTGTCATATCAAAGAGTCAAAGACATATTGTGATGTATTGTTACCTTTATACAATCAGTAGCGGGCCCGGTAGACGTTGTCCTGCCCAAACGTCGAATAACTTACTATTTACTACGGTCGATTATACTATAATATTGTCCCCGTTCCCGTTCCAGGTTCACTATTTTGGCGTTAATGGCTTAAACATGAAGGACGTGGCTATCGCGGGCTTTTTTGTGGAACTATTTAAGATAAACATTTCCTTCATACACTATATACGTGTAACTCTAACGGTTTTTGCAGCGTACGCCAGAATCCAATCTTTGCACGCCCTTTTCGCCCTCTTCTCGTCTCCGCTTGACCGCAACTTCAGATACGAGTCGAAAATGTTCAAATACATTATTAAATCGCCTTCAGCTACCTGAAATCAGAACAAAAATTTATAAACAAATGCAAACCCTGCAGATTGTTAATAAATGCGGCTACAGAAAATTACTTTTTCTTCCAACTACGCAGTAAAGTAAAATTAATCACTAACATGACCGATCACAAAATACACTTCTTATATGAAATTTAATTACTGCACTGTTTTCCACTAAAATAACATTTCAATATCATTAATCACTTCATTAACTATCATTAAAATACATAATTTGTTACTATACTGTCTTTTTTATTGATTTACAGGCGTAATAAGTCGTAAATGACAAAACGTTTATTGAGATTTTAGTAAGCTAAAAATCAGTTTTTTGAGTTAGGTCACTTTACTGCTATTGAGCGTGCGACATTTTCGTGTACCTCAAAATTGTTTCTTCTAGATATTCTCGCGGCGATGTTGTCCTTCCCAGTGCCCTGTTTTGGGAAAATTCCATCCACCTGCATCAGATTTTTGTATGGAACTAAAGACCCATAGCTTCACATCCAAACAGCCGCATGTGGCTCGTGAGCCGAAGGTTGCCAACCACTACGCTAGTTTATTATCATATTATGCTATGAAACTATATTCAGCTATATTTTGATACGATATTTTATTTTTGCCCCCAGCAAACATTTTGTAAAACACTTTGACTAAAACACAACTTGTAAGTTTTTTCTAATTACAGTTAGCATCATCATTAGCGTCAGCAATTTTTTTTAACTTTAACTTTTTTTGGCCATGAGCTCCTCAGCGTCAGCAATTAAAAAAAAATTGCTGACGCTGAGAAGGACGTGGCCTGCATCTGAGTCGGTTAAGTAGCTCTTGCTGCGACCGTTTGATGGATAGATGACCCATTTTAATACTGGTTTATATATGTTATCCGACCTCCTCCGAGTTTCGGAAGGCGCGTAAAACAGTGGGACCCGATTTATCTCACTGAGTGATATTAGTCGTGGGATTGTGGGGGTGAAGTCAGACGGCGGACGGTCGTCATAACTCGCCCCACAGCCACACCCTCTGCAATCTAAGCGGACCCAAGTGGCAGGCGCCTTCTACAAATTATTATGATCATTAAAATATATTTGGAACACTATTCAATAATGTGCTTGATACAAATTAATAAATAAATGTTATTTTATATTGTAATTTCACGTGTCTGTGTGGCAGCACTGGTAAGCAGGCGGAGGCTGAAAAGCAGCTCCTACAGCTGAGTCTTACTGCCTTTTCTGTACCATGTAAAATTTTCCAGTTTATACACCATACTAAAGTTTTTTGTTTTGTTTCGTTGCACGCTACCGAATAAAACATTTTTTTATTTCATTTTTATTTTTTTATAGATGGCAAGTAGTTGACTGAAAAAAATATATACTTTTATAAGACCCTACGGATGTAAACGGGCCCGAAGGCATGAAATTTAAACAGTAAATCTTGTTATAAATTAAAAGTGTTGATATTTAAAGAGTTTAAGAGTGTGAAAAGTCCTTCGAGGAGGTCTTAGCTTTATCAGTGACCGGCGTTTGAGTCGATCGCTAGGTTAAGCAGTTCTTACCGCGGCCAGGTTATAGATGGGTGACCCATTCTAATAATGGTTTTCAAATATTCGTCAGGCTTATTTTTGCTTGTTTTTGCATTACGTTAACTTCTAACAATCGGCCTTAGCAAAATTTTCTTTAACTAGGTGCTGTCATCCAAAATGGTAAAGCACTTTGTTGGTCCACTATACATGTTGATGAACTGTCGCGATGAATTTTTCTATTTATCTTTAACGCCTCAAATATGAATGATATGAAATAATTTAAACTTTAATAACTAAAGTTAAATTATGCCCTATAGAGTATTTTAATGTCTAAATATTGCGCTATAGTACTCGCATGAGACACGAATACACGCAAAACTAGCAAAAGTTTAAATTAAACTAATCGTAGAAGTAAAATGTGTTATGAAAAACTAACACCAACTAGTGGAATATGATGTGCTTCAGCTGTATGGTAAACAGTGAAAAGTGTAAAAAAAAGTAATAGAAGAAGGAACCATAGCAGTGCCTGGTACTTGTAACCCAGGTGTAGGTTTGAGTGTAGGTACCTAATATTTAAAAGCTTTAGTTAACACTTTTAAAGGCAGTTATTACCAGTATAGGATACAACAACTGTTTTTGTGGACAAAAGCGGATCCACACCAAGAAATTGGTTTGCCACGCTAGGGTCGAATGTCGTTTGCGCGTCAATTAGTTAAAAGGCTCATTTTTGCTTGTTATATATGTTATATATTTGGACTTTGAACACACACCAGTACATACACACACAAACACAAACACACACATAATATTATATATACACACTAATCTATACTTACAGTGTCATGAATAAATAGGCCACTTTTTGTTGTATTTATCTAAATTTCTAAATGAGTATCTTAAGATATGTAATGTTATAGAAGAGCGGGGTCGCCCGCCACAAGTACTAGTAATGGCAACTTATAGGGTTGGCCCCAACACCCTGTATTTAGATAAATAACCTGTTTGGAAAATAAATGTTTTTTGTTATTGTATACATTGAGTTAATTTCTAAAAATACCCCTTAGCAAAATTCTCTTTAAATAGGAACTGTCATCCAAAATGGTAAAGCACTTTCTTGGTCGACTATACAAACAGTTGAAATTTTGTATACAGCTTTAAATAAGAATATAGTACGCAAATGTAAAGATTTGTGGGTGTCAATTGATAATTAGGAGATCCGTAATATGAATAAAATTGACATATTTGACAGCGCGGCCGGCCCCCTGGTCAGCGTTCCGAAGCTCGGACTACGGGTATACGAGGTTTGCGGCGCACAACCACACACACATATATCTCGAACAGGTACTTTATTTTTTTTTTACTTCCTCTCCTTTGCTGTGTGTCCCACGTGGTGGTGGGGTCAGCCTTTTTCATTTATGGACAACCCCTTACAAACAATTATCTTGAAATTGTTTCTCTTTTTCCAGGTGGACGTAGACCTTGGAGGTCAGGTGATAGACTCGCTGTGGATTGTTAAGGATCGTCATGAGGCTTACGACCTCTGATGATGGCAAATACGTAAAAAAATTGTATATAAAACGTAAAAATATCTTTATTTTTATGATGCCTCTTTTTTGAATTGAGAGGTTTTTCCGTGTTATGAAAATTAAATAGCGAAACCTTGCAGATTAAAAATGTTTTAAATTTTTATAGGATATTTTGTTTTTAGTATTTCCAGTGTAAATAATTTTGCTATTCTTTATAAATAACCATAGAGTAAAAAAAAGGGTTTCCTAGAGTAAAGAATTAAAAAAACAATGTGATAAAATTTTGATATTAATTGTAAGAGTGATTATAATGTGTACGTAATATATTTGTTTTAATTTTTATTTTCTTAAATACATTTCTTTATTTTGATAACTGTTTTATTTTGTTCCTATATATCCTATACAAAAACTACGTGTAAATGTATTCGTGTGGCTTCGTTAATCTCTATCAACATGTGTCTGTAAATGTTTCGATTTGATTTAAAGATTCGATAGTAATAACGAAAGTTGGTGAGATGCCCAAAATAAAACTTTGATAGCTGTTGGAACTGCAATATCAAATGTATTCGAACCGACAAACATGTCGCTATTCCAGTTAAAGTGTCATATCCACGTCTCTTATTTTTTCATCTGAGTCATAAACAATATGTTTATTATGCTATTTCTTTAATTATAAATTATGTGTCAATTTAAACTGAAATAATTTGACCTTAAGTGATATTTAAATAATTATTTATTTATGTTATTGTTATCATTTAATAAAATCGAATTACTCTCTTTGTATTTGTGTTGCCAGGAAGTAATTCCACAGAGTTTGTAAAATTAAATCTAATCTAATCTATAAAATTGTCGTGACATAGTGTTTGTTGTCACACACCTCCGAAACGGCTTGACCGATTTTTATGAAAGTTTCTGTGCATATTTGGTTTTTCTGAGAATCTTAGGAACTACTGGTCCAATTCGAAAAATTCTTTCAAGGTTAGACAGCCCATCGCTTATCGAGGAAGGTTTTAGACTATATGTATCACGCTAAAATTGAATGTACTTTTTTTTTTAAATTTTACGAGGCGGGCACAGCTAGTCTCAAATATGCCGCCAGGGAGAAAACGGTATGGGCACTCGTTCACCACATGTGACAGGATTTAAGCTTATGCTCCGCAGGTACATTGTGGTGAATCTATTAGTCCCCAGTAATAAAGATGGTGATTCGGTTTTCCCTCGTTGGTCCGGAATCTTTTTAGTCTACACCTTCCTTTCGGCATTAAAACGGGGCATTTCCTTTGTGGTGTCGCTCCAAACCAGCACCAGGTCAATTTAAATAAGACGTGGTTATTGATTGGGGCTACTTTAAGACTCCTGTACCTCACCGAGATGCCATGGCGAAATCGTCGGCTATGTAGCCATGGATACTTGCGGTTGCCAAATGAGTAGCCAGTAGTAATCATGGCTACGCTTCTAATTTGGCGACGTTTGTTTGAATACGTAACGGGCGACTTCGCCATGGTGTCTCGGAGTGGTAGGGCTCTAAAAGCAGTAAAACTTTAACGTAATGACGCATTTCTTAAATTCAGCATTAATAGAAATTATGTTTCCAGTGCTACCGTGCATATAGTGACCGGGTCGGCGGGATGCCAGGAAGGGCGAGATCGCTTTAAACGTGAGTAAAAGCGGACAGGTTAGGGGTCATCCATAAATTACGTCACACGAATGTTACTATTTTTAACCTCCTCCTTCCTCCTTGTGACAGATTGTCTCACTTTCTATACCCCTTTGTGACGTCACAAATTTTTCAATATCGTGCATGTATTAAAAAAAAATAAAACAAAATAGCAGTTTTAAATGTCTTTTTAATTTTTTTTTTGAATCTTTTTAATTTTGACATGTGGCGTCACAAAGCTTTTCACGCCCCCTCCTGCCCATTGTCACACAATGTCCCGCCCCCCTTAAAGTCTGACGTAATTCATGGATGATCTTATCTCTCGCCCTTATACAAATCTAATAAAATAAGTTTGTTATAAAGATAATAGACAATTTTGTGATACTAACTACCAACCACATTAGTGAAACACTGGCGCAGTTGCTAACTTCTATCTATCACTAGAGATAGACGTTAGTAGACTAGACTAATTGACTATTAATTTTATTTATATATATAGATTATACATTAATAATTAATATTATAAACATGAACTTAACTCAGTTTGTTACGTTTTCACGCCTAAACCACTCAATCAATTTTGATAAATTTCAGTATAGTGATAGATTGGACCCTGGAGACGTACAAAGGCTACTTTTGTTGCGAATATAACATTTGAAAGGTTAGAAAATTTGTATGAAAGTGGAAGAAAACAACGCGGTCGAAATCGTGTGTGAAGCTGGTATATACAAATAACTTACTAAAATTAGTATATACTAATTTCAGTCTGCCCTTTGATATAATAATAATAATATTCTTAGGCATCTGGGGCCCACACATACTACTCATAAATAGTGTAAAAAATTAATAAAAAATTAAATTACATTACAAATTAAATTATAAATTACATATTACAAATTTCAAAGATTAAATTTTCAAAGTTCATACAGCGATGCTGCATCGACCAATGGCGATAGATGGCATCATCCATATGTTCAGTCATCGTCTAGAGAATCTTATTATTAGAATAACGAAGTCGATCCCAAAAAGACGCAATCCTAAAACGCAATATTGCCAAGAAATCAGGCAATCTTGTCGATGCGAACATGTTGGAAGCACCGCTAAATAGCGGTAGTGTCATCATACTAATCGTATTATACTTTTGGTCTTTTTAGACAACCCTTTCGAGTGGTCGGCGTTCAGATCTCAAGACTATGGTTACACCAGATTCAAAGCTTACAACAAAACTCATATCAATGTTGAGCAGGTGAGTATAAATTTTGGTAACTTATGAATCCGCACCTCCAAAGGTAAAATAGAATCCTTATACGATCACTTCGTTGTTTGTCTGTCTGTCAAGACCCTTTTTCTCAGAAATGTATTGAGATATAAGGTTGAAATTAATACCAGATACTGAGGTATCCTATCCGTTGAAGCTGTAAAAAATTAACCGTCTAAGCTTACGCAATCAATCAAGGGTATGGTCGTTTATGTTACATTTTTCATTTGAAAAGAAAACTACAATCTATAGAGTACTTCCCGTTGACCTAGAATCATGAAATTTGGCAAGAAGCTATATCTTGAAATACAAGTACCTATAGAGCTGTAAATAAAAGTGCTTGCGAAATATACAGTCTTTAAGAAGTATATGTCAAGTTGGTGTATTATTGATACCCTCGACAATAAGAACTCGGAGAAGACACCAACGTGTCCGTTACACTAACAAACAAACAAACTCTTTAGCTTTATATATTAATATATAATAGATGGATCAAAATTCGTTCATGAACCGAGCTCATTCACTGTGGCGCTAACAGACCACCCGTTGATCCAAGGCACGCGGCCAAAAATTAACCTTATTAATGCAATTAGCGCGAACCGAGCAACGAACCCGCGCCAGTTTCAGCTTTGTTTACTTTTTTAATTTTTTTTTACTTCTTTATATATTTGACTGGTCCGTTGACGCAGTGGAGGTGACCCTGCCTTCTGCTCCGGGGCCGTGGGTTCGATTCTCGCCTCGAGTCTGGGTGTAATATCCATATATATGTATTTATATATTTCTAAAAAATATATATTTGTGTATAACAGGCGTCCGTTACCTATAACACAGGCATTAAGTTGTCTACCTTAGGAACAGACGTCCGTGCGTCATATAGTCCTATATATTTATTTAAACAGTCACGACGCGCCAGATCTTAGCCCGATTACTTTCACATGATTTTTAAATTGTTTCTAAATATTAGGCAACTTGCTCCCATTCTGGAATAACTTTTAATACTCCCAATGTAGTTTCCTCATTACAGAAGTGTCATATTTTACATTAATCGTTAGTTAAGGGATAGTATCATCTGCTGCAATGCATCCCAGTATGAGCGTTTTACGAAACGCTTAAATCAGATTGCAAGCTCGGAAAAAACGCTGACCTATACTTATCAAACTGACGAAACTTGTATAAATACCAATATTTCAACGAAATAAATAAGTTTACAAATAAATAAAGTTATTAATGTAGACTAAACGTGTCCTCGCGACTTCATCCGAACTACGAAAGCCCTTAGTAGTCCTTATAAGAATGAAATATGTCAAGGGACAAGTTTATACTTAGTATGTGTTCGCTAGAAACGGATTTTTCGACAGGGCCAGATTGAGAAGGTTATCGCTCCCATTTTTTTTCTCTATTGCATGATTATAAAAAAATAAAAAACAAAATTGTACAACATGGTGGGCTTAATGGTAAAATATATTTTTCTTTGGCTTGAAAGTTTTATTAGACCGACTTCCACTATAAATTCAACAGAAACACAACAATTTCTATTTTCGATCCGATAACACGGTATGTTTATTCCACATTACAGGGAAATGCGTTGCAGGAATATTCTCGTACAACGCGCTTGTATTCCATAAATAACAATATGGCCGCCATAACTTAGCTTTGTCACAATCTTATAGTAAAATTTATACATGTGTGTGTAAATCGTTTGGCATAGGTGTGCGTGAGGTTTAATTTTATTAATTTAATATCTTTACAATACACATTTTATCAAACTATTAGCATTCGAACAGTATACTCTGTAATAAACTATAGTTGTGCCAAATTTCTTACGCCTCTGTGCGCGCAATTTTAGTAAAATGGTACCGAAAGTGTTTGCTTTTTTTTCATATAACAAGGGGCAAACCAACACCTGGTACTCACCTAAGTGACTACCGACGCCCATGGACAACTGCAACACCGGAGGGCTCGCAGATGCGTTACCGGCCTTTGAGAAATGAGTATGCTCTTTTCTTGAAGGTCCCTAAGTCGTATCCGTTAAGTCAAAATTTGTAGTGCTTTGGATGGACGGACAGACGGATAGACGGACAAACAGATTCAGAAACAAAGGTACATAACGTCAGTGATCGGCATTTGAGTCGATCGCTAAATTAAGCAGATTTCACTTCGGTCAGGTGATAGATGGGTGACCCGTTCTAACACTGGTTTTTCAAGTATCCTACCTTTTCCGTGTTTTGGAAGGCACGTAATATAGTGGGCCCCGATTAACGTTATTGAATGATATAAGTCGTGAGATTCCAGGGTTTGTGGGGTTTCCGGGGATGACGTCAGAAGGCAGTCTGTCATATTAACCCGCCCCATAGCGACATCCTGCAGCTAATTAATCTGTCATTTGGTCTAATTTGAAAGCGGCTTGACTCCAACTCGAATATTATAGAAAGAACATGTGCTTGATGAGATTTTTAGAAATATACTAATACTAGCTTACTTGGTAAGGTTGCCATGTATCAGCGATGGCATTGTATAAAGATTTAAATATATTGACCCTCCCTTAATTTGAAAATGGAAAAATCATGAAAAAACGATATGCATTTTGTTCCTCCCACCAGGTACCGCAACGGCTTGCTCATCGGCTAGGTGCACTATGATTGATGCGTTTTGTAGGACAAAGTCCTATCCTAAAATATAGCTACCTAACTAATTTACTAACATGGTGCTTCCCTCGGCTCCACTAATTAAGAACAATTACAATTGGTACCGTAAGGGCTTCCCATGGGTTAGGCTCTCCGCAATGTCTGGATTTTATATGACAGTCATATCCTTTACAACAACTAACTAACATAGCGCAGCGACCTAAACCGAATCTTAGTCTCGGACGCCAAGAAAGAACATTTCATGACAGATAAGTAGAAAGAAAAAGAAAGATAAGTGGGTTAATATTCAATAGCTCTGCGAAAATACAGATTAAAACATTTTTGTCTCTTAATTGCGGATAATCTATGAAACGAAGCTGGATAAATTTCAATAAGGCTGTCAGATAGCCGATGTCACAAAGTATAACATATGGGCAATTTTAGTTTTAGTAAAATAATTAGCTTAGGTACTGCACAAACGCATTAAAACCCTCAAAATAGAATGCAAGCCATTGAATTTAATGCGGACAAAGTCTCGGGTAACGTTTGCTTGAACGCGCTAATCTCAGGAACTCCTAGTCCGATTTAAAAAAAATCTTCCAGTATTAGATAACCCATTCAGCAAGGAAGGCTATACAATATATATCTTTACGC
Organism: Charaxes varanes; assembly: GCA_024363005.1. Lineage (NCBI taxonomy): Eukaryota > Metazoa > Arthropoda > Insecta > Lepidoptera > Nymphalidae > Charaxes > Charaxes varanes. Next base: position 446,870 of record JANCMC010017835.1, read on the forward strand.
TAAAATTTAATTTATTTTTTTACCTAATTTTACGCGGACAAAGACGCAGACACGGATTTATCGTTGTGCTTCTCTTTAACAGAAAACCATTAAATTTAAGTAAATTGGTATCAAGTTTACACACATGAAACATTATATCCTAAAAAGATGAGCTGATTAAAAATACCTTATTATTTATTTAGAAAGAAAGACGGTATAGGAGACTTATTGGATAATTAAACTCTAAATTTGAACAGGATTTCCGATTGAAACGTAATACGAATTTAATATCAACGAAAAGTAATAGAATATTAAGTCTTGACAAAATTATTAAATTTTCTGATTTCTTTAATAATCTTGCGAGGACTTCGGTACGAAAATTTAAATAATAACATATTTGCACGGATTTACATAAAGGATGTAACATTATTTTTTCCGTATATTATAAATTTTGAGGAAATACGAGTAAACCTCAATATTCCTCCCGAAGGTCCAGTCATCCTCCGTCCGCCCACCGTGAGTGTACACGCTGCTTATATTATATCTTGGTTGTTGTATTTAAATTAAGACTATTTGGATTTAAATTATTAAATACTTATTCTATGATAAAAAATTCAGTTGTTTACCTAACTACTTTTATAGGAACGAAGGACAAGGTAAGTGGATAGAAACGATAGTACACAGATTAGATACCATACACAGAGTAAAATTACGCGCGACACTTACCCATTGTCAACTTAGTATAATGCCGGAGCCAGACATAGCACAAAATGTTTGTTTCTTTTTTCCTTGAAGACTACAAAGTACTACAAAAGTTTGTGCAGCTACAAAAACCGGCCACACTACATGATCATTGAAATGATCGTTTAAATGAAGCTATGAATGGCTCCAGTAAAAGTATAATTTTAGATGCAATGATTTAAAATAAAAGTATCGCACGGAGATTTATAGAAATACAAAACTGCAATCCATGTAGGATCCATCTGTCATGATCACGTAGAAACAAAAAAAAATACAGGTCAGTTTACGCTATACATTTGTTTTAGGAGAGAAAATCGAACTTTGGAATTGAATCTTACTCTGTCTGACCGCTTTCTTGAATCAAGATGATATATATTCGTCTCCAGATTCTAGCTCAACTGTCTATACGCCTTAAATGTCGCTATATATACATAAAACACACACATTCACGCACACTTTTACACACAATTTTGCTAATATAATAAATATTTTTCGATTTAAATTCACTACAACCTTTTCACATGCAACGCTCCTGAGCCATTTAAGTTTTACGACAGAATATCAGCGCTACTGACTATGTCGGCAGCATTAACGCCGAGTCACTTATGTACAAAGAGTTTATTTAATTGACAATACTAGTATTAAGGTGGTAATTTTTTTTCTTTCTAATTAAGCCCCACTGCTGCTAAAAGAACTTTCTTAGACCATTCTCCCCTTTTCAGGGCTAGCCACAGCGTGCAGTCAAAAGAAATTGGGAGACAAATTGTAAACATTTCGAAGAGACTATACTAATAGGGAGGTGTACGGGACTTTAATTATGTTAAATTGTATAATTAAAATATAAATAATCACAAAAAGTACCTAATATATCCTCCAGAATAAAGCGACTAGCTGACGACTAGCTGATTCCTGCGACTTCATCCGCGTAAAAGTAATCTAGCTCTTAGACCCCCCTAATTTGACCCTTACAGAAAATCCGTTGTTAGCGGTACTAATGTTATGTCTACTAACTACATACTAAAATACCCCGCCTAAATGACGTATAAAGATAAAAAATCCGAGCAGTGGTTTTCGAGATTTCATGTTGGATGACCTTTCGCTTTTGTATATATTGATGTAGAGTATAATTTTGTAGTCTACTTCTCTTGTTCAATCACCAGAACCGTTGAAATCTGGTATAATTAAGATGTGAAAATAAATATAGGCCTAGTTCGTTCATCTGCGAGCCTTCCGCTTTTTATCGTTTCAATAGCAAACTTCATAAAATTAGTTCTTATAGAGAAGCGACCCAGGAAAGTAGCTACATTAATTGCTCTATCTGATGGAGCCACTAAATCCTCCAGGGTGCAGGTGTTAGGGCACACAGGTCACGACATGAAGTGGGACATCGTACGCACCGCAACAAATAGACAACCCACCTTGGTATGGCCCGACCGATACGCGAGCATATAAAGGTGATTTTTTAAGCGTTTGGTTTTTATTAGATTATACATTATATACTTTATGGCCTTATAGATTACTTAGACCCTCTAACACAGGTACCTATGTACTTAAAAGAGGGCCTCATACCCACAAAATGTAAATTAAATTTAAGTTAAAGAAATAAAGAATATCTGTATCATTAATTTAAAAAAAAAACAGGAATTTTTTTATTGAGGATCATAAATTAGTTCATGGCATCTACTTTTTAAAGATTATTTCATATTAATATTGGCCGCAACTACATTTTTATACGGGAAGTTCAATTTTGAGTAACTTTTTTGAGCATATCGGCTGGTGGGTAATTGATAACAAGAATTATGTTACCTTTTAGGGCTTGTATCGATGCTGGTTTATCAGTATAAAAAAGAGATGTAAGGTATTCCCACAAATCTTAAAAATTCAATAAAAAAATATTATACTACAGTTGTCTACCCCACAAGCCATATGCAAACACTGATGACTCATAGTCACGTTCCGCCTGAGTCGAGCGTGCAAACGAGAGCGTGGAATAAGCGATAGAGAGGTACGGTCGGCTTAGGGTTTAAAAAATAGTATACAATAAATTTTGAAACCTTCCAAATATACATAAAAATATTCATAAGAATCGGTCAAGACGTTTCAGAGGAGTATGGCAACATAAGCCATGACATGATAGATATATTTAATAATCTCTTTTTGTATTAACATTATATTTTCATTCATCATCACTGAAAACGTTAACGATTACATACATTGGGAAAATACATTTAAATATATCATGTAACTATTAATTAATATACTATAAAAAAAATTCGTACCCTCGGTACCGTGATACAACGAATACTTTTTAACCTGATTTTGATGGTCCTCAGCTCGACTTTCTCCATTACTTTTATCAGACGGTAATCATTACTTCATATAGATCTTATTATTTCAATAATTCTCGTCTTTTTCTTGACACTTATTGTAACATTTACTCTTGTATTACGGTACCTGATACAAGATTAGAATTTAGACATTTATTACCAACCAGTTCGTGATTGTAAATTTTATATATTTGAGATAAATGTTCTGAGTGACAAGTCGTAAGAACTTATGCAAAGGTACGTGGCTATATATTTCGAATTGAGCCTCCTATTTGATAACGGCTCAACTAGTGCCTAGACTATCTCAACGATATTTATTTGAGTATTTCATTCATATTTATTAGTATTTGTCTTTACACTCTTTAAAGACAGAATTAAGTATACTATAGTAATATCTACTTATATGATATTTGTAGGTCAACTACACTTCAACTTACTTCACGTAACTTGCGAGGCTGCGTTATATTTGTTTCTCAATACCTTCTCAGTTTGCTCTTGTAAAAACATAAAATGTATTAACATATGAGATTGTAAAATTAACCTTTGGTACAATCAAAAAGAGTATCCAATAACTTAAGGTAAGAAATTTGTCTTATGACAAAATCCTCTAATCTAAAAAGAGTTTTTATAGATACTTACATGTTATTTTGATTCCTAATGAAATATGCTTAAGAGTCAATATCCTTGACTATCTTTACGTTACGATTTAACTTTAAATCTACGATTTATCTTGAAATCCCACTTATGGTTTACTGTCAAGTACAAAATACCATTTTCTCTTTAAAATGTGTAAAACGATCTTTAAGTATTCGTCAACCTAGAGAACAATAAACTCAACAATTTACCTGCGTCTCTCGACAAAAACGTATCCAATAACGATGTAGATGCACTCGACTTGACAATGCAGTCGAAAAAAACCTTTTGTTAACAGAACTCAGGTAAAATACACCGAACGAAAACCACTTTTTGGAAATTTGAAGCGTCTTCAACTAGAGCCACCGTCAATGCAATTATTTAAACAGAGACACCTGCTTTTTTCAGAAATTTTGTATGAGATATATAAGTATAGATACCTACTTCGATTACCAATAAGCTTTAATAGACGAATTTTAAAAATATGTTTGATCAAGAAACCCTAAATTCATATAATCTTGCATCATTTTAGTGTTGTTGACGTTTTTATTTTCTTTGCATTTGATAAATTGATAATGCCTCTAAAGTATTTACATTATTGTATAATGGGTGTATTGTAGATAATTTATTAGATTTATTAGTAATAATAACTTAAATATAGTTTACATAAATCCACAGATATATTTATATCATCTGACGTCAGATAATATGTTGTATTGCGTTTTAAAGACACTTTTATTTAATACTGTTGTTGACAGACGAAATCTAAAGAATTTGAAATAAATGTAAGTAAAACGTTCGGTGGAATGTTAATAATAATAATACATATAACCCAGAAAGGCTTTAATACAAGTTGATGTTCAGACTCTTTAATCTCTCTTAAAGATATAGATTACTATAATAGTGTTTCTTGGTTTATAACAATCATTTCAAAATTATTGAGGACTAACTTCAAGTTTTATTTAAACACCGAGACTGTGTAAAAAGTTCGAGTTTACGCTGCGCTCACAAAGGACGTATTTATTTGGTTCCAATAACGTTGAAACTTTTGGGACGTAGTAAACTAAATCGAACAAACAAAAACATTCGAAGCGAAATTCGTGTCGGTAATTTGTATTGTAAAAACAAGCGTCGAACGGTAGAGTCCGAATGGGACAGAGATTTCAATACATATACGCGTATGTTTCACATGTTAATGCGGTGTGGCACAACAAAGCGGCATTGTAGGCTATTTTCATAGTTTAATCACAAATAGCGGTGTTACGTGTATCGTAGTAAAGGGAACTGGCTCGCTCGCCCGCCCACACGGCGCCCGCGCAGCTCTCGCCGCGCCGCCTCCACCACCCGCCCGCCGCTCCGCTATGCTGCGCCGCGACTCGCTTGCATCTCACTAACTAGGACATCTATACAATATACAATTATACATATTATTAAAATTGAAGTGTCTGTTTACGATTTCCTAATAGCTGTCTTTATCAAATCCATGGCATTTTCTATACTCTCCTTCTATACGAGCAATTCTTTAAATTGTCTTTTTCCTATATTCATTTAAAAAAAATTGCAACGTAATAAAACTTATATATAGTATTTTTAACTTCAAAGACATAAAAGCACTAAAAGCTATTTCTAATACAAAGTTTCTTTTGTTTCAGTTTGCATCGGCACCAATGGGCGAATGTCGGTGCCTTCCAACAGAGAAACTCACTACAGAAATCTTCGTGACCGATTCACAAATTGCACGTACGTCGATGGAAACTTAGAGCTGACCTGGCTTCAAAACAAATCCATGGACTTGACTTTTCTAGAACACATTCGGGAGGTAACGGGCTATGTTCTAATAGCCTACGTTCAAGTAGAAAAGATAAAATTACCTCAACTTCAAATTATTCGTGGAAGAACCCTGTTCAAGCTCAAAGTTAGAGAAGAGGAGTTTGCACTTTTGGTGACTATGACTTCAGCATTTACACTAGAACTGCCTGCTCTACGTGATGTACTGCGCGGTAGTGTTGGAAATTACAATAACTACAACCTATGTCACATCAATACAATCAATTGGGATGAAATAATAACGGGCGTGAATTCCACATATGTTTTCGTGTACACGTTCAATGTGAGTCCTAGGGAATGCTCTTCGTGTCATCCCAGTTGCGAAGCGGGTTGCTGGGGTGATGGGCCTCACAATTGTCAAAAATTCTCAAAGACCAATTGCAGTCCACAATGTGCTCAAGGACGTTGTTTCGGACCAAATCCCCGAGACTGTTGCAATACATTCTGCGCTGGTGGCTGTACAGGACCCCTGCCCAGTCAATGCCTTGCATGTAGAAATTTCTACGATGAGGGAACATGTTCACAGGAGTGTCCACCCATGCAAAAATATAACCCAACCACTTATTCCTGGGAGCCCAATCCGAATGGAAAGTACGCTTACGGAGCCACTTGCGTGAGAAATTGCCCGGAACATTTGTTAAAGGACAATGGGGCCTGTGTGAGAAGCTGCCCCCCTAATAAGACCGATGTCAACGGTGAATGTATTCCTTGCAATGTTACTTGCCCGAAAACATGTCGTGTTGAAAAACCGATTCATTCAGGAAACATAGACAGTTTTAGAAACTGTACGATTATTGATGGATCCATAGAGATTCTTGAAATGACTTTCACAGGATTCCAACATATCAATCCCGATTATTCATTTGGTGAACGTTACGCGAAAATGGAACCCGATGCTCTGGAAGTATTTAGCACTGTAACCGAAGTGACTGGTTATTTGAACGTACAAGCTTATCACGAAAATTTTACTAGCCTATCCTACTTCAGAAACCTAGAAGTTATTGGAGGGCGGCAAGTCGTCGAGAATCTTTTTGCTTCCCTATATATTGTTAAAACGTCTCTGAAATCACTTGGACTAAAATCCTTAAAGAGAGTGAAATCTGGAGCAATAGCAATTATGGAAAACCGACATCTTTGCTTTGCTGATAAAATTGCATGGAATAAGCTTGTAAAATCAAAAGATCATAAACAAATAATCCAAAAGAACTGCGATCAAAAAACCTGTGGTGAGTATATACTGCGATGCGTATTCTTTTCACTTATGGGGATCCTCATGTTATTAGGTTAATTTATATTTTGCCCTTGCGAAATTACTTTTCTTATTTAAATACTCAAATATGTAGCCCTGGTCACAAGTCCCGGGCACTGTTATGGTTCCTTCCTCTGCAACGCGATGGACCCGGCACCCGCATGGTGAATCCATGGAATGCTAAGAAAATCGTCTCAGTCTCGTTTAGATTTAATGTCAAACAAATCCTTCCTTAGTGGAAATTAAGTCTGTGTAGCAGATTTCAGTGCTCCTAGAACTTTTGATCCTGATAATGATGACCATACAGAGAATGCTAACAAAAACCAAACAAAGGGAAAAAAAATTAATGCTAACAGGCAATAACAATCCCATGAGCGTCCATGAATACAACCCTTAACAACACACACAACAACTCAACGCAGCAATTGACAATTGAACACAAGCAAATGACGAAATACAAGCCAATTTCTGATGAGGTTCTTTGAGTTTTGCGGCCAAGTAATATATTTTATAAAATGACTAAGAAAAAAATATTTTAGCAACTTACGAAATGATGTGAAATCCCACCAGAAAAATTTTCATGCAAAATGTTGCCATGTGCAGATCACATGGCTCGCACTGTCTAAAATCTCTTTTAGAGCCACACCTACAACCAGACGAGGGGCGCATGAGGCTCGCGTGACAAGCTTTACTGAAAGCTACTTTAAGGTATGCTTTTTAATAATGTCTTGTGACATTAAGCTTCTATTAAAACTTCTATTAGGACTGACCAGGACGGTTAAGTGGGCCTTTTGATTTTTGTTTTGATAAATAAATAAATATATACAGGACTATATGACACACGAACGTCTGTTCCTAAGGTAGACAACTTAATGTCTGTGTTACAGGTAACAGACGCCTGTTATACACAAATATTTATACAGGTATATATGCATATGAAATATACATGCATTTGGAAAATACACTCAGACTCGAGGCGGGAATCGAACCCACGACTCCCGGAGCGGAAGGCAGGGTCCCTGTCTACTGCGCCAATGGCTCCAATGGGCCAGTCGAAACCACAAGATGGGACTTGAGTATGCACAGAAGTGCGAAAAGGGCAAAAGTGTATAAGGACACTTTAAAACTCTAAAGCTTAGAACACTTATCGACTGCCTCCAGGCTGGACTGCATTTTATTTTTGGGAGTAAATCTCTTTCCGCAAGGCATCCTCCCGACATTTGTTTATTAGCATTCCATGGATTCACCGTGCAGGTGCCGGGTCCATCGCGTTGCAGAAGAAGGAACCATAGCAGTGCCTGGGACTAACAACTCAGGTGTAGGTTTAAGAGTGCACTCTTTATAGTGATCACTAACACTGACCATCACTGCCAGTGTTCCCTCCCCTGTCTAGCCAAATCTAGTATGATCCTACTAGTGCGGCTTTAGATGCCAGTGTTCCCTCCCCTGTCTAGCCAAATCTGGTATGATCCTACTAGAAATTTTAACCTATGAAGGCATGTTTAGACACAATTTTTATGTGATTCAAAATGGAGGTCCAAAATTTACAACCTTATTCTTAGAAAATAGGCAAACGGTCATTGATGAAGCGAAGTTCAGCAAAAAGACCTGAAGCGAAATAAAGAGGGAAACTCAAGTTCGAATGAAATGGAGATGCACTATCGACACCCTATGCCCCATCTAGGGGATACTGGAATGACAAGAGAAATTCCTAGAAAATCAAGATAAGAAAAGTGAAATTGGTGGACCCAATAAAGTGATACAAATTGATGGATCTTCATTTGAAAATAGCCGTCATAATTTAAAGTTAATTAGTTATGCTGTCACCTTTGGGTGGGGGCACCACAATAACAGCTCCTACCTGTCCGCATTCAACGTAGAGCTGGCCAGCGCCAGCACGCGCAGCAGCGACTCGCCGTCGCAGCGCCCCTCTAGCTCGATGTACTGCAGGCCGGCGCGCACCGGCAGCGCGCGCGCGCCGCTCACGCACTTGCTGGGCACCTCGGCCGCCTCCTCTGCGGACCACGCGCACCGTGAGGGGCCGAAAGCTTGGCCATACGCTCTCCCGCTGTTGGGCCGCCATCGCCCCATTTCGACCGAGACCCTCGGACGCTCGGGACCTTCTCTCCGCTCTAGACAGCGCCGCAGTCGGCCCGCGCGCCTGGACTACAACCTTGCAGGTCGGCGCGTACTTCTTTTGCTTTTTACAGCTGCCTCGTTATTACCCTTCACCCTGGTGACTATTTCCCGTCGCGACTACCGGCAAGTGCATTTACGAGAGTTTTAGGGCCAAGCAGAGCCTAATTTTTGTATACAGTGCACTTAAAATTAAACCCACTACAATCTCACGACAAACATCACTCTCTCATAGCTGTGAATAGGCTCCCCATATCCAAAACTTCATAATATTATTGATACTACCTATCATCATCATCATGACCGTATTCGGCCACAGCGACTACTTGGCCATACTTGTGAGCGTCGATCGTGTGCTCTTCTATGGCTAACGTAACCAATTTTATTAATGTAAGTGCGGCCACAGTCATTGCACGTTAGCACTCCTCCGAAAAAATTGTATGATACTACCTATATAAAGCGAAGAGTCACTTCGACGCGAAAGCCGTCTATAGCCCAATCTGAATTGATTTATGTGCGTTATCATAAAGCTAAGATCCAGTCTATTGGATATTTATCAATGGGTCGCGAAAAATACTCTAATTATCGTGTCAAAATGTTTCAGCTACACGTGAACAGGAGAAATTATAATTGTTTAAAAACTGTATTAAGATGATGAGTGACAATCGCGGCGTCAAGAGAGCATATCTGGGATGACCTATTGGCCGACGACCATTTGGGCGACCCAGGTATCGTTGGTGTGACCTTGTAGAGCCGGACCTGCGCGATCTCCGGGAGGGCGACTGGCAAGGGACCTTCTTTCTCTAGCTCCCGCTCCATAATTTCTTCTCCAATCTTAATGTTGTTAGCGTTTCTTGATAAAAAATAAAAGAGTTTTTAGTGGGTGTTCCGGCATTGGCCGGCGATTCCCACACTCCCAGCTGAGACTGTTTCTTGTATATGTCGTATGGGGTGCATAAATGCATTTTTCAGGTGACAAATAAAAGTAACGTTGTAAGGATCTTTCTTTACAATTCGTGATGGGGCGCCCCTGTTTGCTTGCGTTTTTTATTTATCTTTTCACAAATACTCTTTGTTCCTCATTTCCAGGTCAGATTTGAAGAAATTGCGAATTGACATGGGATTAATTCTTCCCCGCATCGAGGTGACTGGTCATTACGAGGTCTCTGGACAAGTGCTCCTGTTTCCCGTACGCTCTCAAGGAAATTTCTGGGCTTCATTTAGTAAGTAGAGAGTTTCTTTCTTTCTTTCTTTCCCACTGCTGGTTATAGGCCTCTCTCCGTTAGTACCACTTCTTACGGTCTTGAGCCAATCTGGACCGCGTTCTACTAGCGAGAGATGTCGTCGACCCATCTATACCCTACGAAGCCCTTAAAAAACCCGCGTCGTGCGCAGAAACTGTTGTTATTTGTTAAGATGCAGCAGTTTGTTTAGCATATACTTGTGTGCCACCTTAGTTGCATGAAAGAAAGGTTTTTGAAGCAAAACTTCTTCACACACGCTTGACTTGGAGCGTAAGCTGGTGAAGCCACGACGAGAGAATTACAAAAAGTGTGTTTAGGAGAAGACTACGGAAGTTGATGAAGAGATATATGTTAGTCAAGATTAGGAAGAAAGCGAGTTACGTTTTTAACCCACTTCAAAAAAAGGAGGAGGTAGGTAGGTAACTGTATAAAGGTGTACCTCAATTTGAGACTTGATTTTTTTTTTCTCACTAATAGATATCACTAATAGAAGCCCACAAAAAAACTTTCACCACGCGGAAATGTCCATTTACGACAAAAAAATTAATTTAGAATTTTCTTGGTAATTTTAAGCAGCTTTGAATATCAATATTTGAAGGCTTATTTCTTTTTATTTAAAAATAATTTATGTATATTACTTTAGGGGCAAGAGAGAGCGGTGCGAACACACATTTTCCTCCTCTCATCAGTTTCTACAAAAATACAGGCGTCTGCTACCTATAATACAGGCATTAAGCTGTCTACCTTAGGAACAGGTATTTACTCACTTGTAACTGTATGGCAAGTTCCCGATGATCTTGTCGGGACAGATGCGGCCACATGGTCTGCAGCAGGAAGGTCATGTGGCGCGTGGCCAGCGCCGGGTGACCCATCCTACGGGCGGCCACTACTAGCTCGTGCAACAGCTGGATTTGAAGAGCGGGCCAGCCTGTGTCGTGAACAGATGTAGCATAGACTAGTGGAGGTGGCATAGACTAGTAGAGGTAGCATAGACTAGTAGAGGTAGCATAGACTAGTAGAGGTAGCATAGGCTAGTAGAGATAGCATAGACTATTAGAGGTAGCTTACACTAGTAGAGGTAGCTTAGACTAGTAGAGGTAGCATAGACTAGTTAAGGTGGCATAGACTAGTACAAGGTAGGTCAGACTAGTACACGGTAGAACAGACTTGTAGAGGCAGCATAGACTAGTAGAGGCATCATAGACGAGTAGAGGTATCATACACTAGAAGAGGTGTGGTATAACGAGATTTCTCGAGAAAACAAGGTTGTAAAAAAATTAAAAAACCAACCAGGGTACAAAAAAAGCTAAACCCGGTTTAAAATATTCCCCCCCCCCCCCCCCCCCCTCCACCGGAGCATAGGTAAAATTTAAAATGAAATATAAATGTGAAAGTAAGTCTGTCTGTTACGTTTTCACGCCTAAAACGCCGAAACGATTTTGATGAGTTTTGGTATAGAGATAAAGTTGGCATTGGAGAATGACATAGGCTACTTTCTGTGTCGAAAATTGGATTCGAATATGGTGAAATAGGGGTTGAAAGTTCGTATGGAAAACGAAGACAATCAACGCAGGCTAAGGCGCGGGTTTAAGCTAGTATTTATACCTAAGCCAAAAATTTTTGTCTATTATCGAAAAAAAAACTGCGCGGACGGATGAGTATGAAATTTGGCACAATTGCAGTTCATATAGAAGAAGGTGTCGTGGAGGAGGAGGTCGTGGCCTCATCAGTGATTGGCATTTGAGTCTATCGCTAGGTTAAGTTGCTGTTGCCGCGACCGGGTGATAGCCTTCCGTCGGGACGGATGTCAACTTCCGGTATCGATGCTGATGCGGAGTCGTCACTCTGGTTTGCTGTCCCCAGAGGCGGAATCCTCGGCCGGCTTCGAAGTCTTCAACGGTGACTGGGAGGGCTTGACTCGTGTACACACTTCGCGTGTTGCGAACACGCGGTACCAAAGTAAGGTTATTTTTGGTTATAACCACGTGTTTTCTTGAGGTGTGTGCACTGTTATATCTCCCAGGTTTCCTGTCCGATTTCGAAGATGGAGGTGTTGTTCGATTCCGCTATTCCGCTTCTTGCTTTGGTTGTAATGTGCTTTCCGACTCCGCTACTCTATGAGTTTTTATTAACCCCTAAAGTTGAGGGCCTTTTGCTCAGCAACCTGATGTGATAGGTGTCTGCCAACGCTAATCCTGGCGAATCCAAGCACGAGTAACCTCACTGAACACTTTTTTCGCCCACAGCTCCACGTTTCGATTTTTAGTGAATTTTTTTCGTGGAGCAGATGTTAGTAGTGGCGTTATTGACCGGTTACTGGGTTAGGTTAGGTTAGGTTAGGTTAGGTTAGGTTAGGTTAGGTTAGGTTAGGTTAGGTTAGGTTAGGTTAGGTTAGGAAAATTTCTAATATTTGCATGCTACAAGGCAGAATATTGTTAATCGCATATTCAGCAAATAAAAATCATTTCATTACATACATCGCTAAACCACGAATTGTTACGCCATGTTAAAGTTAGCCATTTTCAGTAATACATTTATTTATTACCTCTGAACAAAACATTTGAATATTTATAACAATAATCATTGTTCTTTATAATGGGATAAAACAATAGATACCTACGTTTGCGGTTACAATTTACGTCTCTAATTATTAAGTAACAACGGACGGACAGTTTTGTTACACAAAGTAACCGTTAACGAGAGTATGGTTTTGGTTAAACAAAGTATTAAAATAATTGCTAAATCACGACAAAAACTTAATGTGGCCGTGTTAATTAGGTGCTTAAGTTTTTACACACAATTTTATGCTCCACTCAATACAAATGAGACAGTTCCTTTTTGTTTTCTTTTGTTACATTTTTCCTCTGGTTACATTTTTACTCGTTTTGTTATGTTTGTTTTGAAAATTACAAATTTGAAATAAAGCAGCAGTTGGAGTAAATCACATGAAATAAAATTAATTTTTTTTATCACTTAATATTTGCAATTGATTTTATTTCATTTGCATTACAGTTTATTTGTAATTGTAAATATTTTATTTGAATTCACGTAACGCGTTCTATAGGGTACAACTTTATGGGTTTTTATTGTGAAATCTGTTTTAGAATTTTAAAAAAATATATATGTTTTGGAAATTAATTACGATATATTTCACTTATGATGTTGCGACTTGCAACGATGAGGACGTATGACGTATTACGCCATAGTCGTAGCTTTATCAGTGTCCTGAATTAGAATTGATCGCTAAGTCAAGCAGTTTTTACAGCGGCCGGGCGATAGATGGGTGACTTCATTTTAACACTGGACTTCAAATATACGGCCCCTTCAGTATTTCGGAAGGCACGTAACAGTAGGTCCCGATTAATGTGACTGAGAGATTATTATTAGTTGTTACATTTTGGGAGTTCCAGGGATGACTTCAGACGGCAGTCGAACATCTCATCTCGTCCCACAGCCACATTCTCTGCAATTTAAGCCGACTCTGGTACTAGATCAAGATAAAGCTAGAAAGAAGTTTCGACTTGCAACATTGTAATGTTAAAACCAAAGTTACAGTAAATAATCCCACAAAACGCGTATACCTACATTATATTAATGTATGTGCACAAAGCCATTGACTGAGATATATGATCTGTATGAATATTTCCATAACTTTAGCTTTAAAAGGATTTCATGTCCTACTGTCATTTGCAAACCTGTTCCAGGCATTATACATTGGTTCTGATACTTCTATTAATTTAATGTATTACATACATACATCCTGGGTTGTTAGTAGAATGCGACTTTTGCAAGAATTTGTGAGTTTTGCAAGAATCTATATTCTAATATATAAAATTCTCATGTCACGTGTTTGTAGTCAAACTCCTCCGAAACGACTTTGACCGATTCTTACAAAAATTTTTGTGCATATTTGATAGGTCTAGGAAACTATTTTATAGGCCCCTAAGTGATAAGGGTGGCCCACGCGGTCGTAGTCGCATCGTGCATCTATATAAAAATAAATCGTTGTACATTAGTCTCGCTGAAATTCGAAAACGGCTGGATCGATGTAAGTTCTGTCTGTTTTGTTAATATTACCATATATCCAAGAAAGTTTTAAAATAAAGTAATTGAAATTCGAAAGATTATTTATAAAGATTAAAAAATGCAGATTTCTTCGACGCTTCAAATAGATGACGTTCAAGACCTTATGACTAAATTATTATTTCATAAAGGATTTGGCCAGTGTCACGTTTTACGGAAAAAAAAGGAGATTGACTAATTGGCTAATAAGTGACGAGACTAAATTCGGGAAAAACAACGTCATTTGGGTCCGCTAGTCTCGAATAGATTATACGGTTATAAAATTATAATAGATAGTTATATTTTCTTGTAAGTTCGCTTAATCTTGTATTGCAAATAGATTAAATAAGGTTATAAAATTAGATGTTATATTTTCTTGTAAATGCGCTAAAGTTTTAATACTTGTATCGGCAATAGGTTAAATATGGTTATAAAATTTGATAGTCGTATTCATATAAGTGCGCTAAAGTCGTTGACGCAGTTCTCAGATCTTCGTCCATTGAAAAATCAGCCTTAACATATGGTATCAAGTCTGACAATTGAATATAGGATATATATTACAGCTAGCATTTTATAAGGGGTCATCCATGAAATACATCACACCAATTTTACGATTTTTGAAACTGCTCGCCTCAGTCCTTGTCACACTTTTGAAACCCCCTCCCCCTTGGTGTGACGTCACATATTTTAAAACAAAAAAAAATAACTGAAAATTCAAATTTTTTTATTACAAAATTTTAAATTTCCTATGTGACGTCACAAGGCTCTTGACCTTCTCCCCCCGTACCCCTTTTCACACAATGCCACATTTTGGTGACTACCTCCTCCTCCCTTAACATGTGACGTAATTTACGGTTGAACCCTTATTATTATATTCAGGCATATAAGCCCAGATTAGCTAATTAGGTTTACAGCGCGTCATGTATATTAACAAGTGAAGTAAAAACTTTCTACTACTACTACTAACTATATATATATGTGCGTAAATACAACTAAATCGTTATATTAGTCAGTATTCATCATATACAAAGATTGTAATTTGTAACTATATGCAATCTGTAATAATGTATTCCTTATTTACTTATTTCGTAGTATAAATTTATGAGGCGACATCTTCCAAGAATTTCAAAGAGTTTGAATAAACTCAAAACAACAAATTTCAGGAACAAGAATCATCTACGACACAATAACTACGGAAGCGATTAGTTAATTTTCGTACCAAACGAGTCTTCCTTTGAATAAACTGTTAGCGGGAGTGGTAGCATTGTTGCTGTCCGACCAACATTAGGCCGATCAACGACAATTTGATTCAATGGGACAGCCCGTAATGTGAAGGTTGGTAGCATTGTCAAGATCAGGGACTTTTGCCATGAGCTGTTTAAGTACTGTAGATTCGATTTCTTTATTTCAAAATTGATCACTACTTGAATGATGTATTAGAATTTATTAAAAGATTGATGTATTAAAAGTTAGTAGAATATCATTTGAATCGGAAACGGAAGATCCATCTCCTAAACAAAAAAGGGCAGAAAAAGTCTAACGTTTTAGCTGGTACATGTTATATTATATACAACCTTCCTAATAACTCAATGACTGATACAACTTCATTACTGTTCTAGTTATCAATATGTATCTTCGAGTGCTATGACTAATATGTATTCATTCAGTAGCAAAGGATATATTATCATTGTTAAGCGCCACTTGATTTCAACATTCATAAGCCATTTTATATAGCCATAGTTATTGAACTTGCGATAAAAGATTCGAAAGAAAAATTAAGGCTACTACACACAGTGCTGACGGTAGTGCCGCGGGGTTTATGCCGAGCGGTTGGGCCGTCAGCATATGTAAGCCGCCGGCACAAGCCGCCAAGTATACCTATGGTAGTGACAGTCGTGTAGACCGCTAGTGAAAGAACCAGGAAGGAACTGACGTCGACATCCCGGCGGGTCGTTTGCGCTGCAAGTCTGCCGTCAAGAATACACGCCGGCAATACCAGCGATCGGGCCGCCGGTAATGCCGCCGGTAATGCCGCCGGCAATGCCTTAGTGGTGGCGCCACACTTAGTGTTTTACAGCCATACTCGCATCCGGGTACCATTATCTCTTACTCACATAAGATCAACCCAAGCAATGGTATTGTTGTCGCGTTTCGTTCGGTTTGCGAGACTTCCCGGTAGCCTAATCTCGGTATAACAGGTCGGCTATGCATCTGCTAGCCTTCTGATGGTACCTTGTAACATAAAAAAAGATCAGTGGTCATTAAATGGCTGGCCCATTGGCGCAGTGGGTAGTGATCCTGCTTTCTGCTCCAGGGGTCGTGGGTTCGATTCCCACCTCGAGTCTGGGAGTATTATCCATGTGTATGTATTTATATATTTCTAAAAAAATATATTTGTGTATAACAGGCGGCTGTTACCTATAACACAGGCATTAAGTTTCGATTTGACACACCTTGTCTGATCTACGTTTATTTTTAACAAAATTTGGATCGTATGTAATGTGCGCGTGTTTACGAAGAGTCACTGTTAGGACGAAAAGCTGCCGCACGGTGAGCACTTTAGACAACTGGTACAAGTCATACGTAGGGAAACGAAGTGGCTTTGACATCATGACCTTTAGTATTTGCCTTTGCGCTCTTTCTATACGTAGCATCACAGTTTTTCTTGCACAGCCCCAGGCAGTAATACAGTAACTAGTAATAGATTGGACAAGTGCAAAGTAGACTGTTCTTAATGTTTGGGGACTTGCCGACATCCTAAGATTCCGAAAAACGTACAAAACCTTCCTGATACGTAAAGTAATGGTATCAATGTGATCGTACCATGTGAGACATTCATCAATTATAACCCCAAGATATTTAATATTATTAGTACGAGCAATATGACAGCATCTACAATTTTTGTCTCGTGGGTCTGTACAAGTATGAGCATTTATGGTGAATAGTCCACGAGGTAAAGATGACTTTGACCCGAATGTGATAAAATGTGTTTTATCCAAATTGACTTCTTCACTAACTTAAATCTCCCTCTTAATGTTCCTTAGCCACGCTCGATCACACTTTTCGTAACGCTCTCGACACGCCTTCATCAGCTTAATCCCCGAGTCGAGCGTGAGTAAAGAACTTTTACTTCAAAAATGTACTGCTGAATCAGTTTTTCGTTCGCCTGCACACTAAGCCAATTACGTATTGAAAGGGATAAAAATACGGTTAGATAAATCGTGACAGCCATAACAAATTTTAATAATTACGTTTAAAAAATAGATTCGAGTGTTTTACCACTTAAAACATGGTCAAATGAAGGCATGCTCTTACAGCTTTGTCAAGTGTAAAGCATATTATTGAAATAAAAAAGCGAAGGTTGTATGGGCAATAAATTGCTTAGGTCGCTCTAATTACGCGTACGCAATGCTAAAGGCGCCAATTCTAGACGGCAGAAACATTCGAAGTAATGTAGGGCACATTCGATACTTAAGACTGTTACATACTACCTACGCCATGTGTGAGCTAGTTTAAATTTCATATCGGACCGCGCCCATTCATGTTTTGCGCGCGCTATTTAGAATTAATAATAACAATCTCTCACAGCCTGTGCTTTGAAAGACTCCATTACCTCTCGAACCTGAGTAGCAAAACTAAGTTGAACCGCTACGCTGTATAAAGCGCACATTGATGTATTGTGAAAACGAAATTGAATAATATTGCATGTGTCTAAATAAGCTGGTCGTTGTGAGCTCATTCAGGAGGACGTACTGTTGTGGAAAACATTTGTTTTACGTGAACATTGTGTGTAATGTGTTATACTTAGTGCTTTCTCGAAAAAGGCTTAACGGATATATTCTTACACTGTTTTGAGAGTTATTCAACGACATTCTAAAACAGGAGATTTTTAAGATCTGGCCGTTTTATCGTGTTTAATGTTTATGAACGGATTTTGACTACTAGATTTTTATTAAAAAAAAAATGCCACGAAAATCATGAAATACAAAAAACAATAAAAAAAATATATTTTTTAAATAATACTAATAATCTCAATATTCACTTATAACAATATGAATCTTTGGTTGGCCCGTTGGCGCAGTGGGCAGTGACCCTGCCTTCTGCTCCGGGGGTCGTGGGTTCAATTCCCACCTCGAGTCTGGACGAGCCCAAATATATTTGACTTAAAGCTGCAATGGATGCGCAATAAATTACTATGGGTCAGGAATAATAAACCCATTCCGCGTTGCACAATTCAAATTTCACTAAGTGCTGACATTTCATTAGAATGATATTGGAATCGTGAAATGGGCCGCATCCGAATGATTGCGGTGGTGATCGACAGCGCGTGCTTCGGAATCGCTTGCCGCTATTGATTTGCCCACCGTAACCTGTTATTTATCATTATTTATTATTAAGACGTGACCACCTAATATATAGATATTAGACGTGAACTGGATCTGAGCAAACTTAACAACTTCATAACGAACGAAATAAATTATGACGATATTTCACCGATGCCTAAGATAAATAACTTTATTGCATACGAATTATACATTCGTAATTTTGACATTCTAGTCAAATTTAATGATTTAGGTAATTGCTAATATAGCTTTGTTATCTTTAATTGCGCAGGACCGAAACAAGTGGCGCAAATTCCTGTCGGAGGCCAAAACTCACTATGGGTTTCTGAGCCGCTCCAGTAAGTAAGTAATATACAGGTGTCTTCCTCCATAAACACAAACTAAGAAACCTGACGTCACATTGATTACGAAACAGCTTAAAAATGCTTGACCGATTTACGAACGTCCTAATTTCGCAATAAGGAAGGGAAACGGAAACGTTACTGTATTTACAAAATAAATATTCTATACCCACACTACGCAAAGTCCCCCATTTTGATTTCTCGTTAATATTTAATAGTATCGAAGCCATATTTTTATTTTTCTATCGAAATGTTACACAGAGCGTGAATATATTAGGAACTACTTTATGTTCGCGAGTCCGCTCTGAATTCAAAAATGGTTCACGGAAACGTTGCGCCTTCAAATATTCAAGTTATTTGAAATATTTTCACAAGAAAACTTTAGATGGTTTTAGAAATTTTGACCGTGGAACATTTGTTTAATAGAAAGACATAACATATGGTATACACTTAGTTCCATGTTCACTTTATGCCTAGGCTGTATTGGATTTATCATTAAATTAATGTATTATTCAATTTTCTTCTTGATTAAAATCAATAATTCTTCTTGAATAAAATATAAAATTCTCGTGTAACAGTGTTTGTTGCCAAATTTTAAAAGGAATTTAATATTTTTTTCTCCCTTGCTTGCGGGTTGCTTATAATGTGAGTAAAACTTTTTTTTTAAGATTTATTGTGCTAAGGTTTTATATAGACGCGTAGATTTTATTTCAACACATTACAGTTATTAAATATAGACATTTGTTATTACTTTTTATTTGTTTCTTTTAAACAAATCAGTTATAATGTAGAGCTATCAATTGTCATAGGAGAATATTTATTGCATAATCAAAAATAAGTCTGTATATACAAATTTATTCTAATAACTAATAGGACCTCTTTTTTAGGTGCTTTTAGTTTATCATGTTTGTTTTTTTTTTTGAGTCAAATCAAAAAGTGAAATCAAAACCACTTCCTGAGGTTTCATTGGGTTTAAATATAGCCTACTCACGTATCCTCGATGAGAATACAATAATCGAGTGACATGGAGCTGATCTGATGTCGGAGTGGAAAGGTGGAGATAAAAGTGCTTAACTTACAAAGTATTTTTAACTTTTTTATTTATCAATGATCTATTTACAGACCCGTCAGTCGATCTTCGTGAAGCTGCTACAGACTACGTATAGTCTTCCATAGAGTTTTGCTATTTTTAGATGATTTATGAAGTTGTTCCCTGTTGTACTTCCTTTTAAGTTTTTTATAAGGTTATTACAGAAGTTCCTGTATCGTCTATAAGCTATCCTAAGTATTTCATTATGAGGGTCAATACGTAATTTTTTTTGCATATTATTTCGGTTCCTAATACAGCGTAAGATACCTTGAGTAATCCAAGGTTTTATTATTTGTCTACTTCTAGGTACATGTTTCGTTACAGTGTTATTACTGAGACACTTTTGTATTTTAGTAATTAGAAGTTCGCATACAATATTAGCAAATAAATACAAAGTACTCATGTTTTACTTTTATTTTTATTTTTTTGTATTTCTCTATCCTAATTACGTTTGTATACATACAATTTCATGAGCCCATTAAAAAGGAGTTCATATTTTTCCACAATTTTTATGTAGTGAACTATCAAAGTAAAAATTTCGTTATTTAATCTATCTTTTGGATGTTTCTTATGTTCATCAATTAATACATTTTTATATTATTGCACGATGTTAAGTTTATATGATACAGACTGTTTGTCCAAAAAAATAGAAAACAAAATAATGGTGACATAATAAGCAAAATCTCAACATAATATTTTAGTTGCAATTTCACATTTGCCTCAATAAGCAAATTTTCAGATGGCATACATCTCTAGTTAAATAATATTTTAAGTTTCAAAATACTACCTGCCATTTAAAACAACTTCTGAACTTTCACTTGTTTTAGCCATTTTAGGGTTGCGTAGTGCTACATGAAACCCTTATCCTTCCGTCCGTCTATCTGCCTGCAAGCCCCCCTCCTCCTCATAGGATTTCCAAACTATTAGATATAGAGACTTCACAGTTTCCACGTTGAAAGGAGATGGGAAAAACTCACTATGAGAATTATATTGAGCGAAATCGGACAACTGCTTTAGAAATTACTTAACAAATACCTTTATCGAGTGACAGATACGGAACTCTTTTATATTAGCGTGTCTTGATACGCTTTTGGCCACTTTTTATTTTATATGGCAATTGTAGTAGATTGCTTATACTTTACGGCCTACCTCTCTTATGCCATTGGTAGGTACATCTATTTTTTTTTTCATTTTAACTATTAATTAACAAACCAGACCAAACCATTGACAAGTTACTATGCTCTCTTCATTCGGATTCTTATGTGATATTGGTAAAGGTAGTACCAAATTCATTAATAAAAATACAAGTCTGAGAAAATATTAATTTACGAAATAAAATTGACGCAAAATTTCGTTCAAAACTTTTGAATAAGTCCAATATAAAATTTACTTTGGTATTTATTTCGGTCACATTTTATTTCTTGTAGTCATTGTTTAATGTGGGCAAACCAAAGCAGCCGCACTTCTTCCTCGGATTATAAATCTCAGCCGGTTTAAAGGGGAATACCTTAATACCCTTTGTTTCCACGGGCAGTGGGCCGAGAACAGTTCCAAACCTCACTTGACACCCTTTTTCCCTTTCTTAAATTGAAATGTCGATATCCCTGTACATTTTTTCCGCGCGAATTGGTCCGTCGCTGTGAAGTTTTGTGGAATTTTTATAATATTACTAGCTGTTTTTCCTGAAATAGCCTTCAGACATCCTTAATCTCGCCTTATCAAAAATTCCGTTTGTGCGGACGTCTACTAATTATAAATATCCTGCTTGCCAATTTCGCCTGAATGAGGCGTTAGTTGGTCTATTACACATTAAAAAATAAATAAAACTTTGTACAATTGAACAATTTTTCTTTATTTGTCATCAGGTTTAAATAATGTAATAAATGCAGCTCCCAGCTGAACACATCGATTTATCTCTACACAATAATTGATTATAACATTTAATGTAAACAATTATGTATTTTATTTAATTTTAATTAATTAATTAATCGCTTCAAACGATTTAGTTAATTTCATCGTTTCAAACGATACACACATACTAATTAAAAACATTAACAAATTCGAGATGTCATGATGAGAAAGCGTAAATACAAAAAGTTTTGCCCTCTACTTGAAAGGGATATTTAATTTGACTAAAATCACAAGAATGTACAATACTGTAATCGCTTCATTGACGATTTTTTTTTTCTTTAACAATACCAGGAATAAAGATGTCTACGAATCTCTTACATGAACACAATGTAAAGGAAAATCCAAACGAAACTAAAATGATGCGATACTAAGGATAAACATTTTGTCAGCTTCTTTGAACCAAGTCGCATCATTAGGAATCTTCTTCGGGGAAGGAGTACGGGCCTCAAGGCGGACCTCCTTGCCCGGGCTTGTGTCTCGCGGGCAGCCGTAGCTTCTATATTTAATTTTATGCAACTTAAAAGATAGGATAGTTTTTATGCTGTAGAGTACCAGGAATTTACTATCTTATATATAATTATTGAATTAATTTTAAAGCTTGTATTACGGAGTAGGTAAGCGTTAAAGATCTGGAGTAGTAACGAGTAGGGAATCGTGCTAGGTACTTATCGGATTTCAGACCACCCTTGCTACCATTGGGCCATTAAGACTCCTTATAACCCACATTTGGTGCGAAATTGTGATTAAGTAAATTGAAAAGAATGTGTTGCCTCTGAAAGGTATTTGCAAAAATCTCAAAGATCAAAAGTAGAGCGCGTGTGAAAGTTTGCGGTTCCGGGGAACTGGAAATGCTTTAAGGAATGCTCTTATTTAAAAGCTCTTGCATTTTGGAGCCTCGATATTTTTATTCATTTATTTATACACTGTAATGCATACGAAAATAGATATTAACACGAATAGTATAAAACGAATACAGTCGCGAAAAGAAGTACAAAAGGCGGCGTTATCGCTAAAGAGGAACTTCTTCCGAAGAACCTTTGGCACAAGGACATAACTAAAGATAATGTTATTTAATAAGATCCCGATAGCTTAACATATAATAAAATTTTCAATCATCCATTCCTAGCAAAATTGGTCAGTGGGAGGGGGCATGACTCGCTTTTGTAATCTCCTCTTTTTAATGTATTCAAAAAAATTATAACTTTTTTTTAAATACACATCTCATCAGAAAAAGCGAAACGCTTCCGTTTTTTTTTGACATATATTACTAAATATACACATTTTTCTGACGAGAAGTATATTTCAAGTATAAAACAAAATAAACAATTTTTTTTAATAATAAATTTATTTATCACAACTATACAAAAAAATTATAAAGTTTTCATGTAACACTTTAGAATCTAAATTTCAGTATACTTAATTTAGGGTACATTTTGTGTTATGTGCATTACATAGATGCTTCTGGACCTGAACTTGAGTAATCTGTGTTTCAGCTAAAGTGCCTAATCTCCTAGGAACTAAATGATTTTAGATATAATATATATTGTCGACAGTAATAAAACACGGAAAGAATTAAGAATTATATATATATAAACAGTTATGTTAATCTGTTTAGATAAAATAATAGTATATTTTCATGTGTACGTGTGTGTGTGTGGGTGTGTGTGAGAGAGAGAGGGTGTGCACAATGTAAAGTGAATATATTAGTTTAGTTTCGTGTGCAGGAAAGTTATTTAATAAATGTAAGTAATCTATGTTACCGAGTACATTTCCGAACTGGTGTTATTTAGCTTTTGAGCATTCAAAGGGGCATGTTATTTGAATACACGATATACCTAAATTTGAATTCCAAAATACCAAAACGTGTTATACAGTCATATACTGCGATTTGTTATCTGTACTCCGTCTACCGTTTTAATGTAATGCAATTCAAATAAGCTTGTAATGTATTGAATGTTGAGATTTTTTTCTCGAAAACGGAACGGGACGAAAATAAATATGAGATTATTACAATGGACATACGAAAATGTATGTAGTGTTCGGACGTACGTCAAAGAAAGGATGTGATTTAATCGCACCTAAAATGCCGTTTGATGATGGGAATTACTTAGTGATTCGATGTTACCCTTGGTATCTTAAAGGTAATATTTTACATACCTTACCATGACTGATGTTACCCTGCATATTTGAGGGTAATATATTACATGTCATACCTAATACCGTACCTTATATCTTATCATTATTCATAGATAATTGTATCTAAAGGGTAATATATATACCATAACGTAGCTAACACTTTGTCTAGTACCCGTAGACTCTACAGGTATTACATGAAGTGTGAAAGGTAGTTCTAGAGCGTAGAATATCAATAGGTCGATGGTAAAAAGGATGAACTGAAATCAGAATTTATTTCAAAATCATATACAATGTTAAATTTATACAAAACATTACTCAAAAGTATACCAGAGTCTGTTTTTGTGTAGGTTTATACAAAAACGCCTACCGGATAACTTTTGCACCATCTCTCTCACGAACGTTATTGCTCTTAAGTTTTTAAGCGCAGTAATACTGTCAACAAAATTATATTCAACTCTAGCGATCATGGCACACGTTGTCCTGCTCTAAGATTGTCCACAAATTGGGAAAAATAGAATTCTTTAAATTGTCAGCTATGCCTTATTTGTACGGGACGAGGAAAGATTTGCACTTTTTATTGGAGTTTTTTAAATATATAAATCGGTCCGGCCGGCAAGTAATAGTGAGATCAAAGGAAATAGGGACTCGTTTATATACACAGACGTATGTATATTATAATAAACTATCGCTTTCCCGCGTCTTCGTTCGCATAAATTTGCGAAAGCCCTTAATCTCGCCTTATGGAAAAATTCTTTCTTAGCGGATGTCAGCGAACTATAAACTAACTCCCTATCAAATTACTTTAATATAGATTCCGATGTTTTCGAGATTTCGTGTTAGGTGACCTTTCGCTTTTATATATACTAGAGATCTTCTTACTATATACTTTGTAGGTATTTGCAAAATGTTAATTATTTGTACATTGCTATAAGACAATTAATATACACACGGTCGTCATGACCACACTTTGACATAAACTTATTGTTTGAGGTTTTATTTTAATAATTTAATATATTAATAATGAATATTTTATAAAAATATTAGCATTCGCACGCTATCCTCTATATAAACTTTAATTTTGCCAATATTCATAATACTCTGTAAGCTCGATTTTCCCTTAGTAGTACCGAATGATTTTGCTCTATATAGATTGAGAACGGCTGGATCAACTTTATTACTTTTTTTGTTTAATAATCCCCGCGTCGGTTTTGAGGCTCTGCAATATGCACTATAATTTCTACATATAACAAGGGGCACACGGGCAGGATGTTCAGCCGAGTGTCTACCGACGCCCAAGGACACTGCCAAAAGTTAAGTTACCAATTTTTGAAAGTCAAAATTCCAGTACCTAATATCTAAACCTGGTACGACTCCGTGGATAAAAAGGCCATTTTGTTAGACAAGCATTCAGAAGTCAAAATATAAAGACATGAAATGCTAATACGACCAACCTCGAATTTGAATTCGGTTTTGATTTGCACATGCCTCTTGTATTTTACTTGCAAATGGTCGTCGAGGTGCGACAGGAGTGGTTCTTTCCCTCACTCAGAACAACAAGTGACTTCAAATATGTCTAAGGAATATATGTATTTTAGAATAAAAATCATCTACATATGTAGTTTTCATATTAGAGATATACTCATTACTCAAACCTGGCAATGCATGTGCAAGCACTCAGTTTATACATCTGCCCTTTTGCTCCTGATTATATAGAAAATCTAGTCACATCTAGAGGGCAGCTTTTTGATATCGCAGCTTCAGACAGTTCACGTTTCAACACGTGTAAACCAAAAAAAAAAAATAACTGCGAAGGGACCAGGGCGATCACTGCGCGACGGGTGATCGCGCAGTGATCACCCGTCCGCTTTTAACCTATCCGCAACAGAGTTACGTTTCGCACGGAATTAGTGATATTCCGTCGGAGATCGCTGACATTCTACGCGCCTTGGTCGCTTAGCGGCTATTGTTTTTGGTTTTAACTCAGAAATGCATGTACATATATGTCCTGCTACCACTTCCTGGTGGATCTACCTTTATCTGTCCGATAACTGGTCAGATCTACTATGGGTACGCTACCTCGGAACACCCTAGCTGCGATTGTCACTTCTCCTATACCGTCCATGACAGTAGCATCCGCATCCTTTCTCTCCTTCCCATCTACCTTTATATCCTTTTACTCCAACCCTTTCCCTTACTCCTGTCTTTCTAATTAGAGGTAGCGCCATGCTTGTAGCCGAAAAGGGCCGACGCGTCCGGTTACCAGTACCTCTTTCTTACATAAGATCGGCGTGAAGTAGCGGTCACGTCAAGTGATATTATTGTTGTCGCATTTCGTTCGGTTTGTGAGACTTCCCGGTGGCCTAAACTCGTCATTAAAGGCCGGCAACCCATCTGCTTGGCTCCGTTAGTACCTTTACCTTAACAATACTACTCGCTTGTTCGTTGTAAATGTTACATTAAATATACAATATTTAGTTAAGATTACACGTACCAAAAATATGTGTGTGAAATAATGAAATTATTATTAAAATTATATTTAATATAATTAAAAAAATTATATTCAAATAGCTGTGTCCTCGACTTCCTCCGCCTCAATTTGGGTAAAAAAAAAACATAGATTCAATTTTAGCTTCATAATATATATATATAGCCTTCCCCGATAAATGGGCTATCTAACACTAAGAATTTTTCAAATCGGACCAGTAGCTCCTGAGATTAGCGGAAACAAACAAATTCTTCAGCTTTATATATTAGTATAAGATATTAAAATCAAATGTCACGAATCCATAAAGTATCACTGAAATATAGCTAATTATTTATCAAAAATTCATATCACAATATTAAACATTTTATTTTATTTTAATAATATTTTGCTATTTTTCATGAATAGAGAATAACCGAGCCATTAACATTAATTCTTATAAACACCTGCATATCTTCTAGATCGGTGAGCAATGCACGACGTTGCAGCAGGGACTTTGGTCAGATAAAAAAAAAGCTCATGAAAAACATTAATCATAAAATAACCTGATAATGTAACACGTGACGATACGGAACCCTTAGAGCGCGAGTGTGACTCATACTTGTCTGGTTATTTAACGATTATCTTTTTTTAAAATTTCTCTAAATTCCTTTGTGCATAACCCTATTATTTAGCTAAAAGTATTACTATATTTGCTGCCTTTGTCATTTCTTGCAACATCAGGTATTTGCTAGTGGAACTCGATCCAGCCGCTTTGGATAATCTTACCCAGAAAAAACAGACAGACAGACGGACGGACAAAAATTTTTTCACTTATGTTTTTGCTATGAGTGTTGTATAGGCTAGTTATATATATATAGTTTTTTTTTATATATATAAAAAAAAAATAAGCCGTCATATGAGATTTATAAAAAAATGATAATTTCGGTACAAATAGACCCTTCAATTTTATTTATATAATATACAGTTTAGTTATAGTCTGTTCGCGCCTAACTGCAACGGCGACCAATTCCAACAGCCGCCGAGCGATCCCAACGGGGGCGCTGGTGGACGAATAAGGAGAAAAGGCATTTAAGAGGCGATATTTTGGGAATTTTAGGAAAAACATTACAGTACATTATTTAATAAAATTCTATTTAGATTTTCTCGATCGGGTTCACTTGAGAAAGATTCCATGATACTTTATTTAAAACGAAGTCGGTTAATAACATGTTTGTATATCGGTCATGTAAATCTTACAATAAAATATTTCTAAACCTAGATTTATTTAATATAAAATTACCTTTTTTCAAGGTGAAAGTAAGAAAACAGTTACTTTTGCACAAAAATAGTTTAAATTAAAATTAATTTATTTTATTGTTATAATTGCTCTTAACTTGTTTATCGTATACTTTATAGCTGAAACTTCATTGACTTAAGAACTATTATTGTTTGTATAGCTATATATTTATTAAGTATGTTGTTTGTTTCCCAAGTATTAATAAAATAAAATAAAGTACCCGAGAATTTCACGCCCCACAACATTCATTTAATAATCATGCTATCTTTTAAGAAAAACGTCGAATTATCGGAACTGGACCAATGGAATGGCCAAACTGAGCAAAAGTCAATAAAACTTCTTTTATAAAAACCTTGTTTCGGCTTTAATTTCGGTTTCAGCCTCGTCAAAACTCGAGTGTGCGTGAATTTTCGTGCGACGGACTTCGTTCGATAAACTTTGGTCCGACTGAAACTGACAATATAATGATTAGAGATAAGACTGATTATATACATACAATGCCCTAGACTCATTATTGTGATAACTCGATGTCTATTGTTAATGAAATAAAATAAATTAATAAAAATAATGAAAGTGGTAAAAGAAAATCTCTAAAAATAAGTATTAGATTTAACTTTAAAATATTGTGAACATAACGTATTAAAAGTTAGCTAAGTAGTACGTATATATATATATTGTCTTTTTATATTTACTTCCAAGAATAAGTTTGTACATTACTTAAATATTACTTATACTATAATTATTATAGAGAATTATACTAGTTACAAAACTAGTATAATTCACTACTTGTTACTCGCGATTTCGTCCGCGTAAAATTAGGTGAAAAATTTTAGCGTGATAATATATAGCCTATAGACTTCATCGATAAATGAGCTATCTAACAGTAAAAAGTATAGACTAGTATAGATGACTTACAAATCGGATCAGTAGTTCCTAAGATTAGCGCGTTCACGTCACAAACAAACTCTTCAGCTTTATATATTAGTCTAGACGTATGTAGGTAAGTTGTGTCGCTGATACTTAAAATAGGTAAAACCTGTGCTCGTAAGTATCAGCTGCCTTCCATCTTGTTAAGCGATTTACTTTTTTGTGTGTTTTAATTAGTAATGTTACGGAAGCGAATTCGGAACCAGAATTGGTTTCGCAACCAAAAAATAACGTCACTGAAAAGGTGTTTAGATGGGTAATCAAAATAAATTTAATATCAAAATAGAGTGTAGTCAATAACGTCAAATGGAGTAACTTCAAAGAAGCAAGTTATAAATAATAACCAAAAGCAAAAATTCAAATTCATTTATTTTCCTTAAACGTATTATATTGAAAGTTTAGCTACATTATTAATTACACAGCATTAATAATTAATAATCTAAGATGTTAACGGCAAATTTTATATAAAATGATTTTGACGCTTTGAATTTTAAAAATAATTTACAATTTTTCAGCAAAAAACTCTGTTACAGAATGCAATCACTTGACCACTAAATGCACCTACTTGGAATACAAAATTGTTTACTAGGTGCTATAATAACTGTATTGTTTTGTTTTTGCCTATTTATTATAGATTATTATTATTAAATGACTTTTTTATCCTAATTACTGAAAGCAATACAAACTTCCTTGCCTCCTGTCGGCAGCTGATGTTTTTCTAATAACCTGTTTAACAAATCATAACGTTTATTTTCGTTCAGCACTAAACGATCACACATCCGGGACTCTATTCTGTTTCAAATCTTCGAGTTGTTTGTTTTCATTAATTTCGTTTTTCATTAAATATACAATGTGAAGTTAAACATGAGTGCGTTCTTTATTATATTTTGTTGCACATACCGGATACTAATTATAAGTTAAAATTTGCTTCTTTGTTACATTTCCTACATAATATGTTGGCCAGTGTCGATCTACAATAAGTATGTCAGGGTTAGATTTGAGGTTTGTTGAGAAATTATGTCGTATCAGAGAGGTAACCTCAGTTTTAAGATGAAAAATATTAGTTCTATTATTATTCCGGAAACAAGAAATAAAGAAAGTTGAATATAAACATGATTCGAAAGTTGAGACCAAAGAATTTAATTTCAGTTATTTAAAATAGTCCTTAAAATGATCATATTATAAACTTGGTTCTCACAGATCACAACTTCGCGGGACGCTGTCTATATTTGAGGGCATCTTCAAGGACTACAATGAGCTGTTGAAGAAGACGCTGACTAAACAAGAACCGGTATTTACAACCTTAGTTTTACTTTTTATTCATCTTTTTATTGAAATCAATATTTATTCAATTGCTATAAATATTATACCAGAATACCCAGCAGTGGGAAAGAAAGGGCTGTGGGTGATGATGACGATACCAGAATGTTGCCATATAAAGAACATTCTCTCTTCTGTCGACTCTGCCCGCGTTGTGCTTGCGCGGCGAAAACGTCACTAATGACGTCATTACTTACGCTCAATACCACTCACTAGTGAGTGCTGTTCGTTGTATCGATCGCTTAGTGGAACGCAGCCTCTATATATTTTATTTAATTACAGAAGCAGCAGCCTCAAAACGTGGAACAACTAACGGCTGCTCTGGTCGCCCGCGGACAAGAGTTACAAGTTCTAGAAGCTGAGCTGGCCGTCCCGCCCTTAGACATTATGTTTAATTTTAAAGTTCAACGTCATGATACCGAAAGAATTGAACCGAGTAATATTAAATGCAATTACGAGCTACTGTCATAGTTGCTCCCTGAAACCTCCTGGAGTAGTGTTATCAATTCTGATGATGTAGATACTGCAGTTAACCATTTTTATTAAATCCTCTATAGCTTATTTGACCGTTGCATACCCAAAAAATACAGATCAGACAAAAATATTCGGCGCTACCCTATCTGGTTCTCTAAAAATATAATTAAAGATTGTCAAAGAAAAGTAAGATTACATAGAAAATGGAAGAAATCACAATCCGATCACGACTACAAAAGATTTTCAGATGTAAGATTAAGTTTGAATGAGCAAATCCCTATTGCCTATGACTTATATATTAAAAATATAGAGAACAATATTAGGAGAGACCCTCCTGAATTCTGGTTTCATATTTCCAGTCTGCGTTCTAAGGGTAGATTCGAACCCGCAGTAGACGTTAATAGTGAGGCGCTAGTGCCTATCGCGTTTACGCGTCACGTCGCATAAATAATTTTTGTTATTGGAATTGCGAGCCAAGAAACAAGTAGAAGAACGAAATATAGCAGAGTGGTTTAGCCTTTACACATAAAGGTTTAATTATTAAAAAAAATATCTCTTATCGGCTTTTTTAATGTTGAGTACGTTTAACAAAACCTATAACTTTTGTTTAAATTTATTCTTAAGATAATTTCAATAAACAATTATAAAACATTAAATTAGGAATCGATATATTATATAAAAATAAACCCCATTTCCCTTGGTCACAGAATCACTCGTGAACGTCTTGACAGATTTGACGAATATTTTTTTTTGTGTTTGTTACTGTTAGATTTTTATGAACGAAAAAATTAAAAAAGTTGTGCGAAAAATTAGGAAAAATTAGAATACTTTAATTATTTAATGAAACCTTAGTGGCTTTGAAAATAAAAACATTTTTAATATAACCTTATTATGGCGTTTGACATAGCATTGACAGAATGCGTGCGGCAAATATCGTCAAAGAAGATGAAAAAAGTAAACAGATGCTTCAGCCGAAGTTATCTATATAAATAAAAATCCGTTTCCGGGACCGGGAACGGCAGTGGCAGTGAGGTTGGTGATTCAAGATTAAGTATGTAGGTGGTATTACATTATTATTGTATGGCAAGAGTGTTTGGTATTAATTTTTACACACAAAATCCATCTAATAAAATTAAGAATAAAATTTTATATAAAATTGGACAACAACATTTTAAATTATTAATGTTTTATTATATTATGTTACTGAAGTTAATATTGCATAATGGTAATTCTAATTTTGTATTAATTTATTATAATTTAATATTTTACATATCATAATATCACAACTGCAAATGTTTAAAACAAATTTGATTTCATTTAGTACATGTACATATTATATTTATGAATTAATATCATTCATAATTTTAAATAATTATTTTTTACTTTTAGCAAAGTAATCTCATCGTTTTTTTATAGGTTTCTAAATATCATGGCTGAATGGATTGAAATTACAGCATAATAATGAAGATACCAAGATTACTCTATGCTCAATATTTTGCCAAAAATAATTTTTAATTAAAATAGGCACTTTTTTTTATCAGAAACTCCTAATAGTGAATCAATAGGCCTGGAAATCCATCTCTATTTTATAATATTCCTACTGTCTTTATTTTCAAATATTGTAGAAATACCTGCAATAAAAAAAAGCGGTTTATACTGTAGTAGTGGACCCGGCAGATGTTGTCCTGCCAGAATGTTGACTTATTTTTTTTTATAACAAATTGTAGTGCCATCTCTTGGTCGCTACCGACCCGCTCTGTCACCGTATTTTAAATCTCTCATATCTTCTAAGATATTCATTTTAATGATATGTAAAGGCCAGTTTTAATCTCGATAAAATGTACATAATATCTAGCGTATTTAAATGAATAAGGATTATTACAGTATTCTTTAAAATAACTTCGTAAATAGTTATATATATTTTTATGTATTTATATCTTTTTTTTTCGTAATATGTAAAAGATAGAAATGGTTCCTGTGGGTTATACTTAGGAGATAGACATGCCATTGCGGAATTTATTATAGATCTTTTTAAGATGCACCATTCCGTAGTACATTGTTTTGTTCTATCTCGCATGCTTCGGTAGCGCACAAAATTACGTATTTTACGACATCTCGTTACAAATCATTGAAATTCTCGACTTTTATCTTCTATACCATAAATGTTTTATAGATATAAACCTTCTCCTTGAATTGCTCTGTTTATTGGCGAAAACCGCATAAAAAAATCCGTCGCGTAGTTTGAGAGAACTACGCGTACAACGCTGGGAAGCGACTTCATTAATGTAATGATTTCAAAAATACATAATAATATATATCAACTACATAAACTACTAAAATATAAACTCTTTGAACAACAATAAAAAATGTAAATGATTTTAAACTCACCTGTTCTTACTTGCAATATAGAATTATCTGTAACTTTATATTTCTTTCCCAGATCTTTAACATCATTATAAAAACTGAGTTTATCATAAATGCTGTTTGTTTTGACAGAATTAACAGGAAGAAAACTGTAAATCACTGCTATAAATATGCATGCAATGACCATAACTGCTTGTAGACCAAATTGTTGAGAGCTTTTTTCTCTCTCGTTTATTTGATGTCCAACACGATTAGAATGTGATGTATCATTTTGTGAGCTGTTTGAGCTGTCATTAAGTGTTCTCTGTGGTGATATTTGCTCTCTAGATATTCCAGATACAATTCTACTGTTCTGATAATCAATTTGTGGTAAATTAATGTCTGCACTGGTATATAATTCATCACTGTAAATTGAAAATGCTGCTGGGGAAGACTTGGATAATTTGATGCTGGAATTACAGACATTACCAACTCATATTTCATTTTCAACAAAGTAGAATCAAATGTTTAAGTATCTTGAAAATATGATAACCGATTATGAGAGTTAAGCAATTGAGAGATAAGCTATTTTGAGATGGTAATGTATGAATTGTTAGTATGTCCATGCTGCAATTTTATTATATTAAATGAAAAGCGTGCAGTTCTTTAATATAGAATAATTGATATTTAAATAGTCACAAATATACTAATAGCGAGTTTATTAATGTGAGAGATAAAAAGAACTTAACATTTTTTCTTTATGAAGAAAAAAATTTATGATTAATGTCTTGAATGATCATGAGGCTAGGCTAGGCACAATTAAGGGAACATCCACAAATGATGTCACACGAATTTTATGTTTTTTTTTAAAGACGAATCCCATTCCTTGGTACAGGTTGTCACATTTTCGAAATCCCTTCTCCCTTAATTGTGACATCACATAAATAAGAAAACAGCAATTTCTTTTACTCATTTTATGTAGTAATATTAATAGAAAAATACATTTTGACATGTGATGCACACAGCTTTTGATCTCCCCTGCATATTGTCACACAATGTCACATTTTGGGGATCCTCCCCATCCTTAACATGTGACATAATTTATGGATGGCCCCTAATATATATATAAAGCTAAAATCAAATTATCCTACTTCTAAAGATGACCATTGAAAATTTGAAGTCAAACTCACTCTATATCACTGGAATCATCATCACTATAAGTTTCATAAGAGTTTCTTCGTTGTATCAAGCCATTTTTTTTAATCAAAACTGGACTTGACGGTCGCTGCATTTTACTAAAATGATATATTGAATTAATTACATTTTTTTTTATAGTACATGGGCTAGCAATGAGTTCATTGCCTAAGAGACCACAGCCGCTCATGGACATCTTCTCCACCAGTAGGCTCGCAGATGCGTTGCCGTCCTCTAAAGAGGGGTTTAGGTTGACTTGACAGTGGGAACTCTCACAAATCCAATGTAACAACAATACCATGACTTAATGTGAAAGCATTGCCTCCACTTCCCTCCCAGCTAAGTGAAATTGTAATAATAGCGATTTCTTCCAGGCAACCGAAAGTATAGTAGGGATAAAGTTTTATTACTAAAAAGATTTGGTGGTGCTAAAACAAGGAAAACAATTTGAATTGACTTAAAAAAACAGAAATAAATATAACATTGTCTATACACAGACAGTAGAACAGATAAAAATAACAACTCTGATATGGTCACAGAGTACTGTTTTACGAATAAATGAAATGAATCTGGAGTATACTAACCTCATAACATTGTCAACTTCATCACTGCCTTGTTCTTGAATTGTTCTCACATTTTGATTTAGAATTCCTTTTGTTCTACTATTTACTGTATTAAAGCCATATCTTCCCATATTTCTACGGTAAGTAGTATTACATTTACTGCAATGACTGTGTATACTGTTCCTTGCTTTTGGTACAATTTGAATCCCCCTGTTCTGTAAAAGTGGATGAATTCAATATTCTTCTTAGAACATAGGATTAAATTCACAATACATATACTCTACAAAGTATAGGAATAGAAAATACATGGCCATATTTAGGAATAAAAAAAATTGTTACAGGTTGTAAGATTGTGTTCATAATATTAATATACAAATTTAGTTCAAATGATACTTACCCCCTCTAAACAATCAGGATTCATTTATGCTAAATTTCAAGCGATGGTGGACTTTTAATGAATTTTATTTAAACTTTATCGTCATCAATCAATCATCGGTGAAAGACATCATTTGCCTGATGATTTGGAAGTCTAGTATAGCACCAAAATGTAAACGCAGTGATAACAAAACAAAAGTTTAATTCAAGACACGCAGTTTCAATTTTCAAGTTCGTACTTTACGAAATACGAAGTCAACTGTCAAATGTCAAAAAAGTAAGTTATTCCATAACCACAGAATAGATAAATGAGACACTGCGATTCTATGGCTGAAACATATACTTACATATAGTAGTTTTTTGAGAGTTAATAATAAACATTATAATCAATCAATAACAAAATTATGGACAATGTTTATTAGAAAATTGTTTACGCTATAAGGCGATAAACTAAAACTTAACAATGTTTAAAAACATTACAAAATGTGTTAAAAAATATCAGTAATTTTTAAGGTAAAAATATACGAATAGTATCATAGATATACTCCATGGCTAAGTTTATGTAAATAGAATAAATATACTGGGAAGGCCTTAAGTATATTTCTCATGCAGATGGCGAACATTTCGTTATTTTAATTTGGTATAATCTAATAACAAATGAGTTTTTGAGGTCACGACAGTACAATATTTAAAAATTTGTTGCACTGACCATATATGTTGAAGGGAGGCATGCAGTCCCCCAAAGGATATATAGAAAAATTTTAAAAAAATTGCAGATTTTAAAAATTAGGCGGGTCCCGAGAATCCCATCCATTGGGTAGAAGTTACATGCACTTCTACTGAATGAGCTCTTTACGACTATTTCATTCCCTATGGTTTTTTATGTAGAACTATCAGTACAAGTATTGCCATACTACTGTATGATGTACTGTACGGCAATATTTGTACTGATAGTGTTACTCACTATATCGGTCATGAGCAAGTTCATACCCGGACTTGCATTTTGTCGACAATAATAGATTAAAAAACTGTATGGCAATATTGAAGGTTGTATCCTCGCATACTCGTACCGGAGCAACGTCTTTGGGAGTAATTTTTTTCCCACTTAGGAGTCATCTATCTGTACATATAAAAACGAATCCCTATTTTTTTTTGGTCACGGCATCACGCCTTAACGGCTGGATCGATTTCGCTAATTCTTTTTTTTTATTGTTGTTATTGTCAGGAGGTTGTAATGAAAGAACAAAGAAATTAGAAAAATGCGAGCACAATTAGAAAATCTAAAAATATTTAATCAGCATATAACATTATTAGTAAAGGGAACGGGGAAATCATTCTATAATAGAATATAGTAAATAGTAAGTAACCCAACGTTCGGGCAGGACTATCTCTTGCGGGACCGGTAGTATAATATTTAAAGCATTTAGCTATGGAGTACATGCATATAAGACGAAAATTTCCACTTATTAAAGTAGACTAAAATAATAACAAGTATATTATTTTTTATTTTTTATTGCGGAAACAGTTTTAAAAAGTTTTATTTTGACAATTCAAAATAATCTTCAACTCAAAATCTAGTGAGCTCGTAAGTACTAAATAAAATACCTGTATTTGAATAATCTTACACAGTTTAACTCGTGTTTTATAGCTGCCAATACGCATATTAAGTTGATATACAATCTAATACAATCAAAACTCATAATGGAGTAATTACTTTAAAATAACATTTAAAAAAAATTGTGTAAATAATCATATTTTGATTATAATACATAATGTCGTTAGAATATAGAAAGGAGTAACTTTAATTGTTACTCCAGTACTTGCCAATTTATGTAATTTAACTGCCCGAAAAACAGGTTCTTTGGGATAGGTTTCAAGTAATTGTAATTCACCCCCTTGATCCATACTTTTATTAATTTTCTCTTCAATCCAGGCTTTCACTGTATGAACTGGTAAAGCATCTACCATGCGTTTGTTAATGGCGTATTTTGACATTATTTCATCCGTGCATTCGTCCTGTCCCTTGGTGATCAACCCAATTAATTCATTATCCACTATAATAGGTCCTCCTTTATCTTTGAAACAGGTAGGGGTTTTTGTATCGATGCAGTCAATATAACCGACTATGGAATCTTCTTTAGTATCTCTCGCATCTAATCCAACATACTGTAGTTCTTTTACACTTCCGACATCAGCGTTCAAACCATACCCAAGAGCTAATATAGCTTGAACGTTATTTGTAAATGAACTATTGCTAAGCATTATTTTAGATGCAAACGTGTTATTGTGAGGTTCAGTATAAATCAGAGCAACATCTTTTATTGAACCTGCTCCAGTAAAAGATGGAAATTTTTCACTTTTAACTATGTGCAATGAGACTGTGTGCTCATCTTTTTTATCATTTGTAGTATTTACTAACACATAACTTATGTGATCTGTACATTGGGCTGATGTGAGTATTAAGCCATTTGAAATTATAGCACCAGAGCAAACATATTCACCACGAGGAGACATAATGGCTGCCATAAATGGAAATTGCTTAGGACTTGCCGATCGTACTTCGTGTACCTGATTATTCTTTCTTCTGGAACATGTGGTTAGATTAGCAGGCTCCGGTTCTGCAGGGATCTCTAAGGAATCATCCTTTCCATCGTCGTTATCTTCGTCACGAGTATCATCAACGCTTTTCTTTACATTATCTCCAGCGCTTGTTTTAACTAACGTAAAGAAGAATATTACAAAGGCAAGAATTAGCAGAAAATCAAATTTGCAGCTCATCATGAATTTGTAAAGTATGATATTCTATTTTTGTACTCTTTTTTCATCGGTTTGCCTTTACAAAAAGTTCATTATCGGCCAGTAATAACTGCTAGATAAAGTTTTTTTAAATAAATTGTAGATGTTTATTTTAAATAGAAATTGTATTTAAATTAAATACGTATTTATAAATTTCAAAATATGTAATTTTCTATCTACTATTTTTAAGAATTCTATAATATTTAATGGGTTGAAGAAGCGTTGATATGCCCTGAAACTTCATTTTATTTAATTTACACTTTAATCGCAGTGGAACCTTAATTTAACGTTAATAGATATTGATATATGGAGAGAATGGGTAACTGATATGGGGGAAAAATAAAAAAAGCTCAAGTGGGAATGGGCTGGCCGCTGGCTACGTGACTCGAATGGACCAGCAAAGGTGGGCGAATGTTACGGCTATATGGACTCTCACAAATGGCCGCTAGTAACAAGTAGGTCAAGGAAGAGCTAGCACGACAAAATGGACGCCTTTGCGGGAAAGGTGTGGATTGGATCAGGATAGAGGAGAGTGGAGATACAGAATAGGAGGGGAGAGACCTTTGCCCAGCAATGGGACATTACAGGCTAATAAAAAAAAATTGAAGAATTGTAATTACATTCATTAAAACAAATAAGTGGACTTTGTAACTATGGTGGGACTTGATTGGCGAAGACTAATATATTCTTATAATATAATGGAATAATTTTATATTATTAATTTACAATAGATATTTTAGGTAAAATAACGCTTTAAAGAAGAATTCGTCGTGAATTATCTGAGAAAAAAACGCTCAGGATTCACAACAATGTTCCAATGCTATGCCGGAGCCAGACAGTTTCTTTTGAATGATCTTGTAGTGTGGCCGGGGACTTTGTTTTACTTCACAAACTTTTGTAGAACTTTGTATACTTCAAAGTCAAAATGTACAAGCACTTTAAGTTATGTCTGGCTCCGATTTACATTAACTTAACGCTGTTTCGTTCTTATAATGACGGAGCCAAACATAGCTTCATTTGAATGATCATTGGGCCGGGGAGTTTGTGAGCTGCACAAAGTTACACAAAGTTAGTTAGTTATAGTTGTAGAACTTTGAAGTCTTCAGGACAAAAATGTACAAACACTTTGAGCTTTATCAACCTCCGGCATAAATCCAAAGGTTACATAATATGTTTTAAAATCTGTAGCACTCAAAAGTCAAAGTCAATTATTGTGTCACATCTGCTGACATTTCTGTCAAGTGTCAACTGAAAACTGAGTTGGACAAGAAGACAACTCACAACTCTTCAATTCTTAAAAATCAAACCAATAAGTAATGTCTCAATTATGTTGTAATTCTTGAGAATTTTTTTATTGTTATTAATATAATTTGGTATTTCTTCTAGACAAATCATGTCTAAAAAAAAGGGTAATAAAAAAAACCAAGCCTTAGATGATGATTTTGAGGATAAAAATTCATTAAACGAATCTCATGAGATAACCTCAAAAGCGAAGGGGAAAGGCAAAAAGAAAGGTAAAGGTGTCATAGATGCAAGCGATGATGAAGAAATTTTAAAGAAATCACACTTGTCTGAAGAGGAAAATGAGCCTAAGCCAGTTAAAAAGTCACAAAAGAAAGGTGCTGATATTATTTTGTATTGTATATTTTTTTGATAAATATCCATGTTGTGTTAATGTTATCGCATTAATTAGAATTAGGATTGGTATAGTTTATTATTTTTCAATTTAACACAATATGTATAATGCTATTACATTTTATTTTAATCTACTTAACTTTAATGATAATATTTTTTCTGCATCATTAGATTACAAAATAGATGTTTGTAATATGGATAGATATAAAGAATTTTTAATTTACAAGATACCAAGAATTCACATAGAATATGCTATTTTTATTATTAAAAATTTTAGGTAATAAAAAGAAAGGTGGTGGAGATCCATCTGATGATGAAGACGACAAGAAGTCTGTGGTCAGTAATTCTACAAACGCATCGACTAAAGCT
Source organism: Charaxes varanes (assembly GCA_024363005.1). Lineage (NCBI taxonomy): Eukaryota > Metazoa > Arthropoda > Insecta > Lepidoptera > Nymphalidae > Charaxes > Charaxes varanes. The sequence goes on from JANCMC010017835.1 coordinate 486,646, forward strand.
GTTCCAAAACAGAGTAAAAAAAAGAAAGGTTGGTCATGAGATACTATTAATAAATTATTGTTGTTTTAATATGTTATCTTAATGGTACTTTTCCATTATGTTTCTTCAGGAGTAAAAACTACATTTATTAGTATTGCTGTGTAGGGAAGGGATTCCCAAACTGGGTTTCGTAGAATAGTCTGATGATTATTATTTTTAATAATTTTTTATTGATACATTGATTGTATTAATAATTATTTATTATTAGCTATCAAATAATACCATGTTGTGATTTTGTAGTAAATTATTTTGAAATAGCACAAAATATTTGATTCAACAATGCGAAATAGGTTCTTCAGTCTACATTTATACAAAAAATATAGGACAAGATTTGATGCTTCCCTAGATAATTGCATACAGTTGTCAGTCATAATACTGAACTATAAACCAATAATCCATAAAACAGTAAAACAATGTCATCATTCACATATAAACTTTAAGTTTAGAATGATGTTTTTCAATTTGTATTAGAGATTCAATCAACACTGAAATTTATATCAGAACAATTTCAATAAACAATTATCGTATATAAATTTCAGTGTTGATTTGTGATCATTTGATATATGGTTCCATATAACAAAAGGTTATTTGGTGGATTTTTTTTTCGATTACTGGGTGTTTCTTATCTTTATAGTTTAAGAACACCTGGTTATGGCAAAATACCTTAATATAATGTGATGGCTATCTAAATACAGCATTAAATAAGACTAGCAGTGCCTGTGCCTTTGCAAAAAATTTGGTATAAAAAAAAAGATTAAATTTTAGCGGGATGTTATATAGCCTATAACCTTCTTTGATAAATGGGCTATCTAACACTGAAATAATGTTTCAAATCGGACCAGTAGTTCCTGATATTATCATGTTCAAGTAAACAAACAAACAAACAAACTATTCAGCCTTATATATTAAATAAGATAAAGTAGAAATAGATTGCTGCACCAAGTGCAAAGTGAGTTTTTAATGCATGTGTTATGTTGGTACACTAAACACAAGTGCATTAATTACTCACTTCAGCAAGGTGTGTAATCTACTTTTCTTACAACTACATCACTGTCTATTTCCAATTTTTTTGCTAAATATGAAGTATAAAACCTTTATAATGATATAGAACATGCACCATGTGTTTTTTTTTTCAGTTTTCATTCAACCGATTTTTATATTTAGCCAGTATCAAAAAACATTATATTAATGAAAAATTGTGCAACTATGAAATTTATTACATTTAAGTGCTGTTTTGGGTTCCAAGTATAAAATACCTCCTTTGTGAACAGTTTTCTAGTGACTAATGATGAGATTACTGTGTACTTGAAAGAAAAATATATTGTAATTTTTACTCATTTAGATCTCTTCATTACTTGAACCAAGTGCACTGTTAATATATAATCATTATTCAAAATTAATCAGCGCTACTACTTACCTTCTGAAGTACTTCTTTCAAATTGGTTGTTGTTTCGATTTTAAATTTTGGAAGATGCAGTTGAACATCCGTTTCATGCAGATCTTCTAGGGCTTTATCTAACGCTGCGGGATCCTTAAGTTTGTCTTCCAAAGCTGTAATACCTTCTACGTTTCGAGGAAGAACTACTACAAGAGTTGATTCTCCACCCTTAAAAGGGATTTCGATAATCTGAAAGGGAATAAAACACAAATGAAGTCAATAATAATCCTTTTTTTGTAACTTCTTGAGTATGTCCAAATTACCATAAAGTTGAAATGACTTTTTACTAATTACCAATTAATATTCGCGTTTAATTCCTCAGCGGATTTCTTTTTATTTAATAACAATTTAAAGCATACACACATTTACATATACACACGTACACGTACTCATATATACAAATACTACATACGTACCCATATACACGCAAAAACACACCACACGAAGAGCCAAAGGTTATTGGATGAATTTGTTTTCATTTTTTTTAATGCTCACTTAATCATTCGTTCATATTACTAAACATATTATATTCAGTAATATGAACGTTTGGCAAGACACTGGCCCCTAAGATACTATTTCTAATTAATTTTTTCACGTACTTGACTGTCAAGCTCCTTATTCTCCCCGTACTTGTAGTCCTCTCGCTTGTACATCATGGGCACCTTGACCTTGTTGCTTTTATCCAAGTAAAACTCACGCTCTTGGGTTAGATATTTTCTAAATGGCTTTTCCCAGTTACCCTAAAAATTTAACACGCTGTAAGATTGGACTTTGGTGATCAATGAAATACCTCGTCTACCTACTTTCATTCATGACAACTCTTCCATTGATAGAGTTGAGCGAAAATTGATAAGGTTAAAATACATTGATTGTAATTAACGTTTTTATATAGATAACACAGTCAATCACTGAGGAGGTTGTAGCTTAATTAGAGGTCGACATTTGAATTGGTCGCTAGGTTAAGTAGCTCTTACCGGGGCCGGGTGATAGATGGGTGACCAATTTTAAAATTGCGTTTGAAATATCCGACTTCCTTCGTGTTTTGAAAGACACGTAAAATAGTGGGTCCTGATTAATGTCACTGAGTGATATTAGTTGTGGGATTGTAGAGATTGTGGCGATTCCGGGGATGACATCATCGTATTGTTAAAGTACTAGACCGGGATAACACTAGGAAGAAGAGAACATAGAAATCACAGACAGACAATTGTTATTTAACATGTATATAAAGATATATATAGATTTCAACCTACCCACGATAAAACAGTTACGCACTTTTTAACGAACTTTGTGAAGTAAACAAATGTAAAATGTCTATAGAAAAAAAAATGCAAACATTTTAAAGATGGCCGTCATAAACTTTCATTACACTTTCGCGCCAAGGTTCTTTAATGTTGGCAGTATAAATAGAGGAAGAAAACTGTAGTGCCAGTTTTTTTTTAATCCATGGTTTATACCGCCATTCTTTCGTTGATATTTAATATTATAAATAAATGCAAAATATTTAGTACGCATTATCAGATTCTTCCACGCCCCACATTAAAAACGCCACAATGTTTGCATAGCTTTTCAAGGTATTTTTAAACAGTAATAAGATGACACGATTTTTTTTTTAATTGCTATTATAAAGTCTGTAAAACATAGACAGTAAAACACTTGTAACCTGGACAGTTTTTTTGAAGTACGTAACTAAAATAAAAGATGACAATAGATGAATTTAATAGAGCTTAACAAAATAAAGGGTGAGGTAAACTGCAGTACCAGAAGATGCGCAGATAAGTTGTTGGCCTTTGAAACACATGCTCTTAGACTATAAGCTCGATAATGGCGGCCGGAAAACTGGAGATTCGTTATATACACATGCCAATACGTTTTATGTTTCCTTTGTGACATCAGAAAAATAATAAATCCGTTTAATACAGAATTTTACTGCCGCTTTAACTCCGAGGCCGCGATATATTGCAACTATATAATAAGCAACGTAAAACTGTGCACATATTTCATATTAAATATTCGCACTTTAAAATTATGAGGCCTCTGTAAACCTATAAATCTCAGTTTTTTAAATTTGTTAATGTAAAACAGATATGAAACTCGTGGCCCGCGACCTCACTCTTTGTGGCCCGTTTTTTTTTTTAAATAGCAATGTAATTCTTTTAAAAAGACCCGGCAGACGTTGTCTTCCTCGAATTTTTTTTTTACCAATCCCGATTATGCCGCCTTTAGGCCGTATGCTTATAATAATTTAATGTATGGCACGTCAGTCAAAAGGTACAAACGTTATATATTTGAAGTATACTACAGTTTGCATTTTTGTTGTCAATTTAAGTAATCTACTACCTACATAAATAGATAATTAGACATCTATTTCCAAATAATTATTATTACAAATGTGGCCTGCCTACATCTAATTACTTAACGATGCGGCCCTTGCCTGTCATAAGGTTTTCGACCAGTGACGTTTTTCTACTTAGCATTATTTTTTTATTTATAATAAAAAATAACCTTTATTTTTACTTTGAATGATTGAAACATAAACTCATTCAAGTAGTACCGTTAATCCATCACTTTTGATTTTAAAGAATTCAACTGGTGCGTACCTATTAAATACATAAATTACATAAAAAAAGAATAAAAAAAAACTTAAAAAAAGAATTATAATCGAACTTTTCGATTTTGTAATGAGACGCGCCAAATAAACAACATGGCGGCGGAATTACGTCTGTTTTCCCGCCACCAATACTCTGTCTCGGATATCATAACACAGCTAGTGGCTATGCCAATATTTTTGACACATAGTTATTGTAATTGTCACAGGATGTTATTGATATTGTTAATAAAGTCTTTGACATTGTTATTAAATCATATTTTGGCTGTTTATCTTTCACACGCCGAGTTCCGGTGTAATATTTCATGATAATAGAATTTACAGAACCTCTATTGATCAATGTTTTATGTTTTTGTTAAGTGATACTTATTTGTATAGTTAATAAATCTATATAATATAAAGCTGGAGTGTTTCTTTGTTTTATGCTTGAACGCGCTAATCTCAGGAACTACTGGTCCGATTTGAAAAGTTTTTTCAATGTTAGATAGCCCATTTATAGAGGAAGACTATAGGTTATATATTACACGCAAAATTTAAATATATAATAATGTATATCATTCCAATATATTTACATGTCATTTATAAATTATCTATCTAGGTGTAGTGATGTTAGTCTATTGTCTCTACGTTATGTCATTGAATGTCAATATCAAAGAGAATAAAAACAGTTGGAAAGTAAAGCGAGTTTCATTCAAAACACTATCTAACTAACCCCATTAAAAGAATGTATAAAAAGTTTAAATGACTCTAAAACCTAAGTCTAAATATTCCTTGAAAAACTGTTTTTGAAGATTTAGTAAATATCATCAATCTTTCTAAACATTATTCCTATACTCATACATAATATCTCATCGAAATCTGATATAACTTAACAAGTTTATTTGCCTACACGAAACAATCGCTTTTATATCTATAACAATAAAGTAATTATTAGCATGTACAAAACGTTGTTTATTTACAATTTGTTAATATATAACGAAGGTATGCGCAAACAACAAGATAAGCCAGAGTTAATATTCATGTGAGGTCTTTACCATCCCGCCGTGGAATTAATTACCTACACTTATTCTTAATTTATGCTTTTCTCTTGCTTTAGGCATTTTCAAAGAGTTCGTAGTTGCCGCTACATAACGAGATAATGATGTCGAGTGGAAAAAGGTTACACCAACGCGAACTAGATGGCGCTGTACGGGTGACGACCACCGTAGTACAAATTCTAAAAATCTCCATACAAACCAACTCACGCTAGCGAAGTTTCTATTTACGATTACTTATATATAGAAGGTCTATTTACGATTACTTATATATAGTAATCGTAAATAGACCTTCCGACGAACGACTGTCGGCGGGACGCGGCCGCCCTGGGCAAGTCCAACTAGCCCGGACGACATGTTATAACTATCATAAAAGCGTCATAAGCACTAAAAGCTTTTTATGCTCTTTAAGAGATGAAAGCATTTTATGCACTACGGCACGACTATCCATAATAATTATTAAGTTAATAGAAACCACGCCGTGTTTAAGGCTTGAAAATTAAATTATAAAGTAACGTTAGACTTTACTTAATTTTCCATTACAACTGATTTGTTTTCCAGTAACCATCCAAACGTATTTGCATATAAAATATATTGTATTTATAGTTTATATCACAGCATTAAAAACTAAATCAATTGAGATAAAGGATAGACTTACTATTTATAACTAAGCGTGAACTGAACACATGTACTTTTATTAAAAACTTCAATCCGTTCAGTTATATTTTTGATATACAATCTGCTGTTTAATTTTATACATTTGTAAGTTAATTTTACTGTTGTATTCTATAAAATTCTACAAATTTATACAAGAAACTGCTCCAAAATTGCATATATTTTCTGAAAATAAATAACGAAGGATGCGAACACGATTGTCGTATCGTATTCGTCGCGTAACTTGGAAAGGACTTTAGCTACATCAACATGCATTAAAATATGTTGAATTCACAATCGGTTAATTAAAAATTAAAAACCAAATTCAAACTTCATGTAGTTTGAAGTAAAAATTTAAATTAAAACTAAAACTTTAATTATGACATCATTGTAGTCCCTAATATTCTTAATATTGCTATAATATTTACAGTGAACTTAAAATAAAATAGAAGATAAATTATATACGTAGTAAATAAACTTATTTAAAATTAAACTAAAAAACATATTACAAAACAAAACTACACGTTACAAAATAAAAATAAGTCCATTGTAAATATTACAGCAATATTTAAAACATTACAGACTTTACAATAATGTCATAATTAAAGTTATGCGTACTATAACTAAAACTAAAAAAAAAACTTAAACTTAACACTAAAATTAAAAATAGATGTACAAAAAATTTAATACAATAAAATTATTGAAAACCCAATAAACGTAACTTAATGAAAGCTTAATGAACACACTCAGTAGGAGGATCAAATTTATTGCAAGAAAAAAAGTTGGATGAACATCGTGGCGTATGTAATAGTAATTAATATAGAATCCTAAAAAGGAGCGCGCTCTTTATAGTGATCACTAACACTCACCTTCACTGCCAGTGTTCCCTCTCCTGCCTAGCCAAATCTGGTCCTACTAGTGCGGCTTTAGATGTCCTTTCTAGTAATGAACTGATAGTTCTTGATAAGTGATGATTTGACTTATGATAGTTCTTGACAAATAATTATATTTCAAATATTGAAAGGATGCAAAAATGTTTACTGGTTAAGTTTATCTTATGAAAACGTTCTGTGAGTGAGATCAGAGCGTGCAAATATTTCGTGTGAATGGGAAGCGCGAAAATCAGCTGTTTATTGTAACAACCTCGTTCGAGAACGTCTGGATTCAACGAAGCACGTACGCTCGTCTGAACACACAAACTTCAGGAATACACAAATCGTAAACAATTCAAAAGTCCATATGTTGCATATTTTGGCGTTGTGGAATGGATAAAAATGCGAAGACGAAAAAAACTATTTTTTTTATAAAAAATATTTATAAAAATAGTTTTTATAAAAATGAATTATTATTGAATACTTTTTGGCGTGTCTAGTTTTTTTCTCAACTAACCGAGTTTGCGCTAGTAAGACTTTCATTAGGTATAATCGACCAAGAAAGTGCATTACCATTTTGGATGACTAGCTTCTAGTTAAAAAAAAATTGCTAAGGGTTATTGTAAGAAATTAACGTCATGCGTAACAAGCAAAAATAAGTCTTTTAACTAATTGAGGTGCAAACGACATTCGACCTTAGCATGGCAAACCAATTTCTTGGTCCAATATACATTCAAGAAATAAGAAATTTTGTAAAGGAGTAATTATCGAAGTGGAAAAATTATGACTTAGTTTTTCTTTCCTTGCTTAAGTGAGAGATGTGCTGTCTCCTCAAGCATACTTACGTAATATATTAATTAGTTTAGCGTCTTTATCTAATTAATAAATACCTATATTCAGCTTTTACTGCTGCTTGAATGTTTCAAGTAAGGCAAAAGATAACAAAGAAATTGTTTTTTTTAGTATATTTCATAAACAATGGTAAAACGATTAAACGCTAACATCTAAATCTTTTTCTACTTCCTAGCGTTATCGCGGTCCAGTAACAGAGTCCACTTAGATTGCAGAGGATGAGGCTGTGGGGCGAGTTAATATGACGCGAAAGTATCGATCCTCTGAAGTGAGTAATTAATGCGCTCGTGTTGGTTTAGTACTCTTGCGTTCGCTCGGGCACCTGTAAGTATGCGTTTTTCTTGAAGGTAGTGTTTCGGTAACACCGGAGCTGACAGCAATGATAACGAAAATACAGAAAAGAAAGGCAAGAAATTCCTATCATATCTCACGGCTACCGATTTTATTTTAATATAAGGATGCAATTGTCTTAGAATACTATTTGCAAAGTTTTTACGACATAATTGGCACAGTATAAGCTTTACAGAAGTCTCACTACGTTCAATTAAAAGAGTATTCTAGTTAATGCCTTATAAATAAATATTGAAAGACTTATATTTGACTGCCTACTGTTGAAGATAAATAATAGTTATATTTTTGTTTTGTTACAAGGGGCAAACGAGCAGGCAGCAGACAGCTAAGTACCTACTGACGCTCATGGACATCTGCACGACCAGGAGGCCAGCAGATGCATTGTCCGCCTTTAATGACGAGTTTAGGCCACCGGGAAGTCTCACAAACCGAACGAAACGCGACAACAATACCATCACTTGACGACCAAATCCTAAGCATTTGGTTTGGATAGGTGAGCCCGTTCTTGAGTTATGGAATTACAACGAAAAGTGGCATTGAATTTTATATATATAGATATAAATTGACATACTCATTTTGTTACAGGTTGATGTGATTTTAGTATTAGACAATGAAAGACTGTACAATGAATTGAAGAGAGACATGCCAAAGTTTGTCAAAGTTGTTTATCTTCCAAAAAGTGGAGGGGTAATTTTTTCATATTAATACTATTAGTGGTTTTAAAATTAAACTTAACACATATTTTAATGTTATTTTGCTAAGTATAAAACTGTTATCAGAGCCAGTTTATTGCGCTATTTTTTTGTGTTGTTCTTTTTTGTTACTACACTGTGTTTTTATAACTCAAAAACGGCTACGCCTATTTGGTTCTCGATTTTTTTGATTTCTTCGCATTGTTTCTGGAAAGGCTTAAGACAAAAGGGAAAACTCCAATGAATATTCAAAAAATATAAAAAGATGCAGAATTGGTCACCTCTTCGGGGCACTTAGTATTGAACCTTTCGTCTGACCGCAATCGGGCAAGACAACGTAGTGGTCTAAGAGTGGGGATATCTTTGCCCAGCAGTGGGATATTATAGGCTAAAAAACGCCCATATTAGATAGGTATTTAAAAGCCATATTTTTGTGTGGAGTATGTTTTGATAATGACTACTAAGGTTTAATCTCTCTAAAGATCAATGTCGAATGAGTAAAGCTGAGAGGGTCAGAATTGAAATCAATTTTTAGCGATACACTTTCCGATTCCTTAAACGGCATTATTATAATGTATTTAATATTTTTGAGAAAAAATCTTTAAAAATTACGTACTTTTTTGAATTAGTTAGAATTACTAGATATTATATTGAAACAAAATATCATTTCATATCAAAAGACAAAACTCAAAAATGTCTTATTCATATAGATTTTACAATACTTATATACGTCATACGAGTTATTAATTTTTTTTTTCAAATAATTATTTAAAAATTTGGTGATAAATTTTACGAATTTAAACCTAAGTTTTTACAACGGTTCCGTCGCACCCTGCACTGAGAAGAGCGCGCAACAAACTCAGTCGATATCGATTTGGTGTTTACAGAGTTTTGCGTGTACGAACACATTAAATTGAACCTATACTAGATCAAAGAGAAACGTCATAATTAGAAATGCATATCTATACTTCTATGCTAATATATATAGCTGGAGAGTTTGTTTGTTTGCGTGAACGCGCTAATCTCGGGAACTACGGGTCCGATTTGACAAATTCTTTCAGTACGCTAAAATTGTGTCTATTTTTTTACCTAATTTTATACGGACGAAGTTGCAAGCACAGCTAGTGCTATATATAATGAAAAATATATATACTTAAAGACCACAGAAAAATACACCAAAGACTCCTTTAAAAAACATTAAATATAAAATCCACTAAAAAAAATTTGCAGTTAAGTTAAAACTTTAATAATTAAAAGTGAAAATTGTATATATTGCAATTTAATAAAGATTATTTTTAAGATTAAACAAATCTGCTGCGTATATCACTGCGTATCTCTAATGAATAGTTTTGGCTAATTACTGATTTTAATACCGCTGCATTACTTAAACAAAATTCCCAAATTTATTAGGTTCACGTAACATTACAAGGAATAAATTGCCGGATAAAGAGGATGCGAACTAAATACCACATTAGATCATAATATCTAAACATAGCTAACTTTTTATTTGTTAAATGGATTATGGCGAATAAAAATATTTGTGTTTACGTGACTTATGATCCATAAACGGATCTAATAGATGGCGTTACGACAGTTTTTGTTTTAATTATTATTGTTAATGTTTGAGCCAATTTCCGCTACATGCATGTTAATAAAATTAAAGCGTTGATAGATAATTTTTTTTATCATTCTTTTGAATAAATCCAGTGTTTTTTTTACTATGGAAACACAATTTTTCTGTATATTTTTTGTTATTATAAGTCTCGTTTGAGAAAGATAATCCGATTATATACAAGGACTTTTGATCCAGGCGAACCCACAGCAACAAGCGACCGAAAATACAAACAAAATACGAATACGAACCTAAGTAGACATTTTAATAAAGCTGAATAGTATATTCTATCACTTAATCAAACATGAAAAAAAATCGTAAAACTTGAGTGTTTTTTTAAACCTTTGAATCTACTGACAATTTGTCACTTTCAGATTCTAAGTGAAATTCCTTGTTAGCAATTAAAACAAAGGGAATGAAAACATTCGCAGAAAATTAAATTACTTTAGGCATATTTTTTTTCTAGATTCCATCATAACGATGATGCTTTCATTTCTGAGCGACCTCTATACAAATACAATTTACCGCAACCAATAACACCTAAACAACCCACTCGTGTTCGGCATATTAATCACAACACAATCACGGATTAGGATGATAGCTGCTGAGCCAAAAGTGGTGACCGCAATCACGTCGTAAATTTACGTCGGAGTTTAATGATCGCTCGTTACTACCAATCGAAGCTTCTACCGCGGGAACTCTATCGTGATTTGTGACAAGAGAGAGTAGGGACGAGTGAGTGTTTGAGGAACTTTAAAACTTTCCAATCGGTTGGTGTCAGCTCTATTTCAAATAACGGAGATGATCTAATGATCTCTGTCAGGGGACTGCATATGCATTTTTTTATTAATAAAAGAATAATTACTAGCAGGGCTTTATTGTGGGGACACACGGGGGCACTACGTGCTTTCGCACAAAACGCTAGGAATTACGCAAGGAAATTTCGAAAATATCGAAAAAGTTTGAAAAAAAAATGAATTTTGAATATGAAATGGGCGCGTCCCGTCCTCTAAGTAGAAGCTATACTTTATCTTAAACTTTATTAACACAATTATCACAATCATAAAATAACATTTCAAATTTATTTCACTGAGTATAGAAATTTATGTTTTGTATTTGCAGAATGCATCTATGCTCAAAACTCAGTAACGGATATGGTAAAAAATTATAGGCTTTCGAAAATTTGTGTGCCCTCAAAAAAGAAATGACAAAAAGGCCTAGAACTAGAAATACCAAGTTTAGGTTTAACAGTTAATCCCTAATTAAGCGTAAAATTTTTGTTAGGAGTCAGTGCGACAGTATCCCAACAACGGCGACGCTGCGCCGGGAATAAACATACGAATTTCCGCCCCTCACTTCAACTGTTGAACTATAGAAGCTTGAATACTCCGATTCATATAACGTTATCGATAATCGTTACTGTATCGAACTCTAACACGATGAGGGGTGTCCAGGGGTTATGGTATAACACGCAGATTATGGAATTTTATCGCTGCCGAAAGATGATGAGACGTAAAAGACTGTATTTTACAGACAGGGGTGCTTCTATGGAATGCGTTTAATTGGTGAGTTTAAAAGTCGAATATAGTTCTCGATAGTTGGCCTTTATCGAGTTCCCATAGTAGTGGTACCATTGGAGTTTTATCATAATTTAGTCATAAACCTGTACGATGGCAACACAATGAGGGATCCAGGGGTTATGGGATAACACAGGTTATGGGGTTTTATCGCTGCCGAGCGGAGATGAGACGATAAAGACTGTATTTTAAAGGGGCAACGTTACGGGCGCTTCTATGGAATGCGGTTGATTTGTGAGTCAATCCAATATGGCGATTTGGTGTAATTTAATGTAAATTATATCACTTTTATATGGCCATTTTAGAAAATGTATCGTTAAATTAAATTCTATTAAGCATTTAGAACATCTCAATTTAGAATCCCTATCGATAAACACAGTATGCACCAAGAAGCTATTTTGATATCGAATTATAGCCGCTACACACGTATCGATAAATCGTTGCGGAAAAACTGTGCAGTTAAATCGAACGTTCCTAGAGCTCTATGAAGAGCTGCCGAAATGAGCAATCGCCATCCAAATGCAACGATAAAACTGTGCAGTTTAATCGACAACGATTTTTCATACACACCTATCAACAAAACAGCGCAGATTAAACTGTACAGTTTTTTCGCAACTATTTATCGATACGTGTTTAGCGGCTATAAGTGTGAAAAAATCTAAACTATAATAATAAAAGGCGCTTTTAAATGACAGGTATGTATAGTCGACCAAGAAATTTGTTTGCCACTCTAAGGTCCAATGTCGTTTGCACGTCAATTAGTTAAAACGCTTATTTTTGCTTGTTATTACGCATTACGTTATTTTTTAACAATAACCCTTTGCAAAATTTTCTTTAATTAGAAGCTGTCATCCAAAATAGTAAAGCACTTTCTTGGTCGACTGTACAACATTTTATAGAAAGTAAAACTAAAATTAATTCAATATTATTTGACCTTGTCTTCTACATATCAGGTAAAGAAACTGTCACAATTGTTGCTTTTACTTTCGGTTTTATATTAGGTTTTGATTAGCGGTAGCCCCACTGTTGCAGGCTTTTTGGTTTGAAGCCGAATTGAGCCGGCGCGTCCGGGTACCAGTACCTCTTTCTCACATAAGATCGATGTGAAGAGGCGGCAATGCTGTCACGTCAAGTGATGGTATTGTTGTCGCGTTTTGTGCGGTTTGTGAGACTTCCCGGTGACCTTATCTCGTCATTAGAGACCGTCAAGGTATGTGCAAGTCTTCTGATGGTACAGAAGTGCAAGGGCGTTATTCAATTATGTGAACCGCCAGCTCGTTTAACCTTTGTAACATCGAAAAGAAATCATTATTCAAAAACGCCCCTTAATTGACTTTATCCCTTTTTATATCTGAAGATAAAATGTAAAACAGTTCCACGAAAGGGTTTTTAAATATTATCGTAAAAATCTGTACTTTACAAGCATTTTAATAAATTCTAAATTTTTTTCTCGTCCGAATCTCGCTGCAGGATAGAACAATACGTTTTTAACTTTATTGCTTTATCAGTAGCATCCTGCTGGGATATTTATCTTATGGCAATGAGTTGGATTTGAACTGCAGCCAAACAAAAATATCCTTTATAAGTTAACTGTGTATTAAAGCTTGTATCACGGGGATTCTTCAAAGGAATTGTTGGGACTAATATAGGCAGTGCATTCCACAATAAATCACCTCGCCAGACCTAGAGATTCCACCCTCATCACCCTCGATGTCCTGAAGTCCACAACCGTGCGATTTTCTAGAATCTTCTTACCTTGCACAATTCCTTTGTGGAATCAATTACCAGCGTCGGTATTTTCGAACCGATACGACATAGGGTCCTTCATGAAAAGAGCACACTCATTCCTCAAAGGCCGGCAACGTATCTGCAAACCCCTTGGTGTTGCAGTTGTCCATGGGCGTCGGTAATCTCGTCTTAGTTCTCTATACATATTAAAGAAAGTCGTGCCAGTTACATTACTTAAAACTCAAGAGTGGCTGAACTGATTTGGCTGAAAATTGGCGGTGAGGTAGCTTAAAACTAGGAGTCGGACATAGGATTAAAAATAAAAAAATATCAGGAACGGGAATGGGAATAGGAACGGAAACAGGAGCGAGAATAATATTTTCTTTTTTTTTCTGAATTATGACTGTACATTATATGGAGATAATTGTGACAGCGTGAATATCTCTAAGATAAGTCCTGAAAAATAATGTTAAAGCATTTAAAACATTATTAATTGCAATTTCATTTCAACGTAGAAACGCATAATAAACCACGACAAATTATTCTCTACATTCCTTTGTATTTCACAAATTATTTTTCATTTTCAGTTAGTTAAAAAGTGTAACATAAAAATTAAATTCTGAATGTAACGAAACTAAAACTCGCTCGCATCGTTAACGAAATATTTCTCGTGAATATGGACTGTACGTAATTTGCTAACTAAGCAAACGTGTAATTAAATACATTGGACGGGCGCGTGGAAAATACTCTCAGTATACACTTATATTCCATCTTTTACACGATAAAAACCGTGTGATATCTACATATATATACATATGTATGTGTATATATATATATATATACATAACTTATATCTATCTATACTAAAACATAAAGTTGAAGAATTTGTTTCTTTGCTTGAGCGCGCTCATATCAGGAATTACTAGACCGATTTGAAATATTCTTTCAGTGTTAGATAGCCAATTTATCGAGGCTAGGCTATATATCATCACGCTCAAATTGAATCTATGTTTTTTACCTAATTTTACGCTGACGGGAGTCGCGGACTGGTATGTACATATGTGATATATTATCGTTTATCTAAATTTGTTTTCAATGAAAGGTTTTGAGGAGGTCGTGGCCTAATCAGTGGTCGGCATTTGAGTCGATCACTAGGTTAAGTTGCTCTGGCTGCAACCGGGTGATAGATGGGTGACCCATTCTAGCACTGGTTTATATTTGATATCCGACCTATCCATGTCTAATTATTAAAATATAAGACCCTAAAAATCCCGCCTACTTCTATATAATCCCGGAAGGCTTTGTAAACGTTTCTTAGATTTAAAGTAATGGGCCTTATGATTAATTATATATGTATATGCGGCTTATACCTTTTTAGTGTCCCGCTTTGTATTTTACTTTTGTTAAAAAAATTGAGAAGGATTGCATTTATAACTTGAAGTGCTATTTTTTTGCTTTGCAATAACAATTATAAAAATAATTTTATTTATAAACAAAGCTAACGTGGTTCAGCGTTTATAGAAATTTATTAATAGAATTTATAATTAAAAAATTGAGTTTCTTTCCAAATCAGTTTACTTCCTTTGTATAAAGAAATTTGAGTATATAAACATTGGCTGTTTATAAATGCGATCTTTCTAAGTTATGAATGAAGATAGGAATAGTTTTGGAAAATGCATAACACCGAACAATCAAAATTTGTTTCACTTGCGAAAAAAATTCACTTTAATATACAAGCACGCTTAGTGATAAAGTGACCTAACTCGAAAATGCTGATTTTTGGGAAATCGCAAAAAAGCGTTTGTCCTTGAAGACTACAAAGTATTACAAAACTTTGCGCAGCTACACAAAGTTCCCGGCCACACTACATGATCATTGACTAGCTGAATCGGCAACGTTGTCCTGCCCGAACGTTGGGTTACTTACTGTTTACTACATTCTATTAGCCCATAAGCCCGTTCCATTCCCTTTTCGATTTCTTTCTTATTGGCCTAACAATAATGAACACAATAATAAAGAAATTAGCCTTTGGTGCAGTCGTTCAGATCTTATGCCCGCGCATACATTTCAGCGACTCATTTTTATTTGCGTCTATAAATTGAAATGTAAGCTATCCTATCTTTCAAGTTGGATCAAACTATACACGGTGTGCAAATTTGATTAAAATCGATTAAGTAGTTTAGGAGTCCATCGCGGATAAACAACGTGACGCTTAATTTATATGTATATTTGTATTTATATTTCACATGTAAATATAACGTATGATTTGTATTATATTTCACAGTATAACGTAAAGAATTCATCATCTTTGACTGGCCCGTTGGCGCAGTGGGCAGTGACCCTGCCTTCTGCTCCGGGGTCGTGGGTTAGCAAAAGTTTGACCCACAATTAGAACCACTGCTGAGGGAGAATCCACGCCGGTTTGTCATATTTCCTATTCAGTATCCTGATATATGGAAGATGTACAAAAAAGCAGAAGCTTCCTTTTGGACTGCTGAAGAGGTGGATTTGTCCAAGGTAAAAACTAATAAATTTTAATTTAATTATTATGATGCTATTCAGCTTTAACTTTAACACACATTGTAGATTAGCAATTTGGGAATTGCATAACCTATTTATGTTGTACAATTTTAAAAAATCATATTGGCTCTAGAAAATATATATATATCTTTCTTATATCTGATTAGCATTGTTCATATTATGTAAAAATGTACTATTATAAAATTGAAATCTGTTTATTATATAGGAATCCATTTTTTTTTACTAATTGTGTATGACTAAATAGTATCGCAAGAGCTGATGTTATCAGGCAATAGCATGGTATTTTACTTTATAGAAAAAATATTGAGGGATCCCCATAAAATACATTTAAATATTTCCTATTACATTTCATTATTCTTTCTAAATAATTTGTATCTTTTAGGACTTGGTGGACTCAATGCTGTCACGTCAAGTGATGGTATTGTTGTCGCGTTTCGTTCGGTTTGTGAGACTTCCCGGCGGCCTAAACTCGCCATAAAAGGCCGGCAACGCATCTGCTCGCCTTCTGGTTATGCAGATGTCCATGGCCGTCGGTAGCCACTTAGGTTCCTGCTGTCTGCTCGTTTGCCCCTTGTAACATATAAAAAAAAACTGCATTAAAATCAGTTGCGTAATTTTAAAGATCAAAGCGTACAAGAATAGGAAGCTACTTTAATGTATATTTTTTTTTTAAATGTGAAATTATAGTCCTCTATTTTATTTATTATTTCATTTAATTTTTATTAGGTAATCCAACAGTTTTTTACATTTTTTATAACTATAAGCTAAATATATGTATCTTACAATCATAGCTAATAACGGATTAAACAGAAAAGTTCTTAAGAACCAATAGACGCAAAACAATGTAATACTTTCTATAATACTGTTATTAGTTTATATAGAGTGCGTTGTAGTAGTATAAACCATTTCTAACTTAACAACCTTTATATTGTGTAAAAACTTTTAGTTACATTTTGTTGCCCACACCTATTTCTAAAATTATCTTACAAGTGTGTCCCGCCAAATGCCAACATCTAATTACTTAACGATGTGGCCCTTGTTTGCGAAAAGGTCGCTGACCTCTGAGTCTCACACCAATACTTGTTTATACCAACAACATGTCTAAAAGAAATGTATCAAACTCTACATCCATTATTCATAAACCTGTGATTTGAAATTTATTTCACTTCAAGACCAGTTTCTTACACGTAATTAGGTTTTAATATCGAAAAAGCTCAAAGAATCTGACTTTAAATGGTTAGTTACCACCTAAGTTTAAAAAAAAATCGGCAATAGTCTTTTACCTAAACATAACGAATTTGAAAAAATTGTAACTCCAAAAATGCACATTTCAAAATAAAAGCCCCTAATTAAATGTGCATTTCATCTTAAAAGTTAATTTTAAATTAATATGTATTGAAGATTTAATATTAGTAATTAAAATTGAATAAATTGAATATAGAAATTTATAATTACTTCTATAATGGCTTAATCTAGACTCGATCAATATCTAGTATTTAAATAAAAACAGATGGCTATCATAGTTAATTAAGCTGAAATTAAATCATTTTTTTACCTAATTTTACGCGGACAAATACGGCGACACAGCTATTTCTTTAATACGTAGAAGGGCACTCTGGTTGAGGCTTCTTTATTTGTTCATTTCGTCTTCATTACTTTGCTGCACATTCTCATATTATCATACATATTCTTAATCTTTAAAAAAGGAAAAGAAGCGTTTAGGTAAAGGGCCTTTCTGATTGTTATCCACTTTGATGTGGTTTATGAAGGAGTTATTTTTCTGCTTACCCCTACGATGAGGCCTTGATCCAGGACCTCTCGCGCGCGCTCGTGGATGACTGCGGCGAGTTGGCAAAGCTCTGCTCCATTGTCCAAAACGTCCAGAAAGTTCTCGCCCGTTAGATAAGTTATTCCTATAAGCAATAAAGACACTAGTCAAGAAAAATAAATAAATACAGGACTATATAACACACGGACGTCTGTTCAACAGATAACTGGTAGACAACTTAATAATGCCTGTGCTATAGGTAACAGCCGCCTGTTATACACAAATATTTTTTTTAGAAATATATAATTACATACATATGGATAATACACCCCACCTAGCGTTACTTGGTCACGATACTTCAATGTGTTATGAATGTAAATCAAGTCATGAATTACTGAGGTTACTTCGAAGTAGTTTTAATACTTTGATATGTGAGATCATAAAGCAAATACAAGGCAGATGACATATAAGAGTTCAATGTTATTGTGTATGTCAATTGGACAACTGTTGGAAGCAGGACAAAGGTAAAGATAGAGATCAAACACGTAAGACTCATAGTAAACCCTGTATTATAATCTTAGATTATGTACGCGAAATACAAATGTATTTAATTTAACAGTATAATAGGAAAATATTACAAGAAAGTGCAACATAAATCAATAAAATCTACAGAGTATCTCTAGTTTTCAATACGAATATAAATTCATCAGTAATATTTATTTAATCCATTCTTTCACATTTTCTTAATGGATGCATTTGCATCAAGCGTTTGTGGATGACTTCAACCGCGTTTTATAGCACTACGCGTTTTTAGACCAACCCCTTAATAAATAACACCCTTCAAAAGTTTATGTAATGACTTCCTCAATATCCTATCCGACAATGGCGAAACGGCCGGCGAAATGCTTATCTTCAATAGTGCCCATGACAGCATATATCTATATTTCATGTTTAAGCCAATAACGGCAAAATAGTGAACCATTACGGAACGGGAAGGAGAAAGGGAAAGGAAACGGGAACGGGGACAATATCATAAAATAATAGAATGTAGTAAATAGTAAGGAACCCAATGTTTGGACAGGACAGCGTCACTAGTTTTATATATTTTTAACCGAGTTGAAATAAAGGATATCAAAAATATTATAGACTTTAACAGTCTTTATTGTGGAATCACTCTTTTATACACAATTTAATGGGTATTCATGTAAGTGGAGGAGTAGCACTATTCGATAACCATAGCAGAACAAAAAACATCGATTTTGCATCAAAGTTTGGTGCAATGTCAGTGTATTGTGTTCTGGAACGCAGTTTGATACAGGTTATCCCATAAAATTATCCCTCTACATAGTTATGTAAATTTACGAGAAGCTATTACGCGAAGTGCCCCAGTCATAAACAGAGTGTAAACACATTAACTGTGTTACAGTGTCGTAAACGATATAATAATAGCTGATCAAAATTGATTGTAAATTTAAAATGCTTCTAGTTTGGGGGAAATCAAATATAATTGATTTATGCTACAAGACTCGCAAGTGCGTTTTCTATGATTTGATTTGACGTTTATTAGGGCGTAGCTTCAAGTCCTCCGTCGGCAAAAGCTTTAATTCTATTTATTGTACATAATATTTATTTCTACATACCTACTGATATAAAAAAATCCTATTAAAGAGAAACGAGCAGATAGTTAAAAACTTAAAAAGCTCTAATTGCGCGTTAACATTTTTATATTCAAACTTAAAAGATACTTTATTATTGAAAAAAAAAGATATTTTACAAACAATTTGAAGGCAGACTAAGTCGATAGCTAAAAACAGTTAAATTTTTGTAAAATAAACACTCAACTCAAACAATCCACAAAAAACAGGGCGAGCGCGTTGATGTCTTTTGATAGCTGTAGATATTCTTGATAACAAGCAATTAATTAGCGTACTAACAAATATTTACATTTATTTATAAGTGATTAATAATAAGAATGGATAAAAAAATAATCATTACTGCACGACGTCCTTGTGCGATTTGTACGTTCGATATAGGTTGACTCAAAGATAATAAAATCAAATACAGTGAATGGTAGTACCAACCTTGGATCGTTCTAGAAGCTACGCCTGTACGTACGCCTTTCGATACATTTCTTAATATCAAAGTGATCTCAAAGTTTTTTTCCTTAAAACTTTATTGAGCAATTTTGTAATTATATTTTTATTCTCTAAAGTATAAAGTTTCATTTTAAAGTTCCTATTTCGTATTCAATAATTGAAATTAAGTTACTATTTGCCAATAGTTATCTATTTCAATTTATCATCTTTATTTGGGAACTATGAAATACTATAAAGATATATTTACATATATACTCAATTTTATTAATAAATATAGTACATTTTTGGCAAATGGTTTAATATAACATGAACGTAATAAATGTTCGCGTTAAGAATTATGTCACGCTTTATTTTGGCACGACATTACGCCATAACATAATGTGCAGCGTGACATATCCAAAGATTTCGCAAGTATGTTAAATTGTTATGATTTTTTTTGGAACAAATTGCTTTGAACTAGTTGTTCCGGCCATTAAATGTTTCGTGTGAAATATGAGACCATTACACAGAGTATAAATAATGGCGCAGGCATATTCTATCAGTCGCCACGACACTAATAGTCGGATTCCCGTAATAAAAACTTTTTATAATGATTACATCGGAGAATATGCGCTTAACAGCTCGTCGTATTAAACCTATTATGGTGAAACTGTGGATACGTCATTAACTTTGTAGCTTTTACGATTATCCATTGTAGTCTCTCTGCTATACCACTATATTTAAAAAGATATATAATTTGTCTTTGCCGTTTGTCTTTGTCTTAGAAGACAGAATACTGTATAATTAAATACAGGAAATATGTGCTAGAATTAGGCATTACCCACTTTGCGGAAGTCTATAGAAATCAGAATTAATTAAATTACTTTTCCAGAAGTAAAATTAAACAGGGAAAGGTAAACTTAGTAAATTAATTTCACCCACTTACATGTTTGCAATTAGAAATTATAATCTAGACAGATTTTAAGATTCTTTAAAATTTTTCGAATCTCCAAAACTGCTTTTCAAGGAGTTTGCAATACTGCAAGAATCACAGTAGTCTAATGGTAGAAAAGTTGGTTTTAAATCTATGAGTACTGGTTCCATTCAATACTCCATTTTTAGCACGGCGTAACTACGGAAGGTTTGTACTAAACTATAGTATACAATGCAATAATTTCATTATACAGCAGACTGTTCTCCGAGTTATCTAAAGGAGTCCCCTTGTCTTACTAATTCTATTACCATCGAGCCGCAATTGACTGATAAAATTTTTGGGCTACACGTAAAGAATATTGGGCTACGTGCTCAGTTAGCCCGGAGCCAAATGTGCTCGGTCAGGCCTCGTGCGGCGAATACAAATGTTTATTGTGGAAGAGTAGCGCGCATTGTAGGGCCCCGGGCTACTGGGCTGAAGGAGTCGTGTCCGTAGCATAACAAGGAAAACACTAGAGTCGCATGGGGACAGTTATTTTAGATGTATATAGTTAAAAGG
Source organism: Charaxes varanes (assembly GCA_024363005.1). Lineage (NCBI taxonomy): Eukaryota > Metazoa > Arthropoda > Insecta > Lepidoptera > Nymphalidae > Charaxes > Charaxes varanes. The sequence goes on from JANCMC010017835.1 coordinate 507,979, forward strand.
TTTTGAAATTTATGAGTGTGACGAGTGCAATAAAGTAATTGCATACGTATAATATTATTTTTCTTTCAATTTTTAATAATATTTTAAATAACTTATTTGAAAGTATCAACAACCCATGTCCAAGAAATAAAAATAATGTCAAAAGTAGATAATAGCTTTTCTCGAGTACATTATAAAAATCAGTTAATATTTTTGGGATTAATTTTAATTCGATAAGTGTGTTGTGTTGTTTAAATATGAATCCAAATTTTGTCGTAATTACAAATTTATATACTCAATAGTACCTGTAACTGAATTAAAAATCTTCTTATCTTCTGCATGCTCCATAGTTTTTCTATAAAAGTAAATCTTATGCGCCGAGATTCCTTTGTTTAAATTCTTTGCCCGATTGACATTTGACCACTCATGAAATAGAACTTAGTACCAAAAAAATTTATTTAAAAAATAAAATGACTGCTCCACAGGACACTCTGTCCATCTGTCGTCTTACGCCTTAGTTCAGCATTGTCTGCGGCACAAATATGATCAAATTATAAAGATGGCGGCCCGCGGCTATCGCTCCCGAGCAAGTGCGAACAATCGCAACTGGCCGGGTATTATAGCCCCTATTATCTTACCGTCTTATCGAGTTGGTCAGGTAATTCAGCTACAGGCCGGGGCAATTGTGATTTGTCAATTTATGGGGCGATTTTGAGCCGGTAATCGAGGTCGTTGTGTGTATTTCTTTTTTTTAAGAAAACTAAGAATTTATATTTAAAATCAATAGACAGAATACCTACTAATAGTGATAGACAGAAGCCGCAATAGTGCATCCATGCGGGCGTAAGCCCCTATTATCTTCTAGTCTTATCGAGTTGGTCAGGTAATTCCGGGGCAATCATAATTTGTCACTTTATGGGGCGGTTCTGAGCCTGCAATGAAGATTGATCTGTTATTTTACGTTTTTTTAATACTCGCTTATTTGAAAATATTTACACGTGTCGGGGCAATCGTGATTTGTCAATTTAATAGCGAGATCTTTATACGAGTATATAATTCTTAAATAGTGCTAGGACTGTCTGTCTTAGTGAATAATAACTCATATGCAAAAGTTTCAATAGCTCAACGGGGAAGTATAGACTGAGATCAAATCTCGACCCGTTCGTCTAACGATGCCCGTCATGGCCACTCCTAATTTAAAATTAAAAAAAGGTTAACCGATGAGATACCGAGAATAATGAGGACTATAAACAGTCTATGTATGTATTTAAAAAATTAATGTATTCTATTCCCTTGAAGTAAGCGAAATTTTTGCTAAAAGATGAAATTTACAGGAATTATATTATTCACAACTGTTCTATAAGAGGGCTCAAAAAAGGCTAGTGGCGTGAGTTGCGATGTGAGCCCTCTTGGACCTAGTTATACACCGTTCCATACAAAGATTATTCTATGACTAGACTACGTGTTTAATAACAATAAAAAAAAAAACAATATTCTCTCGTAAGCCTTCCTTTATCGGTGCCGAGGTTTTAAAAGCAACTAATTATCCGTTACTTCTTGAGCTATGGTCGAAATTTATTCACGTGTTCATTTTAATTCATCGTCATCCATTTTTATTCACTGAATTAATATTACGAGGAACGAAAATATTTGTTTTTTTTAGTCGTGTCACGTGCCAGGCTCTTGTAAAGTTTTCATGTTTCATGGTCTACGCCACCGTAAGTTGGTATGTAATAATAATGTCATTACGGTAATCTTAACAGTTCGATAATGGGAATAGAGTATGAACTTTTGAATCGATTTAATAATGTGTATATTTACTTCATAGTTTATAAGTTTATTACTGACAGATGTACAAAAGAAGAAAAAATAAAATAAATGTTTAAACCCTGGGCTTAAGATTGTGATCATATATTCTTAAGGAGCAAATCTAAACTATAATTTGGTCTTCAGTGAACATGTGACCGCTATACGTTATGATGTATATAAAAAAACGAAGATGTGTGTAGATCATGTTTGTCTATCATTATAACAAACAAATCGATTCCACTCAACTTCTTGACAAATTGATTGTTTCGTGTTCCTCAGATAATATCTTGTTTGGACCAATGTTGGAGCAAAACGACGGACACGCATTTATGTACGACTAGCTCAGTCACACGATCGCGTCTATAGAGCTTATTAAATGGGTAATTTTTATGTTTCTTTTTTTGTAAGTGTCACATTTAAAACGAAATGAGGAGGCCGTAGCTTAATCAGCGGCCAGCATTTGAGTCGATAGCTAGGTTAAGCAGCTCTTACCGCGGCTGGGAGATAGATGGGTGACCATTTTTAGCAGAGGATTTCTAATATCCGATATCCTCCGTGTTTGGGAAGCCACATAAAATCGTGGTTACCTTATTTTACGTTACTGAGTGATATTAGTCGTGATATTGTAGAGATTGTGGGGATTCTGGGGATTCTGGGGATTCTGGGGATGATGTCAGGCGGCAGTAGGTCATCTTAACTCGCCCCTAAGACAAGACCAGAATAACCTAAGGAAGAAAAATTTACACTTTAAAAAAATATGAGGAAAGAATCCGGAAAATTTTAGAATCTCTAATAGAATTTCCTTTTCAATAATGGATTTTCTATGTTTTATTGAGGGATTCTTTCCCATATATGTTTAAACAATATCTCACCCAGTCGTCTGCCAAGCATAGAGAGTCCCGGCTGAAATAGAAATATATATTTACAAAAATAAAGAGTAGCTTATAGAACTCAGGGATAATAAACCTTTCTAATGGTGAAAGAATTTTCAAAATCGGTTCAGTAGATCCAGAGTTTACTCGTTTATCACCTCACTAACTCTACACTTTATAATATTAAAGTGCAGATTTAAGCCCATAATATTTATACTATATATTAGGGCACTAGCTTTTAACGTGAAATTCAATGGAAGGAAAGTAAAAGAAAATTTTGTAATTTCTTTAATTTTTTTTTATTTAGGCAATCTTAAAAGAACACTTAAATAAAAATAAATGAATACACAGCCTTTCGAATCTTCTCCCAACCCAGCGTTCGGCCAACACGCCAACGTAACCGACACCCATGGACCAACAAATTATAAAATGTTAATAGAATCGAACCTTTGACTCCCAGCCACAATACATCATTGTCAAGAACTTCGGATCCGAACCATGAAATCGTAAATGTTGGTGTGGAACTTATTGTACCTACTACTCATAACAATAAAAAAATCTATGAATTATGGCTTTAAATTAAATAAATGTTGGTTGTGTCTAATAAATTCTCGTAAAAAATATAATGTTTATTATTATATTCTGATCGATTTTATAATATATCAATTTTTTGTGCCTGATAATATCTAACTATCAATATTGAGCTACCAATATCCATATCGATATTTTATTAATTTCGCTCACTACCCTAAAATCAGAAGTTATAACGGGTGTGTTCCGCTTGGCGGTCGCGAACATGGTTATTGTGACCGCTTAGTGGAACAAACTGTTATTAATTTCATTCAATTTTAATAATACAATACTGTTAAATTTATTAACAAGAGCCACTCTGTTTTAGATTGATCACGTGATCAAAGCTCTGCGAGCACTAAAGCTCGAGAGCCCCACTGCTCTCAGTATAAAAGTGGCGACTATTTATGACGTCATATATTTCCATGGGTACTGCGGCAGTATACTGGCAACGTATAAGGAACGATTTTATCATCAGCGTTCCCGGTGGTTTTAACCCCTAATTAAACCCTGGTCTGCAAGGCATCTATAAGTTTTCTGGAGGTACAGATGTCCATATGGGCGTCGGTAGTCACTAGGTAATAAAACGCCTGCTCGTTTACGCCTTGTAATATTAAAAAAATAAATACGAACCTTTCAACGTCCTGCAAGATGTCCCTGGCCTTGTTCACATCAGGATTATTGCTTGCGGAGGGCAACTCATCGACTTTTTGACAGACATGCCGATTCTTTACCTCTCTATCATACACAGCAGCGTCACCATTAGTTAGTATTGATCTGAAATTGAACAAGGCATGAGGATAAATTAAAATTGTATTTTTTCTATGTGGTGAAAGAAAAAATACCTAATGTCTTAATTTTTTTTTAAATATTAAGTCTATTTTATACAGATAATAAACAACAGTTAAATGACTGTACAGATTTCTAAAAAAATACTACAATTAAGGATGTAGAAAAGGTTACATGGATGTTTTTTTTAAATTATGTTTTTAATCAAAACGGTCACACAAATACAGCTATTTGTGTGACCGTTTGTGTGACAGTTTGAAAAAAAAGAGTTATCATTGGGTTTCCGTTTAATTATTTTACAATTTATTTCTGTTGTCTGTGATGAATTCGAGATACGTTTAATAATAAAACTTATTGCAGGTGACAGATTGGTGGCTGGATGACATGTATCTGAAGGTACGATTGCCTCTGCCCATCAATTCGAACCCTGGTATGGTGTTTCCTCGAAGGCAATTTTCGAAGATCGATGAAGTTGCTGATTTAGCTGCACTTTACATTGACGACTTGTTGGATTATAAAGAAATGCTTGACAGGTAATATATACTTTATGTTTATGTTTATGACCAAGAAATTGGTTTGCCACGCTAAGGTCGAATGTCGTTTGCGCGTCAATTACTTAAAAAGCTTATTATTACTTGTTGTTTGCATTACGTCAATTTCTAACAATTATCTTTCGCAACATTTTCTTTAAGTGGGAGCCGTCATCCGAAATGGTGAAGCACTTTCTTGGCCGACAATACATATTTCATTAAATTTTATCCGCCGAGACGAAAAATGGGAATATTTTTGGCATTTAGTAACGTTCCCATTGTTCAAAAAGTATATCGGATATCAAATATTAACCAGTGCTAGAATGGGTCACCCATCTATCACCCGGTCGCAGCCAGAGCAACTTAACTTAGCTATCAACTCAAATGCCGACCACTGATTAGGCCACGATCTCCTCGAAAGTTAGAACTTAGTTATTGTGGTGGTATATTTTGGGCTCGCATAATCCTTTTGACATCTTATAAAAAGCAGTCTTAGCTTGTTCGATTCTACATTTTATTTCTTCTTGGTGATCCAGATTCAATGTGAAAAGGCGGCCTAGATATTGGATTTGATTTACTGCCTTAATTTTTGTACCACTTAGATATACTTTTATACTAGGTACATTTAGATACCTAGATTTAGATAGATATACTTTTATACAGGTTTTTAGATATAACCATTGTTCTAGTTTCATTAACGTTAATATTTAATATTTAAAGGATTAGCTTTGATTGACAGTAGCTGCCACTTCTTCCAGTAATCTTTGTATCCCACTTATAATAATAGTATATAGCTTAGTTAAAAGGTGAATGAGAATATTAGGCATAACTCTCGTAGTTATTCGCGTCATGAAGAACCGCATATCTCATGTGAGAAAGATGTGCTGCTACCCGGACGCGCCGGCCTAATGTTATGTGCTACTAGTAAGATATTTTTATTCTATAAACTTTAGGTCTCTGTTTATTTCCATTTTTGAATTAATCGAAAAAAACTAAAAATCAAAAAAAAATATTTTCTTCAAAAATATGTAAAATTCAAGTCAATGGGCTAAAAAGTCTTAAAATTGAGCCAACAAAGTAAACACTGAACAAAAGTCGAACTAAGACGTTGAATTATTCAGGTTTTTATGTAAGTCTTACATACAAACCGTAAAAGCTTATACTTTTCTAAAAGAAAAAATCAAAACATTTAGAAAAAAATGTCCTAAACATAAGCAAAAAAAATATTAAAAATTCTTTTGAATTTAACTTAAACTAAAACCAGTTGCAGGCTGGCAAAATTGCATCATCAAAATCTGTTCAGTGTTCTGTAGTCTCAAAACTAATCCCGAACAAACATCGTGATAGGATATTTTTATATCTATATATATAAAAATGAATCGCAAAATGTGTTGGTAAGCGCATAACTCAACAACGCCTGGACCAATTTTACTTCCTTAATTGTCTTCCCACCTGGTCTTCAGAGGCATGCCGGATTCATAAGGGCACCTAATATTGGCGACAAACGACATAAATTCTTTATTGTATTCATCATTTAATTGAAGGCCTCAATACTCCAACATAACTTAGCAGAAGCGATACATATCGTGTTGCTTCGGTGGTAGTGCATCAGTTAACATTGTTCGCGCAACGTGACGCGAATGGATGTCGTATCTATATCTGTTTACATGAACTTAACTACATCAAAACCAACTATCCAATACGTGAGAGGAAAAATAGTGTAGATATTTTATTGTACTTTAAAAATAAAGATTGTGTTAACAATCTTTTGATGAATGGTGCAAGAGTCTGGACTGTCACAGGCATTGCTGCAGTTTAATTTCGGCTTCTTTTTTTTTTAAATGAAAGATTGTGAACTTGAACATTTTTTTTGATGAATGATATCTATCAAGAGTCTAGATTTACAGTTACAGTCTTTAGGCTTAAAGTTAAAGTTCTCATTTATTAATTTGTGTTAATTTTGAAATCAACTTTCAAATATTAATAAAAAATGGCAAGACTTTGTGAGAAATAACTCGATGGCAGGTGAATTAATTTACAAGAATATTGTTTAACTAGCGATCGTCTACCACTTCGTCTGTCTTATCATCGTCTTCGTCTCATCACACGTTTTAATTTATTTTTTATTTTTCTTTTTGTTTTTAATAATTGGCTTATAAACTATAAATGGCTTATAACTACGTTAACGTTACATTCAATGATTTTGTCCAAATTTGATGGTTTTTTTTTCATCATAAATTCTGATTTTCTCTTCATGAGAAGCCTCCTTGGACTTCAAGGAATATTAAAAAGACAGTATTTATATTTGTCCAGCCTTCATAAAGTTATGGCCTGCCCAAGACAATAGACAGAGTGATAGACAATTTTACTTTTACACGAAAACCGCTTTAAAATGTCTTATTATAAAAAGACAGACAAACATTTATTTGTGCCGAATGAGTTATAGTCTTGTAAATATCCGGTTTTCCGCATTTTTGAACAATTCTATAATGAAATGTGACGTTAAAAAAATGCGAATGTTTTAAATGATATAAAAGGTGTGTATGAATGTCATTAGTATGTGATGCTATACCTTGTTAATAATTATTCTTTTTTCCAGGTGCCTAGTTAGTCACATCTTTTAATAGATGCCTGGTTTACGATTTAAAATAGAATTTAACATAAAAGCTGCAAATGCCAGTTGAGAAAAATATATATCGATATATATTAATATATACTTCAATGTATCGGCAATTTCTGCCAGTTTTTAAATTAATTAATTATTTTTATCGATGAATTGAAAACATCGATATATTTTAAATGAACAACCCTATCATAGATGTAGATAATAGATAACAGTACCTATAGATTTGAGATTAGGTATGGTGGCAATAATATTTTATTGCCATTGTCAGATAATTGTGTAGAAATAAATATTGCGGAATGAATGAAATATTGTAGATAATAATTTACATAATTAATGATTTTTAAAAACTGATTTTCGATATATTAGTTGGTTGAAGCAATTTAGAATTGCTTATTTAAGAATTGATAACAATCAGTGGCAACGGAATTTAAAACGAAGAGAAATCAATTCAATTCTAAAATACCTATTAATTACGCATTCAATTTAAGGTTCCGTATTCCAACTTTCGTTGAATGTATATTTTTACCCAACTGTTAGGGATAACTGTCGAAATTAATTGATTTTGTTAAATTAAGAGTTTTTTTTGCGGAACCTTAATTCTGTTCATAGATTTAAATTAGCTTCAAATATTCACTAACACATTAGTTATTAGCTAGTAAAAGTCCTATCGATATCGGTTTAGTGGGTTCTGTGATATTGTATATTTATAAGGATTTGAACTTTGAAGGTTGTATAAGAACGGCGGACTTATCACATTTACTAACAACTTTCTAGATAATAATTGATTGATCTACAATCTGTACCATTTTTGTACCATAAGAATTTATTTATGACATTCAATAGCAGCGTTTTTTTTTTTATATGATTAAATTTTATCGCTCCAATCAATTTATAGCTATCCTATAGATAACAACATTTTTGTCTCAAATCCCTCCCTTATATTGGAAACTAGCAACGTCAACCGCGTAAAACTATATAGAACCTCAATAGCTCAACGGTACGAGGTATAGACTGAAACCCACAAGGTACCCGGTTCAATCCCCACCGCCGTTGGGGTATTGTCGCACCCATTCCTAAGAATATTATTAGCTGTTTCTATTTGTATAATATGCATATTATGGTTGTTGCTCAAACACTAATGGACACCTAAATGTCCTAACATTTTATACATTTCCCAACAATCAATACTATCTATGTATATTCAAGAACTGTTGAATCAAAATTTTTCTAGTATTTTCTAGAAAAGTAAAACAATCATGGAGAGCAACTATTGTTGTAATGTAATTTTTCAAAATATACTAAAACCAGCTGAGCTTTGTGAGGGCTCATATAGTCTTTCATACATTATTTACGTTATTATATGACTTTTTGATAGAAAACTCGTCTAGAAATTAAATCACTGTGTTAAAGCACAAATCTTCTATAGATTTGTGATAGTTTTTCCGTAAAGTACCCCATAATTGGTCAGGTTATGGGGAAGTGTCAGGGCTCGCTTCGTTCAGCCTAATAAGACGCCCCTATTATGTTGGTTGACAGAAACCTATATTTATTTGTAATAGATGTATGTTCAAGACACTTTCCTGTACAAAATTTATTAAGACAAAAACTTGTTTCTAGTTTTCATTAAAACTGACCAATAATGATGTATGTAGTACATTTTAGGCGATGTTAAAAATGCTACACTTAATACATTGCAACAAAACTTTCGCTCTTGTAATGTAATCATGATTTATTTATAAGAATTAGATTGCAATTTACAAAACAGTCGCGGGCCAGAAAGAGAGAAGTAGGGGTATAGATACCTAGTTAAATTTTAATTTTACAAGTATTAAGGTCATTACTTCCATTTCTTATTCGCGTATTTAAACGTTTTATTATTATTATTTTTTTACAATAATTGTTTTTACCGTCTTTGTAAGTACACGGAAAAACGATAAAATCGTCACAGGATTTTCGAAAGGCAGGTTTTAAGCGGTTAGACTAGTTTTGATGACGTTTTTGTGTTTGTGTGAGTCCCCTAATAGCCGCACAAATAGTTTCAAAAGTGATCGGGCAAAGGGAATTATTTTTTATTAATATTGAACAAGATAACGTCTACCGAACACACCGTAAAAGTAAAAAAAAATCCGGAAAACCATCGGAAAAGTAAACATTTCTCTTTTAGGGTTCCGTAGGAACCCTTATAATTTCGCTCTGTCCGTCTGTCCATCTGTCAAAGGCTTAAAACCAGACACTCGATTGGCACCTTTTTAATTTTTTTTATGAACATTGTTATTCCATTCATGATCTTTTTATCTATGTGTTTCATTCTTTTTATTATATTGCACAACATTATTCGAAAAAAAAAACAACAAAAGTTAGCTATTGGTGTGTTCGCGTAAAAGTGCGAAGCGGATATATCGCACGATAAATGGTTTTTATTCATGGATCTTATTACTATCGTCAAGCATACAAGCACCTTACCAACAAAGTATATTAAGAGGCGCGCCTAAAAACAGTAGAATATACTAAAAAAAAGCTATTGCGTAAACTGATAAAAGCTCCCAAGCAGCCTTTATTCTTAGACCCTGGTTAATTTTAATCACTTTGGTTTCTAGTCCCTTAGCTAATTTTAAAATACAAACGCTTCTCTTATTACTACCTGATACCCAAAACTTTGTCCGCATTGGATTTAATGATACTGTTCTACTTCGGAAATTTATTTATTTATTTGTTAAAGGCCACCAACACAATATACATTTAAACATGATTTACAAGAGAATAAGAACATAGCATATAGATAGAGTTTCTTAGACAAATTCAGAATTTCCAAAATTTTGTTTAAATTGCACAAAAAAGTAAAAGTGAAATTAGCTGGCCCGTTGGCGCAGTGGGCAGTGAGCCTGCCTTCTGCTACGGGGATCGTGGGTTCGATTCCCACCTGGAGTCTGGGTGCATTATCCAGATGTATGTATTTATATATTTCTAAAAAAAAATATTTGTGTAAAACAGGTGACTGTTACCTATAACACAGGCATTAAGTTGTCTACCTTAGGATAAGACGTCCGTGTGTCATATAGTCCTGTATATATTTATTTATTTATTTCGATATTAAATTACTCTTTATGTTCAAATAAAAAGCTATGTGCATTATTGTCTTTATCATTCCCTGGTCCGGATCGTGAACAAAGATGGCGACCGGGAAATTGTTATTGGTAATGGTTGTACCCTTTGCCGTGAGCGAGTTTCTTGTTTGTTTGCTAAATTGTGAATCATCCGCACTTTATATTACGGTACTGCCGAGAACGTGTGACTTTGAGCAATTTATTTGAAAATTTATTTTGTGCTATTCCGCAAATAACTTTTTTTTTGGCTTTACTTTTCCCTTGAAATAATAATTAGGGATTCCACCCGAGACCATAGACTTTGGACAAAATTATTGAATTAAACGCGGTTTATAAAACCACTTATATACTTGTGCTTATAAATTTATTATAACTTAAATAAGTATAGTTTAATTAGAAATATCGTCACTAGTTTTGAAAACAAATAGGTACCTGTTTTAATATTTGAACTTTTAACAATTTAGTTTATACCCTTTTCGCTCCTTGCTCTGCACAATACGTCTAAAAGAGAAAAAGCATCCAAGCGAACATTGTTAAAGTCTGAAAACTTGGCTAACTCGAAAGTGGTCTTATTTGAACTGAAGAGTATGAAACGAACTTAAATTTTCCGATTTCTTGAATACAACTTCCAACTATGAGTACAATTATGTACGTAGGAATATACTTTTCGTATTATCAGATCCTACGCTAATATAAAAGACTGAAAAGTTGCATAATCGTTTTAAAGGAATTTGAAGTTAAATTACTGCATTTCCATTTTATAGTTTGTAACACAAGTTGCGCCATCTACGCTTTGAATTATTTTACTTAGTAAGCCTGGAGTGTAGTTTTATCGAGCCCGTGATGGTTTTGGCTACATTGTCTAGAGAAAATGGTCAGATTATATGTTGACCGTAATTCTTAAAGATTTTCATTCAAGATAAAAAATAATAATCGGTCGAATATTTGTTAGTAATGCTTTTTTTTATAAATTTGTGACTCTCTCATTTTTCGTCAGATTTTTGAAATGTAAACAGATCTCCAAGTAATTAACTTACCTCATCTAAATCTTAGGCATTTGAATTTTTCTAAGGGTCCTATAAAGGTCCAATAAGAAACCTCCTATACTAAGAGTTCATATTTGGTGCATCCTGTAATGTATTCCATATTACAGTATGCAATGATCAGATATGATTTTCCCCTATATGATTTTCTGACGCGCTCGAGTATTGTGCAAAATCCCCTCTTCGGCTCCCGTACCATATCAGACATAAAGAAATCATAAAAAGCCTACAAACGGAATGAAGTAGACCTAAAAACCTACATATCTATGCTATAATCTATAAGTTATATCACCATGTCGATTTTTTGTTCCAAAGTTATATAATTCATATCCTGCTTAAGAGGTAACTTGTCATTGTACTAGTGAGCGTCGTCCTAATAGAATGCGAATGCGCGATGCGAGCGAACTTAGTTTGTGCGAACGTGCGATTAAATATATCGATGTCTAAAGACGGGTTGAGACCCACCAACGAACGTAGAACTAGAACAAGAGCATTCTCTATCTTTCTTTGATTGCAAACGAAAACTAATTTCTAGCGCTTTCACCAAAATGTTAACGAACAAAAAGCTGGAATAAGAATCTTAGTGAATGTAGATATGACAACAAAATAATGCTCTATGTCTGTTTAAACTAAAAGAATTTGATACGAGTAGGAATAGAATGAACATTCGCTCGTCAGATGTAAATCGGCCTTAAGAACTGTCCTAATTGAATTGGCGCAATCGAATCGAACGGCATCGCACGTTGGCGCTATTTAACTTCGCTCGAATCGCGCATATGCGTTTTTATTCGACGCTTTAAAGTGCGACCATTCATAATATTATCATACCTTTAGAAATATTGATATTCAACCAACCTTAACCTTTTAACTCGTCATAAAGATTATTTGAATTACCATACTTTATTTCCAATTTACTACTACGTGAGATTAAGTGAAAGTTAACTAACTATATATGGAACCCATGGACATGCTAGCGTATACGCACGTCCTGGCTTAGAACAGGCAAAAATATATATTTCACTCAATAACTTTATTCACTTATTTGTTTAATAAGTATACCCAAAAAATGAACCAAATTATTAATTTTATTTATAATAATAATAGATTTAATGAAGGCAATAGTTCTCATTAAATCTTTTTTATAACTGACCAGTTTTTAAACTGGGAATGCATTTATGGACTAACTTTTTTAAACCATTGGACGTAAGGCCAGTTTAACTAATTTTAAGGAAATTTAGTCTAAAATGAAGTACCTATTTTTATTACATAATTATAACGAAAATGGAGTACCCTCTTTAAGTACTCCAAGTGTCTCACCAGTCACCAGCAACCTGTAAACCTACCCAAGTACATTTGTTTATATATTATGTTTTACTATATATTACTCTCAAGAACTGGCATTAAAAAAATTTAACTTTTCATTTGTTATGATTCTTATAGTTCTCAAGCGAAATATTTGTTAGGTCACTTAAATTAGAACTCGTACCCAATTAGAAACCTACTGTGTTCTATAGCGCTTTAGATCTTTTTGTATGTGAAATTTGATACTAAATGTAAAGCGATACGATGTAGTATATTAGCTGTACCGGCGACTTCATCAGCGTAAAATTAGGTAAAAAAAAATTTAGCTTTGTGATATATAGCCTTCTTCGATAAATGGGCTATCTAACACTGAAATAATTTTTCACATCGGACCGGTAATTCCTGAGATTAGCGCGTTCAAGTAAACAAACAAACGTTTCAGCTTTATATATTAGTATAGATTCTATCATAATTGTTTTCTATTTTTTGTTTTCTTTTTATTATGTAATATGTGTTTTAGTTTAATTTAGAATTACTTTTTTTTTCTTTTATTATGTATATAGTTTTCTTTTTATTATTTAAATTTAAGTGCATTGTAAATATCTTTAATTTATTGTGTTAATATTATTAATGTATGTGTACTTACTTAAAAGTGATTAATTACAAATTACTACTTTTCCACTTTCTATTTTCTTTACAGTAGGAACAGAGAGAACAGACAAAGAAGAGTCAGTTAGAACACGTGTGCACTATTTTGTAATTTTACAGTATTAACATAGGTTATGATAGAGCGAAGCAGCTTTTGTATATAATACTAGTTGCGCCTGCGACTTCGTCCGCGTAAAATTAGGTTAGAAAAATAGATTCAATTTTAGCGTGATGACATATGTATAGCCTATAAAAGCCTTCCTCGATAAGTGGCCTATCCAACACTGAAAGAATTTTTCCAGTCGGACCAGTAGTTACTGAGATTATTGCGTCCAAGTAAGTAAACAAACAAACAAACAAACTCTTCAACTTATATATCAGTAGTAATAGACACTAATGTATGTAAGAATAATAAGAGTGAGAGCAGGGTCCTGCCAACTATACCAGTGAGCCAGATCATATCCAATAAATGTAGATTGACTGGCTCACTGCTATAGTTGGCAGGACCCTGCTCTCAGCCTTATTATTCTTATATACATAAGTGTCTATTTATATATTTATCTAACTGATTTTGAAAAGAATGATTTTTAAATTTTACTGAATCCAATAATTAAGCTTGACCTAATTAAGTTTATACAATTGTTCATATACTTATAAGATGGCAACGTATGTGATTGTAAATTCTTTATAGCATTTAAATATATCTACTTTGTAGCAGTCTCTTGTACTAGAGTAAAAATAAAAATGCAGTTCCTGGACAGTACATTTTTGCATTTATTTGTACATGCATTGTGGGTGTGAATGCAGTGGGTGCATAAATGTCAGGGATAAAAGTTAATAACAGTCATTTTGCAATTATGGGCAATAAGTATTCGTGGGTTTACTTTTTTATAAATAAATCTGAGCAATAAGGATTTGTAGATTTCATTTTGAACGGACAATTTTCTTTTGTTATAAGTAAGACTGCAATGGTTTCTTGAATCTTTACATCAAATAAATTTTCATAATTTCACCTAAAATAAATGTAATTAGTATTATAGATACAGAAACAGTTATTTTCCAAAACTCTTAAAAAATTAAATTGGAGGTAGTGCCACGCTTGTAGCCGAATTGGGCCGGCACATCCGGGTACCAGTACTTCTTTCTTACATGAGATCGGCGTGAAGTGGCGGCAATGCTGTCACGTCAAGTGATGGTATTGTTGTTGCGTTTCGTTTGGTTTGTGAGACACTCTCTTAACATAGTGCGAGTGATGAGGGCTGGACAAGTGAGACTACATAGTTATATACATATATGTTACTAATCTAGAGGACTAAGCACGAAGTATAATTATATCAGGACGCCATTCACTGATTCAGTTTGTCCATCTCTCCTCTGACATGTTGCATATATGAAATGCCCAGTATCACGTCCTTAATTAGTGTCCTAGTACGCAGTTAAATACTCCGAACCCTGTCCGTTAGCCTCATTCTCAGAATGCTGGGCTCCATCGTACTAAACTTGTTAGTGACCAAGTAACACGTCTGTAAGTCTTCATTTCAAGTACTGGTAATACTTATTTGAAGTAAAGCAGCATGTTTCGTTACGCATGTAGTCAATTACGCCTCAGGAAAATTGCTTTTTTCGTTAACAATAAAATAAAGAAATTGCTATATATTTCGTACAGTATACAGATGGAATATATACAAATCGAAAGGTTACAGTAACTCTACCATAGTTACTGCGAAACTAACAGCACTGATCGTCATCGAATTGTGGGCGACCCAGCTCTTTCCATCCGGCTCGATCCTTTGGCAATGCGGAGAGATGTGTCTTCACTCTGCATCTGTTACCTCCTTTCGTACAAAGGAATTGTTCAGACTAATACCGGCAGCTGTATTTCACCACAGGACATCTCAATTTAAAGTGTCACTCTCACCACCTTGATGTCCTGAAATCCACAACCGTGCGATTCTCAAGAAACTTCTTATCTCGCACAATTCCCATGTGTAATTAATTACCAGCTTCGGTATTTCCGAACCGATACGACTTAGGGACCTTCAAGAAAATAGCATTCTCATTCCTCAAAGACCGGCAACGCTCCTGCTAGTCCTCTGGTGCTGTATTGTCCATAGGCGTCATTAGTTACTCGAGTAAACCACCTGCCCTTTGCCCCTTATTACATAAAAAATATTTTTATTAAGTCGTTTAAGTAACATTTTGTAAAACAAAACGATAACTCGTACTTTTACACACCGCTATCTATGAACAAACAGCAGTAAACTTAAGTCGTGCCTCAGTACGTTTACGACGAGGTAGGCACCCAGACACAGTTCGTAAACTCAAGGGTCCCCCAAGTTTTACAACCATGAGGTGGTGTACTTGTGGTCCGCCGCAAGTGTTGAAGGGCGCTCAGCTTTTATGCCCTTGGTGAGAGTCTGTCACATACTTTTATCTCTCTCGAGAAAGGGTTGTTTAGGGTAGACTGTTTTTGCATCATTACTTCAACACACGGTGTTGTTATATATTTTAGCTTAAAAAAATGATTTTCCTTTCGATTGTTAGTGAAAAAAGGACATATTTTATTATTTTCATTTAATTAATAAGATTAAATATTTCACTTGATTTAATTCCTAATGTCCTTTGAACCAAACAGCCTTGTTATAATTCTGGAGCCAGGCATAGCTCAGTGTTTGTACATTATTGTCCTTGAAGACTACAAAGTTCTTCAAAACTTTGCGCAGCTACACAAATCCCCGGTCACACTACACGGTCTTTGAAATGATCATGCAAATTAAGCTACGTCTGGCTCCGGTATAACCGCCAGTAAACATCGTGAAGAAAAGACCTTTATAGCAAAAAAACCCATTTCAGGTCTTTGTGGTAGGTGCTATCGACTCGCTCGCATGATTGGTAGATTGTTAGCTGTCTATATCAATAACCCCGGTAACCTTAGGTTTTGAAGCCGATGTATTGTCTTATAATTAAAAAAAAAAAACAATTATAAACAAAATTGACCAATAAAATATATTATTGACCTTGTTCACTAAATATTATAGAAAGAATTTTTAAATTTGGCTTTCAAAAGAAATGAATTGAATTCCTTAATGCCAATGGATCTTACGTATCGGTTGCCATTAAAAAGATGTATTTCTTTAAAGTTTCCGCAAAAACTCGTTAAGATTCATTTAATTGAAGGTTGTCTGGGAAATTATTATCTGTTAATACGCCCAGCCTACGTTTTGCTCTTTAGTATATGTAAAATTAATTATTTAATTTCACATATAATATCGGTTTGCAATTATCTTGCAGAAAATGCTGTATATTATCAAGAGAAACGAATAATTGAGTCATTTCATAGACTGGTCACATTGTGTATTCTTTATACAACAGCTAACCTGCGACTTCATCCGCGTAAAAATAGGTGAATTTTGAATAGATTCAATTTTCTTCAATCATTAATTAGGAAGCCTATGGTTCTACTAAGCTATCATATTCTGAAATATCCATCAAAATTGGTTTTGACGTTTCAAACAATACCCGTGAAAGGCAAATGTTTTTTGTTATAACTCCCGTATATAAGATAGAAAAAAATTTCCAGACCCATTAGATCACCTTAATCCGGTCCTGTCGCAAAATTCCTTCTTAGCGGACACTTACTACCTGACAACTACCTCCCTGTCGAATTTCGTTTTTGTACATCCCGCGATTTTCAAGATTTTGCAATAATTGAATTTTCGCTTTTATATATATATTGATATAAAGAATTCTTAAACATTAATAAATATATTTATACATAATATATTAATATATTATAACAAAAAAAGTGTTTAAAATCAGCAAATTCAATAGATTTGCCCAATTCCCATGATTTTTATTCTTACCTAAGAACCCTCCTTGAATTTCAAGGAATAATTATAAATAACGTAAATTAAAAATTGATTCACTTAATTGGGGGATTTTGGTATTAAGTAAAAATAAAAGCAACATATAATAAGTAAAACATTTAATGTAAAACACAGTTATACCTACTATTCTATAGGTTTTCGCCTCATTATAAATGTTATAACAAACGCGAACTATATAACGGGTCATTCTCATGTCAAAAATTTCTGCCTCTCTGATATCTTGGTTTCTAATACAGAAATGTAATTTTAACAATTTTTGTCACTCAAGATAGAATTTTTATTATACAATTGATAAACATATCTTCAAGAGCTCTATAACAGTAAAATCTTAATAAGTTTATCCCTAACACAAAAACCTCTTTTCAAAATAAAATTTCGGAATATCGTAATGTTTTATCAGACAGTTTATCAGCGATTCATAAACAAGGCCAGAGAATAAAGTACTTTTAAATATCTAATAACGAAATTTTGCAATTTATACCAATAAAAATATATTATAACCTCAATCTTTAAGTGCTGCTAAAGCCATCTGTCTTAGTGGTTTAGAATCAGAGCGCTTTTCGCATTGACTCAGTTTTTATCTATCCCGTGAATTTTACCTTATTTTCGCAAATAAGCATGAAATTTGAGACGAAAAAATTATAAAAATTTGAATTATGGCAATTTATGTTATTCCATTACTACTACTATAGCTCTATATTTTCTTAAACAAGAGTGCTTCTTTACTTAATATTTGGTCATTTTATACATGTAATATAATGGCAAAATCATTAATAATCATTATATAATTCAAATTACTGTACTTGATAGAATCAGGCGTCAATTTTCAAAAATCCATAACGGTATGAAAACTTAAATTACTTTGCTTTAATTACGAAGTAACTTATTTTTTCCTCTGTTTCAGTTACTGTGACAAGTATTTAAAGCTAATTCATGTTTAAACAAGTTCTCACTCAGTATTTACAAGGACCCATTGTCTAGAGACGTATCTTAAAATACTTAATACTAAGCAACTAAGTTTCTTCTTAGATTTCTTACGGCACATGATGCTTTAACAGAAATCTTAAGCGACTCAACCGGACCAGCTGTAAAATAAAAAAAAAAGTTAAGCAGGTAGTAAGTGATATAAATGGTAATAATAGAATGTATGTACAAATAAAAAACAACGCAGACGAGAAAAAATTTGTTTTCCTTTAAGGAAAGAAAGAAAAAAATTATTTCAGAAGTACATATGTCACACATGAAGCTTATATACATGAAGTGGTATGTGTGGGGCATACATAACTCAAAAAAAGTCTCAGCTCAGCATAAACTCTATATGCCTTGTACGGCATACAGAGCTGACTTTGAAGTGAGACCTAGGTTTATTTTAAAGATATATGTCTTCTAGTAGGTTAACGATATATTTCTTATGCAGTAGCCAGACATAGCTCAAATTATTTGTACAGATCCACGCGAACTGGAAGTTTTTGCAGAAAGATTTAAGCAACGACGAATAAAACTAGGAGTCACTCAGGCGGATGGATTTTGAAAGTGGTCTTTGCAAAAAAAGTTTAGGAACGTCTGGTGTAAGACTGCAAAAGGGAGTATGGTTAAAGGTTGTGTTACTATGGATTTTAATTTCTAAATGTAGCGACTGAGCCAGTGTTTTCAAAAGATTTTTTAGGAGTTTCTTCGATTTATTATGCTCTAGCACTTTTAAAGCAACATAAATTGATGTTAAACAAAAATAGGAATTGCCCAGAAAAGAGTTAACGGTTTTATTCCATAACAGCTCAATGATGTTATAAAAATTCTATTTAAAAAAATTTGCTGTAAATTCACACTTGATGTGATCGTGATCTGTTCGTTGATGTCAAACAAAGAGTTAGCTTATAAGTTTTTTGTGTCATTTAAAAAAATGTTTTTTCTTTACTTTCTTTTTTCTTTTATAACAGAGTATTTGAAAGAGCGATTTTTAATATAAAAAATTGTTTTCATTTTCCCCTACAATATATTTTAATAGTAGTCCATGATTTCTGATCAACAAAAAAACAACACGATCAAAAATATAGGCAACAGATAGTAATATGAAACCAAATTTACAATTGCTGTAGATTTATTTACGATAATTTTTAAGATATTTGATGAATTCTTCATGTGGAAATGAGCATTAAAAGCCGGAGCACGAAAAATGCCCGCGGCCATTTGAATTTTATACCAACCCGAGCAGGTGTTTAAACAAACAATTTTAGAAAGTTTATTGTTTTTGTAATTTCTCGGTCCATGAGCAGAAAGTCCTGTAAAGAATTTCTCTTGGGATTTTCCATAGCCACAAAGTTAAATAACTGCTTTTGGAAAAAGCAATGCTGCGCGTTTCTCTGACTGACATTGACTAACAAAACTAGACCTTCACTAAAGCTATTTTTTTTAATCGTCACTGTATACTCCACGCGCTAAAGGCCCGTGCCAATGTTAACTTCTTCCTCATCTTTTGTTTTATTGTCATCTTTATTAGAGATCATTTAATTAGAGGTAGCGCCATGCTTATAGCCGAATTGGGCCGGCGCGTCCGGGTACCAGTACCTCTTTCTCACATTAGATTGCATCGAGCTATTCTCGGCTTTGTACAGTCCAGTTAATTGAAAGAAACAGACGTAACACTGCTTAAATCTATATAACTTTAGAAGCTAAGGTCACACGACACTAAATCTCGAAGACAGCGGGACGTAAAATGATTTTATTTGGCAAGGAGGTAGTTTATAGTTATTCATGCAAAAATGTAAAAACTTATTTATATAAGAAAGAGCTATTTTTAAAAATGTGGCTTACGAGTTTCTTGTTGGTTCTTCTCGTAGTCCCACTCTTCCGAAACAGTGGTAGCTTTTAAAAAATTGACGATTCTAAAGAGCTTGTAACAATCTACATGACTAAAATATCATTTGAATTTAAATTTAATAGACTTCCGGTTATCAAGAATTTTTCGATTAAGCTGGTTTAAGAAGGTCTAAGGGCAATGCGAATTTTAGCGGGTAAAGTCACAGGAAACAGCTAGTCCATGACAAGCAGGAAAATAGAATAATTTCGCATAGAGGTTTATTGAAGACACTTCGATTGGGCATGCAAATTTTGCCGCCAAATTCTACATGCTGTGGATTATAGGTACCCATCGTGTAATGTGTACCATGGACGAAAAATATACCTCGGACGAAGAACAACTAATATTCTGTTTTGATAAAAATGTTAACACTTTTATTAAAATTTATTTTTATGCTATTTTTCCAATTAGACTTCTTTAAAAAACAAGGTCAAACCGTTTCTTAATATAGACTTTTTAAGCACTAATGAACGTCATATGTATAATATTATTATATACTGTAGTCATTATATTAGTTTGGTGATAATATTTACGACTTAAATGCTAAGTTTACTAAGGTTCTTCGCGACCTGCACTGAGAAGAACCCGCCCTATAAATATAACATAAAAATTTCAACATCCTTCTTTTTTGTACGTATTTAAGTTATGTATTGTCAACATTTTATATTAATAAAATGAGTCTGTCTTATTGACGTAGTTAATAGCACGTTTATAGTCTTATCATCATCGATTACATATTCAATTTAAGAAATCGATAGCTGACAAAGACAAAGCAATGATATTTTTACCGAAATAAAAAATGTATACATGTAATCACACAAGTAATAATTATTTTTATCTGACTTAAACATTTTAGAATACACGTGATCGATGAGAGTCTTTCGTAGGAATATAAGACACAATTTTTAAGACGTATTTACACTACATACATGAATATATACGTATGCTTGTCTGCTAATTTATTTGCAAAAAAATTAAAACGCTTATAAAAGTATGCATAATAATATTTTATTACAAACTTTTATTACGATTCGATTAATTTTGTAAATCATTTTTGTTACTGAACAACATGTTACAAAATCTATATCTTTACTAATGTGTAAAGTTGAAGTGGTCCGATGCGAAAGAGTCTTTCAGTGTTAGATATCCCATTTATCGAAGAAGGCTATTGGCTATATATCAACACGCTATATAGCATATCGCCTTCCTCAATATGGACAATAAATGGGCCTTCCTGAATATAAAATAAATGGGCTATCCAACGCTGAAATAATCGCGGACACAGATAGTTTATAATATACTAGCCGTGCTGGAGACATCATCAGTGTAAAATTAGGTAAAAAAAGTAGAGTTAATTGTAGCGTGATAAATGGGCTATGTAATACTGAAAGAATTTTTCAAATCAGACCAGTAGTTCCCGAGATTAGCGCACTCACAAATCTGTCATTTTACGTCTTACACGTATACGTAATTGCTTTCGGGGTAAACACAATTTTTAACGTACTCGTATGAAGAAAGACAACATTTCGTCATATTATGTGATATTTATCAAAACTCATATTAGAAAGGGAAAAGATTTGATTTATTTTTTTTTGTAAGTTTATGGGCAGCATACTAAAATCACTTTGATTTAAAATCTTTCACCCTAAGCTAAATAGCTTGGGCCGTTTTATTTACAGTCTTGCTTCTTTTATTCATTCTTTCAATCTTGTTTCTCCCTCTATTCCCATTATCACTTACTTTTATTAGCACTATGTGTATATCTTCAATTGAGAGAAAGCCCTCATTCGCATGAGAGGTTTTTTACCGCGCGTTAAAAAAGCGTTCAAAAAGAATAAATGAACTCCCAAGTTTGGTTTACACGACACCGCTTTCATAACGTGATGCTTTTTTTCCCAGTAATGTTCTATTTTCAAAGCTATATATATACACATGTACGCTATATTTTTGTAGCGATGACGCTAAAAAAGCGCCAAAGCCGAGATTTAATGCAACGTTATTTGTCAAAGGCATGTGTGAGTTCTGTTGTAGTAAACTCTATAGGCGTTGGCAGTTAATTATAATTAGACTAATTGTCCATCCCTTATTAAGTATGATAAGAACAAATCATTTATACTACAAAAAGGTCGTTTAGTTTGAGCAATGCCATTTATATAAAGTTTATGGAATACTGTACCTAAAAAACAACCTTGTGCAAACCTTTTAAAAGAAAACTTTATTGACCTTAAAATACTTGTAGTGTCGATTCAGCCATAAAATGTATATAGAATGTAGTACATACAATGTACTATACACACAAGGCCCCTTTCATGACCTAATTTGATTGTTTTTCCTCTTTCTTACAATTACTGTTTTCCTTACTAATACAGAAATAAGATGGAGTAATGGACGATGTTTGTCCAGTATATATGTTTATAAAAACAAAAGATCAGCCAAAATGAAATCTCGAAAACAAGGGGACGCGCAACGATGAAATTTGGCAAGAAGGTAGTTTATAGTTAGTAGACTAAGAACGGATTTTTCGATAAGGCCTGATTAAGGAGGTCTAAGGACTCTGACAAGTTTATATTTTGTTTAAAGTGCGACAAATTAAGTTAAAATTAACTTTGTAAAAATATTTAGGTATCTATGAATTGAAAGAATTGACAACATTGCTTCAAACAGGTTTGAACTATATGGATTTTTTTAGATTAACGTATTACTTTATGGCTTTTCTTATATTTGGTTAAACATGATTTTGTATATTTTATAACTATATAGGTATATTATAATAAATATTGACATAAACCGAAATATACTACACTGAAACTTGTAATGCGTAATTTTTACAAATGTCTATTTTAAGTTTATGCAGAATGTCTGATTAATGAATTTGACAGAATTTCGTATTAAATCATATTTATACAAATTTTATTCGTTTAAGCCCAATTTGAAAAAATTGTAATGTCACTGACAAATCCTGTATCGGTTTCATTAACCAATTAAGAACAATCGTATACAAAATCCAATCCAGACATAATATTTCTTTAAATTTTATTAGGTTATGTTGGTTGTGCATATAATGTATCATAATAAATAGCTGCGGAACCTATTTTTAAGTTATATATTATATGGTGTGTGTAGTAAGTACCATACGCCCGATGATGCTGCGAAGGTCACTTTGACCAATAGCATACGCTCAGAAAAAAATATTGAGAAATATTATAATGTTGACCTGTCGTATAATCAAATTTATCTCATATTATTTCTTACTATATACATATTTTGCCAGATAGTCAACTTAAGGAGCTCTAAACTGTTTGTATTTTGACTTTTAAGTTGTCTTGCAATAGTCGATTCTTATGCGTGATTTTTTTCTCAACCCTAAACATGCATGTAACATTTATTTGTTACAAAATGTAGCAGATAATTATATAGCATTAATTATATTTTACTATTAAGTTTTAGTACATTATTACACATCTAGCAACCAATCGATTTAGGATGAAGTATTCTGTAGATGTTTGTGAAAGGAAATAAATAATTAAACATAGGGTTGATTAAAATTAAAGTCAAATCAAATCGTAATTCAGAGAGACCATGTCGTGCGTACACTTAATCTGCCAACAAAAACAATCATCAAATAAAACAATGTTAAGTTTGTATCGTTTATTATGCGGTACAGGAGTTTTCGTAAACACATCGGGATGCATACGAATAGTAAAGTCACCAGATATTACATTTATTTAATTTCGGATGGTGTTGACTTTGATGATATAATAGATGATCACGAAGTTTAGGACCATAATGAATTTTAATGATTTATAATTCATTATGATCCAATTTGAAGCCTATCATCACTTCATTCAATCTAAATGTATTGCTTGAATTATACTTCACATTAAGTATTCATTAGTATACAGCAATAATAGAATGGAAAGGAAGGTAGGAATCCTATGAAAGAAGATGCCATCATAATATTTTAAATGATACACATACTCAGTTACGTCTTAGTAAACACATTAGCATTATTAACAAGGTTATATTAAATGCGTAGTATCTTTATAGAAACAATTCGTATTGGTAATTATAAGGCTATGTGTACTATCAAATACATAAAAATGTAGTATTTATCTGGTACTAGCTGTTACCCGCGACTTCCACCACGTGAAATTTGGTGATATTGTTTAAAATTTAATAGACTCATTTTTGGTGCGTTACTCTAATTCTTGTGCCATATGTGTACTGCCTTATTAGGTAGCCTATGTTATTTCTTATAAAATCAGGTATCAACGATTTACACACACATGTATTGGATTCAAAGCGTAATCGTAACAACTGTATGTTATTTATTGTCAAATTTTATTTCTCAGTGAACAGAACAATATATGCCGTACGCAAAAAGGTTTGTTGACGAATTTCGACTAGCCAGCAATCTATAGTGCAGATAATTTAAAAAACTTAAGTATTTCAGTAAATATTTTAATATGGAAAAATAAAATCATTTACAAGGTTGACTCATATTTGTATTAAAGAAGCATAAATGTATTCACTGTAATAATGAATTTGTTTTTTTTTTTTTAATTTTAAAAAATATACATGCATAAACGCAATTAACGCATGTCCCCGTCAAGTCGTCTTTGAGGCAATTTAATATTTCTGGTTCTTTAAGTTTAATATAAAATGCACTAAGGATAATGGGCAGTCAATTGGCTGGTTGCAGAAGTCTGGATCTCGTAACTCTCGATACATGTCAGTGACTTCCTCAGCACCATCAGTATCGTCAGCTGGAGCTCTGGAAAAAATAAGTGTGATATAAACATGTTTTTTTTTTTTATTCTTCTTCTTAGCGTTATCCCGGTCCAGTATCAGGGTCCGCTTGAATTGCCTGAGGTAGTGAACACAGAGAAGGTTGGATATTTGTAAGCCAGTGTTAGAATGGGTCACCCATCCAAAACCCAGCCGCGGTAAGAACTGCTTAACCTAGCGATCAAATCAAATGCCGGCCCCTGATTAAGAGCTACGACCTTCTCATCGTGGTTAAACTAAACTTGCTTAACGTACGAAACATTGTTTCAACCCTTTGTGAATATACGTCAAAAGACAGATTCCATACTACAGATTCCAACTGAATTCCTAGGAGTATTTAGTTTGTATGGAGCTATAATATTCCTCGCTGGTATGAGGCCACAACTTTGTCCCATAGACCTTAAAAAACTTCGACTTACATATTTTTACCCGATGTTTCTTAAATTATCCGTAGTATTTTTTTTACTTAAAACGAGGTCTCATCTTCATCAGTCAAGCATTTGAGTCGATCGCTTGGTTAAGCAGTTCCTACCACGACCAGGTGATGGATGGGTGACCCATTCCTGCACTGGTTTTCATATATCTGACCTCTTTCGTATATCGGATGACAGGTGAAACAACGAGTGCCGGTTAATGTTACTGAGTGATGTTAGTCTTGAGATTGTAAAAAAAAATTGGGGTGATTCTGATCTCGTTAGACGGCAGTCGGTCATCCTCACTCGCCCCGTAACTACGTTCTAATCCATATGCAATTTAAGCGTAACTCTAGTTCTAGACCGGAATAACGCTATGTAGAAGAAGATTTTATTTATTTTAACTCTGGCACTCTAAATATTTCAGAAATTTAAAGTACCATTGAACTGTCCTTTTGTTATGACCTCTTTTATTGTCGTATGGACATTTCTTGGAAAAGCTGCTTTGAATACTATCCTGGACAAAGAGGTACCTGAACTAAGTATAAGATAGTCAATGTTAAGGCATAACGGTTCTCTGACTGGCTGGTCTGATCTCTTAAATAAAATCCAGTAGTATCGAATAATCGCTCCAGTGTAAAGCCTAAATTTAATAAAAATTAATACAAACATTTATAGATATAATGACACTCAATAAATTATGTAACAGAGTTATTATTGTTTTTTTTTGTTTTTTAAAAAGAACATTAGGAATACTTTTTAGGTATGTCTTATATTCCCTTTTACCCTCCTACTAAGCTTAAATTACAAGCTTGTATTAGGAGTGGGTGCGTCAATATCCCAACGGCGGCGAGGTTTGAACCGGGCACCTTGCGGATTTCAGTCTATACCTTATACCGTTGAGCTATTGAGGCTCTTAAGAGTTAAAAGTACCTTAGTTTAAATTCAGTAAAAATGGTAGGCACATTTCACAGAAAATAAAACTCACTGTTATCAAATTAAGGCGCTGGTGTAAAACTTTTGAAATAAATATAATGAAATAATTCCACAACTTTTCAATATAACAACACGTACACATGCTTATTTACTAAGTAAAGTAAATATCGCAGAAAATAAAAATCGCAGTTATCAAAATAGGGCGCTGGTGTAAGACCATTAAAATTAATATAATGAATTTATAAAATTAATATAATGAATTTATAAAATTAATATTATGAAATAATCCCAACATTTTAAAATATCAGTAGAGTAGGGAGCCACCTTTAGTTAGAGTCAATTAAAATGGGGTACATTTCACAGAAAATAAAACTCAGTGTTATCAAATTAGACCCCCAGTGTAAAGCCATTGAAATGAATATAATGAATTAATCCAAACACGTATAGATAAGAGTCACGTGCGCGGATTATAAGGCAATTAACTTGATATGGAGAACATTCGACGCGGGAACACACCGGTTGATATTTTACCGACTAGTATTTCTCCTTAATATAACCAATATCTTGATATATAAAGACCGCGTGACACTATACATATTCCCAGGGCACTCCTTAGCTAATCAAGCGATAGTCATGAATGTTGGCATCTATGTGTAATTTGGGTGCACCCAAAGATATTTTTTTGATCGGAAAACTTTAATTTGCAAACATACACTTGAATTTTTTCATAATCATGCTTTCCACGGCCACGGGAGAAGAAAAAACTACTCCAAGGCCTTCTTTCCTGATGGTTGTTAATTGTTCACGATATTCCAAAAGTGAAAAATTTGTTCAGCGCAAAAAGATAGATATAAATATCATAGTCTTTAACTGTAATTCAAAAATATTAGATTTTGTGACGGTTTCCCCTCCGTTGTCCTAGCTATTAAGAGATAGAATAGTTTTTACTTTCTTTAATACCCATTCTTTAATTTTGTCTTTTAAATCCTGCCTAAATCACTCAGTCACAGCAACTTGTAGCTGGAGCTGCTAGTAATATGTAAAAATGCAAGTTTATATGTCTCTGCTCTATAGATTCTAAAACTATAGACAATATTTTGATGAAATTTTCAGTAAATCTTCAAACTGAATTGGGCAATCCTGAGAATTTTTGTGGCGTTTCAGACAGACGAGGGCTCTTGGAATATCAAAAAATATATCCTTATTTATATTTACATTTTTAACTTGTTTTTGTTAAAATTGAGTTTTTCTGTTTTCTTCTCCCCTATCTCGATTTTACTTGCTTTCTATTTATCTCAGTCTTATCGTAGCCTTGTTTTGGTGTTGGTTTATCTTCTCTCAGTATTTAGTTACTATGTTTTGTTCTTGTTTTGATTAATATTGGTCTTTTCTGAAACTTGTATTGGCCTTATCTTGAAACACTTATAGTCTTGCCTTGACTCTGTTTTAATATTGTCTTGTTAGTGGTGTCTTCCAAGTGTATCCCTCCACAGACTCGTAATCCATCAACTACGAGAGTGGAGCTTTGGCTGAATGGTATTACACATTCTCAGCCCTTTATCCCAGCCTCCGAGAATCCCCCACCTGGATTACAGTGGTCAATTTGGAAATCTTTAAATAGACTCTGGTCACAAGTCTAGCAAGCAAACAGAACTTGTCCACGTGGAGATTCTTGGATGACTGAGTTGAGGTGTACGTGTGATGCTCTCCAGCTATTGGAGCATCTTCTATCGTGTCCTTCTTGCCCTGCACCTGTACGCGGGAGGACCTGATGTGAGCCACAAGAGGATGCTGTTCGCTTGGCTCAATTTTGATACGGAACCGTTTGATGTGTCATCGATATGAGGAGACGAAGAAGCGATGTCTTATTGATATTTTTTTTTAACTTTATTATAAATAACCGAATGTGCCTTCGTATGTTTTCACGCATAGCAACCGGCGTTTAATGAAGGCGTGTGCGGTTAAGCGTACGTGTATTATTAAAAATTACTCATTTCATCAGACCAAAATACTTAACAAGTTAAAAAGCGAATAATTAATGTTGACAGGTCCCTCTCCGTAGAAACAAATTTGTACCGGAAATCTAGTAATTTTTGATATTCGATTCCTTTCAATTTTGTCTAACCCCGAATCAAAGATGCAAGTTACTGCATAACCGCTAAAAGAGTCACCTTATCTATGATTACCTTAGCCATTATCTTTACTGTAATTACAAAACAGAAGTATTACTTTATGTCGCATAAAAAAAAAAAATCCCAATCCCAAAGTCCCAAAAATGTTAATAATATATCTACAGAAACAATGTCCGTCAATTACATGTTGAAAGCAAGTGCTGTAATATACATTCCAATGGTTCATTAATTGTTCCGTGTTATCAGCGATTTCTAAACTGTGAGCTGTGAACATAGAGTTACGTGCGCTATAATTATCTTAAGTATCCGCTCTGAACCTATATTAACACAAATTTGTTAATAATATTTAATTGTTCATAATAGTAATTTAAATAGTTGAATCATTCTGTCAGAAATCAGCTTATAGTGTGCCCCTACTGGCCACAGGCCTCACTCATCTTAAACCATTCTTTCATATCCTGGGTTACTTGAATCCACGTCTTTCCTGCCAAAGCGGCCAGTTTTTTTTGATGTTACAAGGAGCAAACGAGCAGGTAGCAGGCAACTATGTGCCTACTGAAGTCCATAATCATCTGCACGTCCAGGGGGCGAGCAGACGTTTCTACCGAAACTAAGATATATTAAAATCTAATTTACTATAATTAAATTGTATAATAAAGACGCGCGGATGGTTTACTCCACAAAGTGAATTTAGATTTAAACTTTCGATGTTCCAGAAAAATCCATTTGATTTAACAGCTACGTAATTGCATGCTATTTCAGATGAACACGATAACAGACAATATCAGCCGTGTTCCGAAATATCACGCTAATAACGAATAAATTTCGGTTTTGTGTAATACATGATTGCCGATTTTAGAGATAACCTACTTTCTATTACCAAAAATGAACCTCAGTTTGATTTGACGAGAGTGACATATCGGTACATATGCAATAATCTTTTTTTTTTCAAATTGCGGCAAAGGAAACGAAAAACGCAGTCAAAAGTGAAACTTTGAATAAATATAATACTTATGCAAGAAAATTACAGTTTTCACGCAGATTATAAAGCAATACTATATTTGTATATGTGCTGTGCATTATTCTTTATATTAAAAAATAGATGATTCGATGATTTTACAATAACATGTAGGTATAATAAATTTTTGTTACGTTAACTAATTAACTGTGTGCATGCTGTAGGCAATTATAATTGATACAGTAAACCCGATATTATATAATAAGTTTTTGATATCAATTAAAAAAAAAATACAGTTATTAGGGACAGCGAAGCTTGCCCTGACACTATCCCACAACCGGAGCAGTTTGTTGTGTTTGTCATGCACTTTACTGAAAGACTATCACGCCTATTGATTGGGCTTTAATGCAGGAATTTAACTTCATATCTGTACATGTGTTACCAGCCAAAAAAAATATATAATGGAAAGAATAATATATGAAAAACTACGTGAGCCCTCACAATACTCAGCTGTTTTATAGTTTTAAAAAATTAAATCCACAATCCATCGGCATCTTCATAATGTATTTTACATTTAATGCAATATTTCGACGCCATTCGACGCTTCATTTACGTTATTTAGACGCCATCGACGCCAGTCCATAACTGACATACATTTATTTCATTTTACAATCAAAATTTAGACGAGTAGATTTAATGTGATGTTTTAATGAGATATTGATTTAAGTTCAGTTGTATTATAAAATTAAATGGGTTGTAAAAATGCTTTAACCGCCTGATAATTGAGGCAAAAAGCCTCGAGCTTCGTAATTATTTATTTCATTTAATAAATAACTAAACACGGCGTTAATATCAGCTTTATAAATTGCAATCAATGAGGTGGTTATAAAAGAGTATGGTCACCTCTACCAATAATAGTCCCTGCATGTGCATCTAGTGTTAATTTTGTGGTTAACAACAATTGTAAAATTCTGGAAATAAAGATAAAGGTTTAGGCACAAATAATATGATAAACACACCAGATATGCTTTTTCAATTTTATTGCTTTGAGTTTTGGGAATTCCAAAGAAGAGGTCATGATGCTTTACTAACGTTGACTTACAGAGTCTGATTTTTTAAATTTAAATTATAAAGTATAAATAAGTACTAAAATGCCTATGCGGGGATATAACATTTGACGTTCAAGTTACCAACTCTACATGATTCAAGATACCAATTATTTGAGGGTTTCGTGGAAGAGAGCTTTATTTTCTTTTGACTTAATGAGGTTTGAATTATCGACATTCCACTATACCACTAAAATTTAATTCTGCACTAAAATTGTAATTATTAATCTTTGTTACACAACTTCTAATTGAAATAGAACTTTAACTCAAACAGAATGATCAACCTAAAAAATGAAAACGAAACAGAGTTATTTTTTTATTAAAGTGAACGTCAATGCATCTCTTATATCACCATAATCTCTTCACCTATTGACATACAGCGGACGTAATATTATAAATTGAGAAATATTTGATCAACAATCGACCACAATTATAAAAAAAAATGGCCAAAAGCGTGTCAAGACACGCTTATATAGAAGGTTTCCGTATCTGATACGCTATAAAATTGTCCGATTTTGTTCAGAATAATGTTCCTAATGAGTTTTTAGCATGTTCTATCAACATGGACATTTTCAAGACTCTACGTCTAATAGTTTGGAAATGCTAGGGGGAGGGGGGACCTTACGGGCAGAGAGATGGATGGAAGGACGGAAAAAGTGAAATTATAAGGATTCCTTGTAGTACTACGCAACCATAAAAAAGGAAATATTATTTGATAGTATATGGGAGACACAAGATGACATTCATTCAAATTAGTTCTTATCTGCTTGCCTTACAATTAATCGCGGATAGCGGACAACTTCAGTACTAATATATGATATTACAATTTATATCAATAACTATATTATATGTATAACATAGACCCCTTTTATTTAAATAAAAATTACAAATATAATTTTAATTAAAGAGAGGATTCTCATTTTGATCTGATTAAATATTAGACTTGTTAACATGTTTTTTATTCAGTTTATATTTTATTACGTTTGTTAAAATTACGACTAGTATTTAAAAAAAAACGAGAGGACTTTTCTATTGCGCTGATTAAATATTAGGTATTTAAACGTGCTTTTATGTACAGTTTTCACTTGATATAATTTCTAAAGAACACTGGATATAAAGATGCTATCTAAATATATAAAAATGAATCGCAAAATGTGTTGGTAAGCGCATAACTCAACAACGCCTGGACCAATTTTACCGATTCTGTTTATCAAATGTTCGTTGAAGTCGTGAAGATCGAATAATTGCCGGGAAAACCCTAAAAACATCCCTTTTCTTTTTCCCATACAAACGTTTTTTAACTAAAATGTATAGTCAATTTGAACTTTATGGCTATTCTATAAAGTTCATATTAAATTATAAGCACTCACTGTTGTCTAAGCAATGTAGGTGTGTTCCTAACGTCAAAGAGTCAATTTTCACTTTATTACCGCTGCAGAAGACAGAAACGGGAGATACAAATTCAAAAGATACTTTATGTAAATTTCAACTTTATAAGCTCAATCAAATAAGATCAGCTTTAAGCTCCTTTTAAATCTGTTGCAGACTTGAATAAAAGTAGCCATGAGCGTGTCAAGACACGCCCATATACGAGGGTTTTGTGTATAAAATACCATGAAGGTATTTCCACCATAGCTCCTTTTTTTCTAATGAGTTTTTAGCAAGGAAAATTTTAAGTCTATAGACTTAAAATTTTCAATCAAAGTTTTTATTTTATTTTTTTATTCATTTTATGTCGTCTGATAGTTTAGAAATCCTGGGATGGGCACCTAGCGGAAGGAAAAACGGACAGAGCAAAGCTATAAGGTTCCTTGGAGGAATACAGAAGTCAAAAATGATATTTAATAATTCCGAGACGATACTTCTATGTGTCAAAAGATATTATTAATATAATTTTCTAATAAAAAAAGGATAATTTTTGTTAGGATCAAAAGCTGTTGCAGTCTAAATATAAAAGTGGCCCAGAGCGTGACAAAACACGCTTATATAGAAGGGTTTCGTATCTAACAGGCGATAAAATATTTTTTTTAGAAATATATAATTACATACATATGGATAATACACCCAGACTCGAGGTGGGAATCGAACCCACGATTCCCGGAGCAGAAAGCAGAGTCACTGCTCACTGCGCCAACATAGTAAATCAAACCAAAGCTGTTGCCTTCAATTATATTATCCCGTTTACACTACACTCCACATAATTCTGCTGAGACTAAACACATATTAACATTATATTCATGTTTGTCTGTCGGTCGGTGTCCGCAACGACACGGAACGAAAACGTTATTTGCACCAGCTACGGCTTTTCAAAGTCATCTAGTACATATAAATAACATTGTGCGTCCGTCGTTTTGAGACTGCCTTTTTAATCAGTATATTTGTTAAAATAAATCTATAGATATTGCTTCTTAGATATTGCTATGCTCGGCATTTGAGTGGATTGCTGGCTTAAGTAGCTCTTACTGCAACCCATGATGCTAACACTGGTTTATATTTGAAATCCAATCTCCGTGTTTCGGAAGGCACGTAAAACATTGGGACCCGATTAATGTCACTGAGTGATTAGTCGTGAGGTTATAGAGATCGATCTCAATGTAAATTGCAAAAATTTTTATGTCAGTCGTCGACGATCACCAAAGAATGCAATATATGTCACATAAAATACGTAATTATATTTACAAATTTTATTCGACTATTTGCACGCTATGAACATATTAATGTTTATTTACGTACGCTATAATCACGAAATAAAAAATACAGAATACATTTTTTGACATTATTAAAAATGTTAGATCCGAAAAGGTCGTTTGTAGTCTCCCAATTGGACGAAATCCCTATACTTTCTTTAGCAGGCTTTATATATGATATTTAACATTTTTATTTTGCGTAAACTCTCTGAAACCTGACAGTTGATTAGGACTCGGTGAGTTAAATTTATTAAGGAAATTTCTTGAATTGAAACTTAATAATTGCAACAATTAAATGTAGTCAGACATTTAATACCAAAAATTTAAAGCATAACCAAATTCAAGATATGTTTATCATTTTTATCTTAATAATTATCATAAGAACTTCTAATTATATCTACTAACTATTCAAAAATTCTTCTAAAGTTAGTTTTGTTTTTTATTAAGAGACTTTAAAGTGGGAAGAGAAGGTATGGACTGAAATCCGCAAGGTACCCGGTTCAAACCCCACCGCCGTTGGGGTATTGTCGAACCCACTCCTAATTCAAGCTTAATTTAAGCTTAGAAGGAGGGGAAAAGGGAATATTAGACATACCTAAAAAGTATTCCTAATATTCTTAAAAAAAAAAAATCTTTCAAGCTATTTAGAGCGTAACCGAATATAAATTTAACCGAAGATAAATAGGTAAAAAACGAATGTAAAGTGAACAAAATAGACACAGTTAAAGTCTTTTAATCTTTAATTAATTAAAAGTGTAATGCGATCAAAATAAAATAATTTAAGGAGACATATTTAAGTCTTTTAATCTTAACTTCAAAAACACTAAATTGTCAGTTTAAAAGGTAAGTCATTCCTTACCTGTAGCCTCTCCAATGCCGGCGATCGTTGGAAGCCTTGTGATATGGGAAGAGATCAGCCTGCATA
This sequence comes from Charaxes varanes, assembly GCA_024363005.1. Lineage (NCBI taxonomy): Eukaryota > Metazoa > Arthropoda > Insecta > Lepidoptera > Nymphalidae > Charaxes > Charaxes varanes. The sequence continues at coordinate 541,940 of JANCMC010017835.1, forward strand.
CTGACTAGAGTAACCTGTAACGCGCCGCCATTTGCCAGCTGCGGCATTTCCGACCTACCCACTGAAACAAGGTTTTATTAATTGATGTTGAAATCCAACAATATAGGCCCTGTTCACAAAATTTTCTGTTACGTAGTTTTATACTTGTTATGTTGGTACATAAATTGTAAAATAAATAAATAAATAATATATTTTTTGGAAAACGTTAAACGGAATATTTATAATATCGTATCAAAGCTGACGTCCAAAAGTACGTTTATCTGTCCTAATTTGGACAATTAATGAATTCAAAGACACGTAAATCGGATTAACAAGTTTTAAGGACGACTAAGAAAATTTTTCGGCGAAACACCTGGGTCGTTCTTAATTGGCACTTAAAATACGTTATAAATATTGTAAAATTCACTTAATTTAAGCAATTACAAATATTGTATTTACAAGGACTGTAGACTAGTTATGAAGATAGATGAAAACTTGTGTAAGTTTACTGTAAAAGTTAATCTTTAATTTAAGTAAGCATCGGAAAGTTTTTATAATTTTTTATAATTAGAGGTAGCGCCATGGTTGTAGCCGAATTGGGCCGGCGCGTCCGGGTATCAGAACCTCTTTCTCACATGAGATCGGCGTGAAGTGGCGGCAATGCTGTCACGTCTAGTGATGGTGTTGTTGTCGCGTTTCTTTTTTCAAAAAGTTTTTTCACAATAATCTGAACTTATTGAAATATACAACATAAGCGACCGCCACGACTTCGCACGTGTTTATTTATTCCTATCTAGACTCATCCTATGTGATCCTACTAAATATAAAACTTTAAAATATTTGTTCTTATATTTAAAAAAAATATCTTTACGTCTTCTTCTTCCCACCGTTATTCCTGTTACCAGGATCCGCTTAGATTGCAGAGGATTTGGCTGTGTTAAGATGACCCATTGTCATCTAACGTCATTCTCGGAACCCTCACGATCTCTACAACCTTACGACTGATATCACTCAGTGCCATTAATCGGGTCCCACTGTTTACGTGCCTTCCGAAACACGGAGGAGGTCTGGTGTCAAATATAAACCAGTGCTAGAATGGGTCATCCATCTATCACCGGGTCACAGCCAGAGCATCTTAACTAAGCGATTGACTCTAATGCCGATCACTGATTAGGCCACGACCTTCTCGAAAGAAATATCTTTACGTATTAAGTAGATATCGTTATATTTCGGGCAGACGGCGTCGTTGGACTTTTGGCGTATCCGCATGCTAATATTTTTGTAAAATATGCATTATGCATATATTACATTGTTAAAACAAACTCATGCCAAACCATTTACACACGCGTGTGTACATTTCACTATAACACGGTGTCAAGGCGTAGTCATGATAACCATGACAAAATAACAATATAGTTTATTAATTATAATATTTAATGTGATTACATTGTCAAATTAATGTCATTGTACTTACTATGAATAAAGATTTTGTAAATAGCTTTAAACAAGCACATGGGACGTAAATCTAAGGATTTCTTGACGAATTTTGTCAAGCTGGGGATCTCTAGTATTAATGCCTGCGACCGATCTGCGGTTTCACTCGCGTTTTATAAAGACATTTTTAAAGACACCATCAGAAAGCTAGCAGTTGGTTGTTGGCCACTAGTAAATTATGGGGATGTCACATTTTCTATTTTTTTTTTTTTTTTTTTATATATAATAAGGGGCAAACGAGCAACCGGTTTTCACCCAAGTGATTACCGACGCCCATGGACAACTGCAACACCAGAGGGACTGCAGATGCGTTGCCGGCCTTTGAGAAATGTGTATGCTCTGTTAGAGTACTGTTTCAGACAATAGATTATATACACTAAAATTTTCGTTTCGTATATTCTTTTTTAATTACGCGTTACCACGCATAGGTAACATTTGCACTATTAGTCGTCGCGCACAACCCACAATAGTGGTTATTACACAATGTGTACTAATTATATCAAATAGTTTGTTATTTTGACCCATATGTACTGTAATAAAATGTCGTTTTGCGGTACAAGGCTTGACTGGAAAAGATTCCTATGTGGAACAACAGGCTCATTCCATATTGGAATCTTTTTCCATAATCAATTTCCTTTGTACAATTTTTTTTATATTATTGCTTTTCTTTGTTATTTATACGCTAAAATAATCGAGTCGGTGACGAAAACAACTGTTTCCAGGTACAAGCGGCACGACAGCAGCAGCAGCACGTGGGAGCAGCACACGTGCGAGGTGTGCGGCGAGAGCTGCACCGACGCGCTGCAGCTGCTGGCGCACGCCGAGCGCCACGCCGAGCCGCCGCGCGCCGCCAGCAGGTGACTGCTGATATTATATATGCAGGCGCGGAACTAGCCTTCAAAAACCCTGACACTTCAAATAGATGGCTTCTGTCGAGACCTTTTGACTGATGTGCCATGCAAAATTATCCTATTTATATTATAAACACGAAAGTTTGTACACATAGATGTACATATGTTTGACGCTCATTCAGATAAAAACTACTTAATGGATTTTAATAAAACTCTATAAGAATATTGTTTATACGTCAGAATAAGACATAGGCGGTTAATTATAAAGATATTGAGTGAATTATCCAAAATGTAAAGTAAGTAGGAGAAAATTCTGCCATCTGTGACCTATTCTAGAGTGCGCTCCAAAAACCGTTAGAGTTACACGATTATAGTGTATAAAGGAAATTTTTATCTTATAGTCCTACAAAGACGCCCTCGACAGCATGTATCTAACTTTTATGTTTAAGCCATTAGCGACAAAATAGTGAACCATTAACGAACAAGAAAGGAAAAGGAACTGGGAACGGGGACAATATTATAAGATAATAGAATGTATTAAATAGTAAGGACAGCGACATATATTGTTCTATAAACGAAAAATAAAATTTGATAATCATATAACATACGGTTGTCACGATTACACTACGAATGCATAGCACGTATCATTGCCTACCTATTTATGCTTGCCTAGTACTTTTACAGTTTGCAACTCAACCGATTATAAGTGACTAGCGACGCCCATAGAAAACTGGACTACAAAGCCGCAGACGCGTTGCCGGCGTTTGAGGAATGAGTGTATTCGTTTCTTGAAGGTCCCAAAGTCGAATCGGTTTTGTTACTGATGCGAAATCTTTTCTTAAATTTTCGAGGTAAAAATCAACTGATATATTTAGTCTTAATTAATATTGTTATATAATCGTTATATCAATAAAAGAAAATCACGTCAGTTAAACAATTTAAAAACAATTAGAAAATATATTTTATATAACTAGAGACAATTCCGTACTATATGCTTATTTAAAATTACATTCAAAATTTTAATTCTTTGTAACAGTGTCATTTGCAATATTTGACAGTTATACATACAGTCGTTGTAGCGGCAGCTACATAGCAAGATGGCAATGATGTCATGTGGAAAAGGTTACACCAAAGCCAACTAGATGGCGCTGTACGGATGACGACCGCAGTTACTCACGCAAGCGAAGTTTCTACTCTAGATATAGCATAGGAAACCGCTGGTTACCAGTGACGCAAGATAGATCTTTCTGGAAATCCATGGCCTTCTTAGGTCTAAAGAGGAGACGTCATCAGGCGGAAGAAAGGAATGAAATAATGAGATAGACTTATATATTGAGTGATTAGGGTTGGGTAGAATAGAGTTTGAGAAAAAAGAGTAAACAGTTAGTTTAAGAACAAGAGACAGAGTGCGACTGAAATCCTTTTCTTAGTTAGCTTTGTTATTAATGGCTTTGATGGTTACTTAGGCAGAATTGCATAAGCTTGTTTGCTATCTATATTCTATACTAGTATATAAAGCTGAAGAGTTTGTTTATTTCTTTGTTCGCTTGAACGCACTAATCTCAGGAACTACTGGAACGATTTAAAAAAAAATCTTTCAGTGTAAGATAGCCCATTTATCGATGAAGACAGTTAGGCATAATTATCATCAGACTAAAATTGTTTTTTTTTTGCTTAATTTTACGCGGACAAAGTCGCAGGCACAGCTAGACTACATGTAAAAACACACAAACTCTCTATTTAGATATAGTAGTCTCAAAACCCGGTACCCGGACGCGCCGACCCAATTCGGCTGCAGACCAAAAGGACTGCAAGCGTGGCGCTACTTCTAATAATTGTTTTCTTATTATTCTCTTCTGTTTTTATTATCATACTCTCGCAAGTTTACTTTTACGCGGACGAAGTAGCGGGAAACAACCAGTACTAAAATCAAAGTGTGGTCACTACCTCTGTTACTTAATAACATAGGTTGTACCATCTCAAATTAACACTAACAATAAAATAACCATAATTTTTTAATCAACCGACTTCCAAAAAGGAGGTTCTCAATACGACTGTATTTCTGTTTGTTGCGTCATAACTTTCGAAAGGATGAACCGATTTTGATAATCCTTTTTTTATTTGAAAGGTGGTGCTTTACGTGTGGTAGCATTACAATTTGATCCAGTTCTGAAAATTTGAAGTTGTTTTTTTTTAAGAAAGAAAAAATATTTTGTGATATGTAACACAAGGAAACATCGTTAAATTTATGTAATTATTTTATATGAATTGTTATGTGCTCACACGCATTTATAATATTGTTAAAGCGACCATTTGCATATTTAGAAATGGGTGAAGGATTTATCCAATCGATCCAGTATTTTTATAGCCTATTTAATGGAAACCAACAACCCAATCTTTACTCCATATAGCGCTAGAGGACAGGCAGACGTTGTCCTACCGACTATTAGAGAGTTTAGTATTTTTAAATAACCTTTCGAATTTTATTTTCTTTTAAATCTTTTCTGAAAGAAAAGAATGAAACAAAACGAACAGAATATAAATCCGTTCAGCGGTTTTCGAGTGTTAGCGAGGCTAAAAAATAAAGGAGACTAGAAATAGGTTTTGAAATGAAGTTCCTTATCGCTTATAACATGGTCTAAGGGGATGAGAGCCACACCAAAGAATAAGACTTTTTCCGTCATCAAGCGGAACGCGCGAACTTCTTTCCGGCCGCCCGTCTTTTTTAATTTATTGTTTTGGAAATTTCGGCAAATAAAGTTATTTTAAAATTTAAATAAATCTAGTACTTATTGAAACAGGACGTTTATTAGTGTTATAAAACATTGGAAATGTGAAATTTTCCACCGAATTCAGATCTATTGATCGTAGGGATGCTCCGTAGTGTTTATTTTAGTTGGTGGCTGGTTGAGATTGGCAAGAGATTGGGGAGAGTGGCAAAAACAAAGGGGGGCCTATGCCCAGCAGTGGGTTATCAAGGGTTGAAAATGATGTTAATGTTGATGATGAAGCTACTTTTAGACTTAATTTTACGTGCGAAACGAAACGTCAAATAAAAGTTCGTGCTTCCATTTTACACGACTTACACGACCGTAACGTCGAGGCTTCGATACGTGCGAGTGTTGATTTCATTCGTGCTATCCATATTTAACAACTAAATTGTAAAACGGTGGCATTAACGTTTAGTTTGACATTCGGTTTCGAACGTAAAAGTGAATAAAAGTATAGATAAAGTTTCCTGCTAGGCCCTCAGTTCTTTCCAATCGATGCGATCCTTTGGCTTTGCGGAGTAATCTCTGAACATCTAAATAGAGCTTCACAGTTATAATTAAATCTCTTTTTTAAACTAACCAGTAATGCCCGACAGCTAGGAAAAGACTTCCCCCTCGTTTGACCTCTCTAATCTATCCTCAGCTATCCTAATTCCAATCAGTTTCCGTAAAGCCATCCAGATTGTCACACCACCGATGGGGATTTGCGAACGGTACCAATCTGCAGTGCCTATGCGGTGAAGTCCAAAAAATGTCTCATATCATGTCCTGCGTGTCCCAATACCTGCACGTGGGAGGATCTGATGGCCGCCTCGGGTCGAGCAATTGATGTCGGTACTTTTTGGGCTTTGAAGATATAGGCCCTTAAACCCAAAATATAGTTTTGCCATTGAAACGAAAAGACGAAGAATCGATATTGGCATACTTTTAATTAAATAAATGTGGATTGACGGTTACTGCACCCGGTGTGCGCAGAGGAAGTAAGCTCCTTAACTCAATATTGCCGTTGCCTCATCACTAAACCGATTACCGGCCGGAGTCAAAGTTGCTACACCGACGTAACGGCTTAAATATTGTTCCGAGCTATATGAATTTTAATATTTTCACACATACTCGTGTTAATTATTTAATTATTCTATCATTCAATTAAGACCTACTTAAAAATAATATCGGTTCGAATTTTAAATTATTATTTAATAGAGATGTAAAGAAATCTTTATTATATACAAAGATGTGAATAAAAATTAGGGGTTTCAGTTATTAGGAAATATTTTCTTTTTTTCCTGCTTATAATGGTTTTTTTTTAATATAATGATTTTTTTAATGTTACAAGCGGTACACAAGCGTGCGGTTCACACGAGTTACTTCCAACCCATGGACATCTGCACCATTAGAAATCTAGCAGATGCGTTGCCGGCCTTTAATGACGAGATTAGGCCACCGGTAAGTCTCACAAACCGAAACGCGACAGCAATACTACCACTTGACGTGACAGCATTGACGCTACTCTACCTGAGAAAGACTGAAAGCGTGTCGCTATATCTAATTATTTAGACCGACAATTTAAAAAAAAACTAATTTAGTAGAATAGTGAATTCGATAACAGGAGAATCGGGATTGAGGCAGGAACCTACTCGTAATTTAATTTAAACCTTTCCTACCATTGACCTACTGAGACCCTAATGATTTATTACTTGCTGTAGTGGCTCAGAAACCCAAAATGAGTTTTGGCCTCCGACAGAATTTCGCGCCACTTTTCTCGGTCCGTTTATTAATTTATTTATTTGCATTGAAAGGAATATTCAAGATGTTACAGGATTTTGTTAGAGTTCATTAAATCATACCTCAAAATTTCATTTCGAAATATTGAAGCACGTATTCTACTAGGAATAATTCTTCTAGGAATTATAGCCAAGTAGATAATTATGCGATAAGTATGCCATACCGTTGGCAAACATTCCTGCTGTTACATATTTATCAAGACCCCTCTTTGGCACCTCCATAAATTCAATTTGCTTCGTTCACGGTGCAACGAATCCTTGGAATGACGCGAAGAATTTAAATCTCGCGGTACAAAATTTACAGAACATGTCGCTCTTAAATACATACGCGTAAGGTTCAAGTTATGGCGTGCATTGGAAGTGTGCCATCATTCATACATATTATATTTTCATACATGATTTATACACTTGTGTCACGTGCAAGCTACATGTATGAAAGCAAAGGAATACGGTCTAAGTGACGCGTATCTTCCAATATTATACAGAGTGACGCTAGTTTTGTCGATATCAAAATAGCTTCTTTTGAAAAATGTTTATTTTGTCAAAAGCACGTTGCTATGATAAATGTTGCTGTTGAAATGAGATTTTTATTATCAAGTAACTAAGTATCAAGTGTAAGAAATTATATATTTTTTTACTTATCCCTTTTGGTCTGAGAATCTTATCTTTTAAACGCGATTATCTATTAATGTCTGTGAAAATTGATCTTAGGCGATTCATCACCTAAGTGAGTACCGACGCCCATGACATCTGAATCGTAAGTTATAGAAAATACTTGAATTTTCGGCGTACCTAAAAGTATGGAGACTGGCCCGTTGAAGCAGTTGACCCTGCCTTCCGCTCCGTGGGATGTGGGTTTGATGCCCGCCTCGAGTCCGCTTTAATATTATACATACATATTTATATATTATAAATATGGAACAGGCGTCTGTTGCCTATATAACACAGGCATTACGTTTTTTACCTTAGGAACAGACGTCCGTGTGTCATACAGTCCTCTGTATTTATTTATTCCTAGTTTTATTCCTTTACAAATAAATATAAATTTTAAGTGATATTATATAAACATAATATGAATAAAGGAAAGAGCAGTCAGCAAAGGCTGGCAACATAACCGCGAACCTTCTAGTAGACCATAGACGTCAGTACTCACTCAAACGAACCCCAGCCCGTTTTCCCCTTGTTATATAATAACAGAACATAAATATAATGTATATTTAGAGTAAAAACCTGTCCACGGGACCCTACTAGCCTACATTTTAACATTGCCCGCCCTACATCCCCATCCCCTCGGGCGGAGCACCCATGTTGATTTTGCCAGCTTTGTTTTTCATTTTGTCGGACAACAACGGAGGAAACACAAAAACACGTTTCTAATGCAATAAAAAATACACCGTCGTTTATATTCCATTGTTTTCGTTTTGGAGATTACGTGATCGCTTCGTAGAATACTTGCCCTTTGAAAGTAATGGCTGGTTTAGTTTGGGATATTTGCTAAAAGTGAATATATACGACACACGGACCTCTAGTTCTACGGTAGATAACTTAATATATCTCTGTTATAGGAAACAGCCGCAAGGTTTGGAAAGAAAGCAGTTGTACAGAAAATTAAAATTTTGTACATGACTTAAAATAAGCATCTAGCACGCAAATCAAAAGATTTTACATTTAATTAGAGGCAGCACCATGCTTTTAGCCGAATTGGGCGGGCCGGTGCGTCCGGGTACCAGTTCCTCTTTCTCATATGAGATCGGCGTGAAGTGGCGGCAATGCTACCATGTCAAGTGATGGTATTATTGTCGCCTTTCGTTAGGTTTGTGACGCTGCCCGGCGGCCTAAACTCGTCGTTAAGGCCGGCAACGCATCTGCTTGCCTCCTGGTCGTGCAGATGTCCATGGGCGTCATTAGGAACTTGGCTGCCTTCTGCCTGCTCGTTTGCCCCTTGTAACAAAAAAAAAACAAGTTTTTATAACTGTACAATCGTTATTTTACTTATCTGTAGATAAGTGTATTCATAGACAAGGAATTAACAATAATTTATATTTCTTATCTAGAGAGTTTTGAAGGGCTTATCGCTAAGAGAATTTTATTTCCTTAGCTTGAAAGCGGTCATAAACCGGGCGTATAAAATGAAACTGTAAATCCAGTGTCATAAAATATTTAAAAAGCAATAACACAAAGCAATATCATGGAATATCGAATTGTGTTATTGCCTAGGCAAGAGTGGAAGGAGTCCATTAAGTGTTTTGACCTGACTATTGAGCTAACTAGAATAGTGTTTAGGATTTCGTATTCCTACAAGGAACACAAAAGTTTCGTTCTGTCCTCCATCCACGTCTATTCGTCCGCAAGATGCCCCCCGCCCCGGATTTCTTACCTATTAAATATAGAGACTTTGAAGTTATTTAACGAACATCTTTATCGCGTATCAGATACGGAACCCATTTAAAAATATTATGTTTATAAAAAGACCTTCAAAAATAAGGCATTATCTTAGAACAAATTTGATTAGCATAAAATAAGATTATTTTTAGGCAAACTTTAAATGATAGACATATGCTGTAGTAAACTTTTATTTGCAACTTTTAAAGGGGAACAATTTTGTCATACATGACATTTGCGAAACTTTAACCGTTTACGCAGCGCACGCAGCGGAAGCTCTCAAATGGGCAAAAGAACCCCCGATTTTGAAACATTCTTCATTGTTGCTCCGCTCCTATTGGACTTAGCGTGATGATATATAAGCTGTAGCTTTCCTCGGTAAGGGACCTATCTATCACTGAAAGAATTTTTCAAATCAGACCTGTACTTCCTGAGATTAGCGCGTTCAAACAAACAAACTCTTCAGCTTTATATATTAGTATAGATTATATATTATCCCTTCCCGGTAGCCTAAACTCGTCAATAAGGGCCGGCAGCGCATCTGCTGGCCTTCTTGTCGTGCAGATGTCCATGGGCGCCGGTAGACACTTCGGTGTCTGCTGCCTGCTCGTCTGCCCCCTTGTAACATAAAAAAAAAGGTCTCCGCCATTTTTACACGTGACCGAGCCAACGAAGTCGTTGTGATTTTATTTCGCCTATGATATTAGGCTCGGCCAAAAGCAGTTCAATTTCGGTGTTGGTCCTTAGGCTTCTATGGCCTCAATCCGAGGCCGAGATCCTGTTTTGGTCGCTGCGCCATTGCACTAAGCATATTGTGCACACATAATATGCTTATTGCGGTAATTTTATATCTAGAATATGTTATTCTGGGAATAATTTTTTTATACTATTATTATAACCTCCTATTCCTATCTGCATACGGGTAACTTCCTCTTATCTTATTTTTCAAAGGTAACCAATTAACATCATCTTGGTGTATGAATTTGAATTAAGTATAACCTTGAACGACATAAATAAAAAGAAAGTGGAATTAAGAATTTAAAATACGAAAATTTGACGTTTATTTTTGGTAAAGTTTTTGGTTGCTAATATTTATATTTGTTTTATGATGCCTTTAACCATTAAAAAAAACGGCCGTTTAAATAATACCGAATAAAATATACATAAACCTTAAACAATTGAAAAAAAAAAACGGCCGTTTAAATTCGGGTTGCAGCATAACACCGATTTTCCCTCGTATTCATTCGCGGATTAAAGCAAAGTAGTTTAGTTTTTCATGCATAATGTGGTATAAGTCAATAATTCACACATTTATAATGTATCTACTATAATAACGAACCTTCCCCCGACGGAATGTCACTCACTGGAGCACAAAAAACAATTTCGAGAAAAAATATATATGCGTTTTTGGGGAAAAATATCCAAACGGCATAATTATTCTATATCCAATACCTTACTTTAAAAAAGAAAGAAAAAGCATTTATTTCAACCGAGATACTACAAACAGCTTAAGATTATAAATGATGTACAGCTCAGCTTTAAGCGTGCTTGCGTGAGACGCAAAACAACGAAAAACAGTGTATCAAAATATATTATATAGATATATATTTTGTAGGAATGCACTATATCTATCACTATTTGTGCCCGCGACATCGCGTACAGCTAACTGTACGCTAAAATATAATCTATTTTTTTACCTAAGTAAAAAAATAGATTATATTTTAGCGTGATGTTATGTAACCTATAACCTTCCTCGATAAATGGGACATTTTCGATATCTGCTCGTAGTACCCACCTAGCACAATAATTATGTATGTATATAGATAAATTACATGATAAACTCCGATACCCGAAAGGAATTCGTACAATGACCCTTCACTACTTGTCTCTCTCGCTCGCGCACAAAAATATTGCGCTCTCGCTCACACAGGGGCGGACACCGTCGAGCGCAGATTGTAAACCAATAATGTTTTCTCTTTTGACAATAGGCACAAAGTTACGAAATAATTATAATAAAATATTTTTTTTAATTATTATTATTTTATATAATTAAATAATAGTAATAATTTAAAAAAAAAACTTCTATTCGGCTACCGGAATATAACAATATACATTACTAAATATATCTATTTATATCCACGATTTCGTAGGCCTCTATTCGGTGGCGCAACCTTTTAGGAAAAATAATACTATTTCTTACAAATATAATAGTATTGCAACATAAATTTCTAGCATAATATAATATATTATATGTTTCTAACTTCTTCTTCTTCTTCTTCTTTTTCAGCGGGCTGGTTTCCGCACTTAGTCAGTGAGTGATGACCATTGTGCGTTGGGGGTTAGATAATAATAAATATTTAATTTTTAGAATCTTCTGGTGTTATTATTTACATCATTTTATTGTATACTTACAATTTGTATAAATCAGTTTCTAAAACAATTATATGTACCTAAGGCATTAACAGATAGATACAAGTTTTTTTATATAAATGCATTAAAAAATTCTATTGTATACCTTTCTTTATAAAATTGCTGAATGCATGTATTAGGATTGACAACAAAGAAATGGTTAAAGATGACACGTTCATTAGGATAGCTGAATTCGATCATGATTACCTATTTCAGTTATTCGAGTAATAGACAACTAAATTAGAAGATCTTTATCTTAAAGAAAGCGTGAAAAGACCATTCTCTTACTACTACTGTGGAAAAGTGTAATAATAATAATAATAGATGGTAACACTTGGTAATAACCCGTGCTATTTCAATGGAATAACACTTGGTAATTATCCGTGCTATTTCAAATAATCAGGTTGTTTGCCTGAGAAATAAAATCTATAAAAATAAATACAACAAATTGTCAACAATCATATAAATTAATTCACGATGTACATAAGCACTTCCAATGAACTTACTATTTACTACATTCTCGTATCCTATAACATTATTCTCCGTTTTCGTTCCATTTCCTTTTCGCTTTGCCATTTCTTTTTGGAACGTAAGGACATTAAGGCGGCTTACAAAAATTACGGACAATGCGATTTTGCAGAAATCGTCACGTAATGAAATTCCGTATGCTTTGCGAGTGTGGTACAAAACCTTTAAAGGATTTTATTGCAGGAAAGTTATCTTCTTAAATAACAACAATGAAGAAGTAAGACTTCCGTTCGATAGCGTCCGTTTCCTTCATTATTGCTTCAGTTTGATTTCTTATTTGATGCTACTCGACTAGAATTTGCGTTTCGATTTAGTAATTTGTATTTTTACTAAAAAATATTACTCATACAAAATTTCTGAATGACTTTATCGCAGCGAAGTTACCTTCTTAGGATTCTGCATTTCAATATCTTTGTATTTTTACTCCGATCAATTTTGAACCAATAGGTACATATATCCGTTGTGAAGTGGTTTTTGCACTATTTTGGTTTCTCGGTTGACTAGTCACCCTCCTTGGCTTCGCACGGATTCAATATTAGATCTGAAATTTTAAAAAAGATGTTACACTAAAATAATATCAGTATTAACAGAGTGCATAATAAAACGAATGTAAAACTGTAGATAAAACATTGTACATACTGACTTTAATTTTACCGCATTTATATAAAATACATTTATCAAGTCTACACCACAGAACACATCTTAGTATGTATTATTTTGAAAATCTTATTTTGTTATTAGAACTTTTGTATGTTTAATAACCGCTATAGACGTATCGATAAATCGTTGCGAAAAACTGTACACTTAAATCGTTGCGAAAAAACTGTGCACTTTAATCGACAAAGATTTTTCTGTTTTCATACACAAGTACCGATAAAATTGAGCAGTTTAAACTATACAGCTTTTCGCAAAGATTTATCGAAACGTGTGTAACGGCTATAAGGACATGGAAAATGTATTGTAACCAAAAATTTTGATTAGTTTTGAAGTCATTATAGACTACCTAAATGAAATAGATGCAGTAATTGACTTATTCATAATTATGAGATCTACATCGTCTAGTGGCGTAAAATTTGTCGCAAATTTTATTATTTGTATATTTTGGTCAGTAACATAGACAAATCTGTTAGTACCGATCGACGGTGTGACGTCACGTCGAGCGGGCATTCTGCAATTAGATGTCGCAGCGACCGGACGTGTTTACTTTATTTAAAATGTTAAATATTTGTGTGAAAAAATTTTTGACCATGAAAATCCCACTGTTTTGACCGGGAAATAATAATATACGATCTATATTCTATGTTATTGAAATGGTCAATTGGATTTTTAGAAATATGCGATTACGTTATGTTTGAACTTGCAAACTTAAATCGTCAATGTGATTTAAAGTCATTTCATTTTAAGCCTTTCAGAGCAGTGACCGCTAACGTAAAATTAATAATTTAAATTAATCAATGACTGTCTTTATTCGAGACTAAGGATAAAAGGACAGGTTTTTCACCACACCCGAAACGGACGATAAAAATCTTTAAACGGCCGAATATATCATTCATATAAAATGGATTTTTAATTAGCGTTGGAATGAGGAATAGCTTTCTTTTTTGGTACATTGAAAATTCAGCCCAATTTGAAGTTGATGATGATGTATGACCATCATCACTTATAATGTAATAATTGTCCAGTTTGGCTTTTCTAGAGCGTCCCGTTTCTTACACAGTTTTATGCAAAGGATTAAAGCCTTTCATAAAGACAGGTAACCTAATAAAGGAACAACATAATAAACTTAGTCGCGTTTATACAAGCAGTATTTTAGTAGTAATCAACAAGACAATAAAATCATCTGATGTGATTATTAATACTTGAATTAATTGGTACGAAACGCTTACCGTTTTAAGTTTATTGTATGCAATGGAGAACATCATGAAGTTGTCTATAAACTTGGTGCCCTCCAGCTCTACGATGGTCGCGATGTCGTTGTGATCGACGATCAGTTGCCGCAGATGTTCATAACTTGGGTCCGACACCGGCTCTAGTGATGTAATCTACAAGATTTAGAGATTGATTAGAGCATGATTAAGATTAATAAATAATAAATAAATATATACGGGACTATGTGACACACGGACGTCTGATCCTAAGGTAGGCAACTTAATGCCTGTGTTATAGGCAACAGCCGCCTGTTATACACAAATATTTTTTTTTAAAAATATATAATTACATACATACAGATAATACACCCAGACTTTTCTTTTTATAATATAGTGTATGACGTTACCGTATATTATAAGTGCGTCCCAATAAGAGATCGCAACGTTTTAAAGTGCCCAATTAGACATTCGACATTTGAAGACTGCGATCGTTACGGTCGCGACGAAAATGTCGATGTAACGCTTAGTGGAACGCATCGTTAACATAAAGTGACGTCATAACAACTTCGTGTGTTTTGATTTTAATCCTCAAATGTATATATTTTTTTGTTTGCTATAAAAAACGTTTATTTCTGCAGAAATATTTAATTTTTTGGCAACAGTAGATACTTGAGAACATTATAAGCCTATTTTTCAAAGTTTGTCGTTATGCCTATTCTCCTCAATATCCATAACGGTGCGTTTCCTTCGCTTCGACACGAACTATTTTCATTATCAGCCCATAAATCAATGATGAATCGCGGTATTATATTTGACAGAGACACATGTTATATAAGCTGACATGATGAATGTATTGTGGCGGTCCCATTGTGTTCGACGATACAAGCTTATAAATGTACGCGATATTATTAACGGATTTTTGAAAACAATATGATATAATTGTTAATCCGCGAATGAATACGAGGGAAAATCGGTGCAATGCTGCAACCCGAAAGCTACACCACCGAATCCGCCACCAAAGGACAGTACTACAATGACTTTCCGATGTGCCTCAACGCACGTTTTGCTTCGACATCGAAGCATCAGGATATAGACTCTACAAAGGTTATTCGTAAAAGAACTTTTACGAAAAAGCCTATAGCCTTCCTCAATAAATGGGCTATCTAATGCTGAAAGAATTTTCCAAATCGGACCAGTAGTTCCGGAGATTAGCGCGTTCAAAGAAACAAACACTTCAGCTTTATATATTAGTATAGATAAAATAAATTTAATGAGAGCAATTGAAAGTGTTTAGGTGTAGTGTATGTGTGGAGTTTGAAGAAGAAGGAGAAACTCATATCACCTGTCTGGCAAACGTCTTCAGCCTGTCATTCTCTTCCCTGAGCTGTATCACAGGGTCCTGTTCGCAGAGGGGACAACCCTCAAACATACTGGGAGCTGGTGGTAGGTCGCGGCAAGCCGGCGGCTTCTCCTGTCGACAACTGCCACAACCGGAATCCGAACCGCGAATATACATACCCCAGGGCGTGTGAGTCTGACCAATCCACTTAATCCTTCCTAATCCTAAGATATCAAAATATATTATAATGGGCAGTAACGGCTCAGGTCACAAATATTACATCCTACAACCCTCAAATCTGTATAAAAAATGAACTAATAGAACTTGGGTGTAATTCGGTTTCATAAACACTTTGTCAACATCGCGCGAAACTGCTTCTACCGCTTAAAAGTTCTATACCGAATAAGTGATTTCATAAGTAAAAAATTGCGCATACGCTTATGCGAATCTCTCGTCTTGTCTCAATTTAATTATGGCGATTTGGTGACCGGTCCCAGACTACTGAATGTGACTAAAAACTTGATCCATCGGATACAGAACTCTTGCGCCAGGTTCTGTTTAAAATCCCCCCTCGAACGCATGTTACGATCTACATAAACTGTACGCGGATTTTAAAAATGGACTACCGCAGACAGTTGCACTTTGCAACTCTTCTTTTTGGCGTAATATCGAGTCCCAGCATATTTGTTTCAAAAATTAAAATGGGCCAGTGAGCGTTGTACATACAACACGAGAGCTTCGTTCAATGAAAGCCTTCTGTGTAGCTGACGATACATATAGATCGCCCACATTTTCCAAGAGATAGTCCAATTTAGCATCAGCCGGGTCAAACACTTTTTTGATATTTATCTACACAAATACAAAAAATTCAGTTACTAATTAATAAGTGGACTTTTTACACAAATTTTTACTAACTAACATAATACCCATTATAAGCAGTAACCAATGTAACCTTGTTTTTTATCCGTGATTATAAAGATATCATTAAAAAGTCTATTTTTCTTTTTATTAAGTCTATTGTTATGACATATAACTATTTAAGAAAATAGAAAATTTGTAATTCATTGCTCATATGTACAATACCAAAGAATTACAGGATATACATAAATCGTAACTATAGAGATACAATTTAAATAGGATTTTTATTCATTTAGACTTTTTCATTACTTGCAGCAAGTGCACTGTCCATAATATATATAAATCAATTAACGGTACTACTACTTACGTTCTGTAGTACTTCTTTC
This sequence comes from Charaxes varanes, assembly GCA_024363005.1. Classification (NCBI taxonomy): domain Eukaryota; kingdom Metazoa; phylum Arthropoda; class Insecta; order Lepidoptera; family Nymphalidae; genus Charaxes; species Charaxes varanes. The sequence continues at coordinate 558,586 of JANCMC010017835.1, forward strand.
AAATCAGTTGTTGTTTCGATTTTAAATTTAGGAAGGTACAGTTTAACTTCTCTTTCATACATATTTGTAAATTTTTACAATAAAACGATGAGATTGCACGAACTTCAATTAGGACACTTTTTAGACATCAATTTTTTGGAACACGCGTTTGTACGAACTAAGCTCTCATTCGCACGAGATTTAAAAGGCGTTGCGTCAAATCTTAGCGTTGGCGCATTTTTAACGTCGTCGCTGTGATTGTTTATACTAACGTTTTTTAATCACTCTTATCTTACTAATCAGTCAGTCATTCAGGACACAGGATTTTATAAGTATAGACCAGTTATACCTTGCCACTTAGTCTGCGAGATTGCAGTGATTTTGAGGGGTTCTTTTCTTTTATACTGAACCCTAATTATTTTTCTAAAACTAGGGTAACCTAAATTACTTTTTGCAACATCAGCTATCTGCCAATGAAAGTCCCGTCGAAATCGGTCTAGCCATTTCAGTTAAGCTCAAAATATGCTGATAAACACAAAAAAATAACTTTATAAGTAATAAATAAATTCTTTATTTGTAACCAAAAGATAATACAATGGTACAAAAACATAGTGTAGTAACAAATAGGCTAGTATACTAAATATTAGGTTGGACCAATTACCAGCGTCTGTATTTCCGAACGGATACGACTTAGGGACCTTCAAGAAAAGAGCATACTCATTTCTCAAACGGCCGGCAACGCATCTGCGATACCCCTGGTGTTGCAGTTGTCCATGGGCATCGGTAGTCGCTTAAGAGTACCGCCTGCTCGTTTGCCCCTTGTTATATAAAAAAAATGATAGTACGTTATTTATATAAATTATAATTACATATCGGTTGTTGTTAAACTTTTTCAAATTTTGTGTGGTTACAAAATATAGATTTATTTTCAAGAATGCATCCAATTCACAAAGAAGGTGGAGGTCGTGGCCTAATCAGTGGTCGGCATTTGAGTCGATCGCTAGGTTAAGTTGCTCTTGCAGCGACCGCGTTATAGATGGGTGATACATTCTAGCACTGGTTTATATTTAATATCCAACCGTTTCCGTGTTTCGGAAGGCACGTAAAATAGTGGGATCCGATTAATGTCACTTTGTGATATTAGTCGTAAGGTTATAGAAATCGGGGGGGGTTCCTATGACGTCAGATGGCAATCGGTTATCTTAACTCGTCCCACAGCCACACTAACATGTAGATTACATAGGTTATAGTGCACACCCAATTACAGGTAAACCGGCGTTCTTTTAGTTTAAACTAACATATGCGGGGTTATACAGAATAACAGTTATAATAGAATTAAAGATACTATCTATTTATATTTAAAGATTTTATTATTATTAGGTAAGACTTTGATGGTGAGATGTCATTGCTACACGAGACCATAGTATTAGCGAGAAGTTCACTGCTTCGGACGGAATAACGAAAATGGAGGTATAACGAAAATAATTATTTATGCTGTTCAAATGCATTAAGTGTTAGCGGCCACGTCTTAAAAATACCTTAAAATAATCATAATTTAATAACAAATAAAATAATGATATCGTTTAAGGGTGTTTAATGTCAATAGACATGATATAAGTTAACAAGCAATCCTACGGTGTAAAGATTGCAAAGGAGAGTCGTATCGTTTTACATATTGCAGTAACTTTAGTTGGATTTATGTTACCCTGGTGTAAGCAACGTATCCGAAACTTTACTGCGGGGAAAATCCACACAGAAGTTTGAAATCGTTCTAAAGAAAATTAAGCAACTTGTAACAGTCTCTGTAAAAATTTGATTATGCTATTATAGTTTTAGTATTTATTTATATATGTACATAAATAAATTAACCGTCTTCAAAAACTATCAAGAAAATAACAAGCAAAAAATTATTTATATTTTCGTTTGATTTAGTTGACGCTTACTTATGTGTTGAAATCGGTACGAGGCGAAATAGGTTACCCGCTAAACCGAAAAGGTGGTACCGACTTTAACACATCAATAGGTGTCTACAAATCAAAGAATAAAAAAAAAAACTTTTAGTTCCTTGGTGTTTTTTTTTGAAGGCGGTTTTTTTATTTAAAAATATTTTTTAGTGGAAAGTAGATGTATTTTGTCGATGTATGATATGGGTACGCCAACTAAATTCATTGTTCTATGATAGGTGAGGTTTCCGAGTAAACGAAAACATCATCGATGTATAACTATGTAACATGTATATGTATATAAATTTTTCATATCTCAAAAATCGCTTCACCGATTTGGATAAAATTTATATGGTGGTCCAGACTCTTGAAGTATAGACCTCTGAAGTATGGTCTACCAAACAAAAAGAATCATTGATAAGCCTTTGTTAGTTGCTCAGTATCTCAGGCAGGCTAGAAGCAAACTATCAAATCATATTAAACGAAAAAAAGGTGATTAGTAAAAGCACAGCTTACAATCTATACCTTAGGCAATCCCACCACCTTAGCACTACCTTCAAACATTCTAAGTAATGGCGAGCTCGTGTTAATAATTTAATCATTTAATAACACTATACCAGCATTTGTATGTTCAATTACATCCAATTGTTCTAACAGATGTAGTTAACCTTTATCGAAGCTGTGTAGGATTTCGTAGGAATGGTCACTGGTTATAGTACGTTTTACTATGTACTATATGTTTTTCCTCGTATTTTTTCGCGGATTTAAGCAAAGTAGTTTAGATGTCATTGATTTCCGCAAAGTAACGTTATCTAAATCAATCGTAAATCAATTTAAATGAGTTTTCATTGTAATTTTAATACCTTGCCATATTCTATCCTGTATCTAGATTTTAATTTAATAACTTCAAGCCCAAACTTTCGTAGTTTTTAGGGTTCTGTAGTACTACAAGGAACCCTTATAATTTCGCTCTGTCCGACCGTGATTTCGATGGGACTTTCACTGGCTGATAGTTGATGTTACAAGGTATTCTGAAGAACATGTCTGGGACATCCTAAAGGGGACAAAGAATCTAGGCCTGACCCACCAGTGTACTTAGTCTGTTGAAAATTGCTGTGGTAGCCGCATGGGAGAGAATGACAAAAAAGCACATTTTAAGCATCATCCAGACTATCCTTATTGCCTGCAGACTCTTGTTAGGATCAGAAGTCATATTCGCTACAAGTTTTAAGGACCATTTCAGTATTTCTTCAAAAACACAAAGGTACCTATAACTTTTGACAATTGTAATCATAAAAGAAGGTTTTTACGTTAATTAATCTTTCTCTTTTATAGTTTTAATAAACTTAAAAAAAGAAACATTTAAATTTACTCTTATTTTAAAAATATAGTATGTAAGGCGCTTCTTTTTCTTCCTCGTATGGAAATCCGGAACGGATATCCGTTGCCACAGGAGCCGACGACGGATTATGATGGCCTCCAACCGACTAAAACCTCACGGTTCTCGACTGCGCCACATTTGGCGACAGAGACGCGGGAATCGTCGCGCGTGGATTAAAGCAAAGTAGTTTAGTTTCTCATGCATGTCATGGATTTCCGCAAAGTAACGCCTGATTCTATCAATTACCACATTTATTTGGTGGACCTTTTAAATATTCGATCATTGCATGAATATCGTATAAAAGTTTCGCTTATTATTAAAGTGAACTATTTTTTCGACTTAAAATGTTTTACATAAATTGCCGATAAGCTAACTGAATCGGCACCAGAAAAATATTTAAGTCATCTCTTTAGGAAATGATGTAGTAGTAAGATACTTTGATTCTGTAAATTCAGAAATCTATTTGGCTGGCCCGTTGGCGCAGTGGGCAGTGACCCTGCCTTCTGTTCCGGAGGTCATGGGTTCGATTCCCACCTCGAGTCTGGGTAATACTATCCATATGTATGTAATTATATATTTCTAAAAAAAAAATATTTGTGTATAACAGGCGGCTGTTACCTTAACACAGGCATTAAGTTGTCTACCTTAGGAACAGACGTCCGTGTGTCATATAGTCCTGTATATATTTATTATATACATTTATTTATATTCTGGTCATAATATATTAGACTTTAGGCTCTATTTGGTAAATAATCAAAGTATTATAACATATATCGATACCTCCCACGTAATATGTCGTAACCCCAAATTCCCAGCTTTACAGTAGAGCGCTACAAACAACTAAATTGTAATATAACAGTCACTTTTTAATAACAATTGTATACAATAATGTATTCGTGATTATTGGATATATAATCGTATACACAAATGTGTTATATAATGAAGATTTTATTTAAATTTACATGTTTGTAACGTTCTACTTTGAAGTTGGGAATTTGGGGTTACAACAATTTACGTGGGAGGTATCGATGCACAAAAAAAATTGGCACAGTCTTCCGTAGACCACACGTTTAACTAATGTACAAGATATTTTTTAGTTAAAGTATGCAATAAGTTGCCGGAATCTTGAAGAAATAACAATGATTGCGTAGAAGCGATATTCAGATACGCAATACGTGCGAGCCTCAATAGCTCAACGATATAAGGTATGGACTGAAATCCGCAAGGTACCCCAGGTACCCGGTTCAAGCCCCACCGCCGTTGGAGTATTGCCGCACCCACTCCCAATACAAGCTTTTAATTTAAGCAGTTAGGGGTTTAACAAATTGCTAGTAAAAGACCTACCAAATATGCTCAATTTTTTATAAAAATCGGTTCAGCCGTTTTGGAGGAGCCTGGCAATAAACACTGTAACACGAGAATTTTTTTATCAAATTTTTTTATTATATGCATTTTCCATAAATATGGATAAAGGAAGATAATTTTATTTTGACGTTACAGACAAACACATCAATTTTATATTATTACTACTTGTTATCCTCGACTTCGCCCGCGTTAAATTAGGTGAAACATTTTAGCGTGATGATATATACCTTTCCTTGATAAATGGGCTATCTAACACTGAAAGAATTTTTCAAATCGGATCAGAGGTTCCTGAGATTAGCGCGTTCAAGCAAACATGCAAGCTCTTCAGTTTTATATCTAATATATAGAATTCTCGTCTCACGGGATACGTTGCCAAACTCCTCCAAAACGGCTCGATCGATTTTCATGAAATTTTACGTGCATATTGGCTAGGGTTGACAATCGGTCAATATCTATTTTTCATCCTCTTAAGTAATAAGGGTGGCCCATGCAGACGAAGTCGCGGGGTATAACTTTGAATTTGGTGGACAATGGACCGTTCTGGGCTGCACTGTCTAGTTACATTCGTCCTAACTTTTTCCTGCTTCTCACCGATTTATCTTTATAATACAACTTGCATCAATTTAGTGCAAGGAAGATTACCAATTTCATAGAGCAAGGTGTCTTTTCGTTTAGGTTTAGAATCGAAAAGTGCGTTTAGACATAACAGAAAATCAATTCAGCGCTGTGGACTCGTATAGTGGCGATGTTGCACTCGTCAATTTTCTCGTACTTTTTCGCGAATAATTGAAACGTAATTTTTCCCGTCAATATATTCTTTTGTGAGTTGCTCATTTGTAGAAATGTATCTATTTTGTATATGAAATATTATTATCAATAATTGATTACAGCAAGGCGTCTTTTCCCGCTCATATTTATTTTCTCCAGTAACGTATCCGACCTATTTGTTCGTATAAATAACGTGAGATCGTGCGTTTGATTGAGTTTACTCTACGTCATGTTCCTTACTCTTAATAACATTCTTTTTTTATACGATCCTTTATAAAGCTTTATTTTTATGGAACGTTAAGCGAGCAAACATGTATTATAAGATTGTGTCAAAGCGTAGTTATCACAACTTTATGCATAATATTGTCAAATATAACAATGTCATTCTATAAAGAATTAAAATTTTATATGAAGCCTTATCGCATATCTGAAGATTCTTGACCGAATTTTGACCACCTGCTAAATCATCTAGTTATATATGATTTCAAAAATTATGGCGAAAACGTCATAATAAAGTAGTCGTTATAGCCACCACTATGAATTAAAGTTAAAGTACGAATTTAATACAGCCCTTTCACCGTTCAGATATCACTACATTGCAAGTGTGATTATTTTGGTGGTAAATAATAATGTAATGATAGCTAAAGAATTACAGACTTACGTCATCATTTCTCGTTTGCTGTCGTACAATTTTGAAATTGTTCGATCGCGTGACGCAACTTAAGAAACGACCAAGTGAAAGCAACACTTTCACCTCTGGGGGTTCCGTAATTGTATCGCAGTTTCGATTTTATCAATATTGTTTATATTTAGATGTATATACGGATATATACGGATTCTCGTTTTTTAATTTTTTATCTTGTTACTTTCGTTAGTTAATTTTTTTGGTGACGTAAATTTGAATATACGTAACTTGTTTAGCATTTATTATTTCTGTATCTTTAGATTATTATTATTGTATTTATGTACTCTTGTGCTTGTGCTCTCTATTTTTTTTTTAATTTTGCTCGACTTTATAGCCAAGTAGCAATTTTATCTTTAAGCAATTTAACAAAGAGGCTTAGAAACGGTGAGATTTTCTTATAAATGTCGATAAATAGGCATAAAAATGACACTCGTTACTACATATCGAAGACTCGTTACTACGTATCAACATTAGCGAATTCAAGGAATACAAGAGTTCCAAGAAAACACACGTAGAAGTGGTTGATAATATATCACATAATATAAGAGTATACGAAGTGCTTAAGCGTGAAATTAATAGACATACACGTCACCGTGTTTTATTTATAACCCTTAGGTATAAAGCCATTTACAGTAATTAGTAATTATGCACTTTGGTTATTTTTCCCAAAAATGCATGTATATTTTTTTAATCTTCTCGAAGTTGTTGTTTGCACTCTACTGAGTGATACTCAACCGGAGCAGGCTGACATTTTCTATGGTCCATTAATTTGTGTTTATTTATTTAAATTAGCAAATTACTCATAATTTGTTTGTACAGTAAGTTTTAAGTCTTAATTGACTTCTAAAAGAGATTTAATCGCACGGCTTAATTTCTTTGATTTTTCTCGATGTTCTATTTTATGTTTACATTTTTGGGAGACTTCCAAATATGAAAACTCTATACAATTAGGACACAACAAAAACATATATCAGTAAATTTTCCACTAAAAATAATTCGTTATAACCCAAAGGCGAAGTGACAACAAAAACAAAGATAAAAAATAAAAAAATAATAATTTTCCGATAAAAATTTGGTACAATTTATTTTTAAAAACAGTAAATTTATATTTAGATCCAGACACTTTTTATTGTAATTACGAATAATTTGATTAATATAAATATGAACCCCATCTGTTGTGGTTTCCAGCCTCGCACAGTTTTTATACGAAACCAGCTGGCAGCTTCGGGGTTTCTTAGCTGGTAGTTTAGAGACCTTATACTACCTTATAGGTTAACTTCAAAAAATTGAAGATTTATAAAACCTTATCAACAACTAAGGTTTTAGGAAAACCCAATGTTCGTGCAGGACACCGTCTGTCCGGTCCGTTAGTATGTAGTATATATAACATATTATAGTATGGAGTAAGCCAATTGGGTAAGTACATTTTTACTTAAGAGTTCAAAGCAACACTTATCACTGGAGATACGGAGAGAATATACAGTTGTACAGAACAAAGTGCAGTAAAACTTACACAATAAATTAAATCACGCATAACTTTTTCAGTGTATCAAAGTTGATAAAACAAATCTTATATTGCCGGAAGTTTCGAGAAGTACAACCCCGGGAATTGCATAAAATTACGGGCTCTACTTCCGTGGTAGAGAACGCAGGTCGTAAGGAACAATTAAACTTAGCGTGAATTGTGACTGACTAATTTAAATCTAACATAGATTAAGAAATATAGATTAGAAATTTTAATATCGGGTGTGGATCTGTTTTTATCTGTCCGATAATTGTTCCGATCCACTACGGGTACGCGACCCCGGAATGCCCTATCTGACATTGTCACACTCCCAATATTAAAAATCATTACCTTGTATACCAACATAGCGCGCCTTTTTTACTGAAAAGAAACTTTATTTTCTTGAAATACTTGTAAAAGTAGCGTCGACATCCCTGCAGGGAATATTTGGTACTGTAGGTTACGACATTATTGTTATTATAATAAAGAAGGTTGTAGATATTTGCAAGAAAAAAGGAGGCTTTGTATTTTTTTAAGACCCATTTATGAAGAGATTTAGAAATAATTACTCAATCATCTTTACTTTAATAAGACTCATTCTAAGAAACGTAAAATTTGTTAAAACTGAGAAGGATTTTATACCTATTACCTATTATAAAAAGGATTTTTTTGTCAGGTCACTGTACCAAATTCTCTGCCCGCTAATACGATTTCTTAAAGGCAAGCCTTTTCTCACTAGACTCATAATTATATTGACCTAATGAGGTCGAAGAGACCGTTAAAACATTATTGAACTCATAATTTAATTTCTAGGGTAAGGAGTACTTAATACAATGTATTACAAATATGTATAAACTATAAATTGTTCTAAGGACTATATTGCCCAGTAAAACGTAACACAAGATTAAATTATTGTGCCATTATTTTGCTTCCTTTAATTTTCATAATTCTCACCACATCGTTTCTAGGTTAGGTTCCTCCGAGTGTGAAGAGAAAGATGTCGATGTTCAAGTTGATTTTGAGAAGTGAGTCCCCAGAATAGTAATGGTTTTACGTTATGTGTTTTTTTTTTACAGGATTTCTTCATGTTGTTTGTTACAGTTCATACTATTGTTATATTCCTATTACCCTTTACAATAATCTGAGTATTTAATAATTAGTATTTAATTTATATAGTTGTCACGATAAATTACTACCTTATTCTCACGCTTTCTCTTCAATATTGTGTTGATGTTCAAGCTTTTTTTTTAATTACTGTAGTCCCCCCTATAACGCGGTGCTCTTATAACGAATTTATATTATTCTATAATAGACTAGCCCTTTCGCGCAGTGGAGAGTGACCCTGTTTTCCACACCGGGGGTCGTGGGTTCGATTCCCGCCTCGAGTCTGGATGTATTATCTATATGTATGTATTTATATGTTTCTACAATCAAATATTTGTGTACAACAGGCGTCTGTCACCTATAACACAGGCATTAAATTGTCTACCTTAGGAATAGACCTTCGTGTGTCATATAGTCCTATATAAGTAAAATGTATCTACAGTGCAAGTTTGATAAGTCATGCGAAGATTATTCTAAAGACAAAAATTACAAAATTAGGATGTTTCCTTTGACTGCCTGTTATGAAACGAGACTATCTGACCTAGATACGTGTACTCGTCCACATAGTGTATAAGCTGCCCATCGACCTCGACCCTATATTTCGTTCCTTTAGTCATTATTTGAGTTTTGCTTCTATTCATCGAGAGTCCTGCCTCAAAGTTAGCCGTGCTTAGGTCTTGTATTAACTGGAGCTCAGAAGCAGTGGATGCGAAAAGAATGATGTCGTCAGCAAAGCGAAGGTTCGCCAGCCTCTTTCCATTTAAGTTAAGCCCGCGTGTCTGCCATGCGTTATCTAGTTTTAAAAAGACTTCCTGTAAAACGGAAAGGAATGCCTTGCTTTACGCCACGATTGATTGGGAATATGGGACCTGAAATGTGGAGTTTAATGTAAGCAATACTTTTATTGTAAATGGATTGGAGTATTTTAATGTGTGCTGGGTTGTGTTCGAGGGCTGTCAAAATTGCGTTTTGGTGAACACTGTCAAATGCCTCATGTCATGGATTTCCGCAAAGTAACCCCTGATTAAGTTTTTTCAGTGTTAGATAGCCCATTTATCGAGGAAGGCGATAGGCCATATATCGTCACGCTAAATTGAACCTATTTTTTTTTTACAAGGAATAAAACCATGATGTCTATTTGCAGTATTTAATTTGTATATACAAAAACACATATTATATTATCAATATAATACTTATACGCTGTACAGATATGTTGCAAACGCTGAAAGGTACCATACAATTCCAACTCACGATAGCGAAGTTCCTATATACGTTCACACATGCAAAACTTTATCACAATCGGTCCAGCCGTTTCGGGAATGAACAGACTTTCATACTCGTATATACAGACTAATTTTAGAATACCACTTACTTTGAGAAAAAAAAGGTGATTTATCAAATGACTAGAAACGTTAAATCTTAAGTAAAGTACAATATAGAAATTATTATGAATTATAAAAACGTGTGTTAGAGCAACCAAGACACAATAGCCTCGGGCATCTTCTCTTCTTCTAGAAGAAAAAGCCCAGCTGTGTTTGAACCAACCGCCGTACCGATTTAAATCAAATACTCATCAAGGTGAAATGTCAAAGTAATTATAGTTTATAACTTACATTGTTGTCGTCGGTGGCTAATATCACGCTCGCAAGCTTAAGTTTCAAGATTTTCAACCTTTCAAACTGTCTCTAATAGCAGGGAGGCCGTGATGCTAAATTTGTAGTCACTAAAGTGTCGTCGTGATCTATTGGATTACATAGATTAGGTGCAGAAACGGAATAAATAAGGTTATGTTAAAGTAATATCATGTTGTCAATAACGCCTGGAGCGAGGTTTTATGGAGCCCGTGATGGTTTTAGCTACATTGCCTCGAGGATATCGTCAGATTATATGTTTTCCTTTAATCCTTAAAGGTCTTCATTCTAAATAAGAAAAAAATCGCGCTCGAATATTCCTTGATGATGTTTTTTTACAACTTTCTTATTTCCCATTTTCTTATTTCACGCTTAATTCGTCAAATTATTGAAATGTATACGTATCTCCATTTAATTGACTTATCTTATCTTAATCTGACGCGTTCAAATTTTTTTAAGGTTTCTATAAGGGTCTAATAACGAACCAATAATAAGCCTTTTCATTTTGTGGGAGTACATTACAGGACACAAGGATTCTACATATATGATTTTCTGACGCGCTCGCGTATTGCGCAGAAAGCCATTTTGGGCTCCCCTACCATAATGTACAAGTTTTCAAAAGAGCTTGGAACAGTCTACTTGAATAAAATATCATTTGAGTTTATAGTCTATTAGTTACATAATCAGAATTTGAGACCTGTAAATGCCAATTTCCTCCTTCCCGGTATAGGCTAAAATTATGGCAAAACCTGTTTCAGATATAGATCTAACTAATTTGATGAAAAGAAGATCTATCTATACTAATATATAAAGCTAAGAGTTTGTTTGTTTGTTTGCATAAACCCGCTAATCTCGGGAACTACTAGTCCGATTTGAAAAATTGTTAGTGTTAAATAGCTCATTTATCAAGGAAGGCTATATTTCATCACGCAAAAATTTAATCTTTTTCTTACTCTAATTTTAAGCGGACAAAGTGGCGGCACAGCTTGTTTAAAATAAACACTCTAGTAATCAAAGATGAACCTTAAGTAAAAAAGAAACATTAGCGACTATTTACAAAACCTTTCTAAGTTTTCAGGGCTGAATTTCCGACTCCATAGAGGCCTTTATACAGCTATACACCAGAATAGTGACGTCAAGTTCACTTTTAATCAGTAATAGTATTTTCATATGATATTAAATTCACTAAACGTAAACTAATTCATTGTGATCATTTACCAGCGAACGAAGAGGCTCTTCATAGATAAAGGATCATAATCACGGTTATAGTTGAGAGGCAATTGCTTAAACATCCAATGTTCAGAGAAGGTATATCACTTGGCAAGTATGTTCGTATCAGTTCATAAGCGAGTTCATGTCACTTCGCAAGTGAAGTGGGTTATTGTCGAGAGCTAATACCTAATCTTGTACATGCGCTCAAGTTTCAGACACCAAGAAGTTAATCTTGATATACACAAAGTTTGTAGAGTTTCACTGCAATGTTCGTAGACGTAAATTTTGACTTACATGGAGATATGTACATGGAGTTATACAAGTATGAGTTCATTTTTGATTAATAGCCCTCGTCTATTGTCTATATAATCAAAATAAGTTTGTCTTTGTTATCATAAAGTATTTTTAAATAAAAGAAAACCACCTACAAAACACACCAAGGAACAAAAAGCAAAAAATAATTAGTACTTTCTTACAATTACTAACTAAACACCTACTCATGCGTTGAAGTCGGTACCAATCCAAGAAGTTTCCCCGTTAAATCGATGCAGATGGTACCGACTTTAACACTTAAGAAGGTTTCTAGTAAATAATCGTAAGAAAGTACTAATTATTTTTTGTTTTTAGTACCTTGGAGTGTTTTTAAGACGGTTTTTTATTATATTTGAAAATAATTTATCTTTCAATTTTTAAGGGAAATTAGATATGTTTTGGGTATATATTATATGGGTAGGTCAACTAAACGCACCGCTTTCAATGACAGATAAGGTCAAATGAGATGCGCGTAATTTCTCAAAAATTGCCGGACCGATTTTGATAAAATTTATACGGTACCACCTCTATATAGTCTATGTAGCTAAAAAAGAATCATCAAAATTTTCGTAGTTCAAAATTCGTAACGTTTAAAAAAAATCCTTGAAAATGTATCTTTTTCGAAGGTAGTAAGCAATTTTTTTCTTTACAATAAGACTATAACTGCAATGATAAACAAAATAAAAGAAAGAAAGGTTGGGTGGAAGGGACGCCAAAAAAAATTAAAATTGCTTACTACAATGGCGTAAACACCCAAACTTGATCTTGGCCTCGGAGACTATGCGACGCCAATTCTTGCGGTCGTGCACCATTTCATGTCGTTTTAAAAGATTAAAATAGTATTCTTGTAAAAAAAAACATTCAAACAAAAGCAATAGAATTTTTTTTTTTTTATATGACACACGGTCGTCTGTTCCTAAGGTAGACAACTTGATGCCTGTGTTATATAGGTAACAGCCGCCTGTTATACACAAATATATTTTTTTTAGAAATATATAATAACATACATATGGATAATACACCCAGACTCGAGGTGGGAATCGAACCCAAGACCCCCGGAGCAGAAGGCAGGGTCACTGCCCACTGCGCCAACGAGCCAGCCAAGAAATTTAAATATTGTTAAAATTTTAAATCCATATAAATATATAGAATAAATACAGAACTACGTAGGATTATATGACACACGGACGTCTGTTCGTTCGGTAGACAACTTAATGCCTGCGTTGTAGATAACAGACGCCTGTTACACAATTTTTTTTTAAATATATAAATACATACATATACACCCAGATTCGAGGCGAGAATCGAACCCACAAACCACGGATCGAAGGACAGGGTTACTGCCAACTGCGCAACGGGCCAGTCAAACAAGGCCCTAAGTGTATATGGTTAGAAGCAAGCACTAAATTATTATAATACTGAATTATGAAGTAACTAATAATTGTAGCAATTCAACAAATAAAAAAAAATCAAATAAATTAAAAACGCTTTTTGATAAATCAGTACGGAACTAAGTAGACAATTTGCAGTAGGAAATAATTGGAAAGCGTAACAGTGACGACCGCAACGCTAATTAAATCGATCTCATCAACGAATTCTGCAGCTTATTCACTGATGTTGTAGCAAAACGTGATGAACTGCTGATTTCAACTATTGGGACAGTTTTAACGATCATTTGACCTTTTTCAGTAACTGTAAAATTGCTTTCAGTACCGCAAATAGCTCTTTTAAATATCTCTTCGAATTCACATAGTAAAACAATATAATATTGATCTTCAGCCCGAGTGTCCTATCCATAGATGTTTTGTATTTAATCCTACCAATATATAAACTCGAAAGTTTGTGCATATGTGCATGTATGGATGTATTTTTGACGCTCTTTCACGGAAAAGCTATTGAATGGATTTTTATAAAACATTACAATAATATAGTTTATACATTAGGATAACACATAGGCTATAAATTATAAAGATATTTTGTAAATTGTTCAAAATTTAACGATAAATGCGAGTAGGAGAAAATTTTTCCGTCTGCGAGCTATTCTGGCGTGCGCTGCAAAAAGCGTTAGAGTTACACGTGTATAGTGTATGAAGGAAATGTTTATCTTAAATAGTTCTACAAAAAAGCTCGCGACCGAATATATCTATATCTATGTTACGATATTTTAAAGAAATATTTTTATAGCATACAATATTTTTAGCGCATTCTATAAAATGTTATATAACCTATTTTAATACAGTTTCTTTTTACACGACGTTAAATCGTAAGTAGTAATAATTGAAATTGGCCCTCATTTTTGCACTCATTTTTTTTGCTTTTATTTCAAAATTAAAACAAAAAAAATTGTTCTTCGGCCTGTTGGGTCATATGCGCCGGCAGAGGTGGCGCGACGATCCAGATACCTTTGCATTGAAGTCGGGGATGAAATTGGCCCAGGAAAGAGGGAGATGGATCAAGAAGGGAGAGGCCTTTGCTCAGCAGTAAAACACAATAGGCTAGTAAAAAAAAATAGGTTTAGGAGCGCGCTCTTTATAGTGATCACTAACACTCACCTTCACTGCCAGTGTTCCCTCCCCTGCCTAGCCTGGTATCTGGTATGATCCTACTAATCCTACTAGTATTCAAAAAAAAAATTGTAGTCCTAGAATATCCAACGTAAGTTTGCTTATTCTTAATTTAAGGAAAATATTTGTTTAGTTTCAGTATAGAAAATAATGTAAAGCAATCTTTTGTCTGTTTGTAATAGAAAGGATTGCTGTAAAATTTTAGGTGGTGAAAACTTGGGGACCTTCTTCGATACCCTAACCTATTTTTACACCTACCCATTTCACATATTCTCTATCTTTAGTTAAAAAGAAACTGAACTATGATTCAAATACTTATTTGGTGAATCTAAGAAAAATTCATATCCTTGATTGTTCTCTCTTCTTACGAGTTCTTCTTGTTTTGTTTTATTATATAAAACTTCCCTTATTCTGAGGTTAATTGTTTGTCCCCGCAATCTATGCTATATTTTTCCGCACGACGTCTCGCAATATTTTTTCCAAAATTGGCACTAGCTAGCTCTTGGCCTAGCTGGTCGTGCAGATGTCCATGGGCGCTGGTAGGCACTTCGGTGCCTGCTGCCTGCTCGTTTGCCCCCTTGTAACATAAAGAAAAAAAGGCACTGAAAGAATTTTTCAAATCGGATAAGTAGTTCCTGAGATTATCGCGTTCAAGCATACAAACACACTCTTCCGTTTTGTATATAAGTATAGATTAAACCACTCCTACATGATAGAACGGATTTTTTTTTAATTTTTAGGTGCCTCCAGATGGAGGATGGAGATTAATATTTCTATCGTAAGTAACGTTTAATTGATTTCTTTATTGTTTATTTACAAACATAAAGCTGAAATACAAATTAAACTAATACAAAATAAGTTAAACTAAAATGTGGACACCTCATTTTCGAATGTGGTTATAATCCTAAAATTATATCAAAACAAGCAAACAGTTTACTACCGGAAGATCCCTCAGCATTTTCCTAATGCTGTTAGTTAGTTAAGCAAAACTTTTCCATTAGCTTAGCTCAACACTAAGCACCGAAACTTTTGCGAATCGACTAATGTTCCAGCACTACCCATACTCGTTCCAACAACTATTTTAATGTATCCTCTAAACATTTATATTTAAAGTATGCATTACATCAAAAAGATACTGGCTGAAAATATAAAATCGACCGCATAAGATCGAAAAAAAAAATGGCGCACGTTCTATACCATTGTAAAACTTTAAAACATATTTAGCAAGATTTTTTTAAAAAATTGGAAATAGACAGCGATGTAATTGAAAGAAAAGTAGATTACGCACATAACTTTAGTGAGTAATCAATGCACTCGGATTAATTTAGTGCCCTTGCATTCACTCGGGCACCAACAAACATAACGCTCGTAAATTAATGACTCACTTAGCGCTCGGTGCAACAATCTACTATAACTCTATCACTTCAAAATATACTGTCGGAATATACAACATAACACAAAAAAATATCTCTAGAGATCAGGGGTTGGCAACCTTTTCAGCTGAAAGAGTTAAAAATTACTATTTACAATTTTTCAAACTTTTGAAAGATTCACAAAAATAAATAGTACTTGCATGTTAAAAGTTTAGTTAGTAGTTTAAATTAGGCTGTAAACATACTCTCTCTATTTGTTTTGGTCCGTTCAAGATGAACTTTTGAAATTCTGAAAGGCAAACGTCCTAGATTATACAATTTATTATAATGAACTATCAGTTGATGAATTGCATTGCTACATGTAAAAGAATGAAAAAAAAAATATACTTTTACAAAATTTTATCACCAAAATATTAAATTAAAAAAAAAGGTAAATGACGAGAAAAATATATGACGTTCACAAGTACTTATAAAAGTCTATTTTTTACAAGTACTTTTCTTTAATAATTGTGAGACTGGTCTGTTGGTGCAGTGTCCCTTCTTCCTTCCGCCTTCCGCTCCGGGAGTCGTGGGTTCGATTCCCGCCTCGAGCCTGGGTGTATATTTTCTATATGTATGTATTTATATGTTTCTACAAAAAAAAAGTATTGTGTATAATAGGCGTCTGTTACCTATAACACAAGCATTAAGTTGTCTACATTACGAACAAACGTCCGTGTGTCCTATAGTCCGTGTGTCATATAGTCCATATAGATAAAGGTATTATCTTTTTCTGTTTCGTTTTCGTTCCAAATGAAGAATAATCTTTGACTTTGAAAAATTTTTTGACTTTGACTAAAATTACAAAGGGAGAATTCTTGGCCCCTGTAATGTACCAAATATGAATTGTCAATAAAAGGGAGAGCTTTAAAACCCTTATTTCTATAAGGATTAGGAATTAGGAAAACTCGGGTATAGTGTTTTCACTACACAGATTGCATTTTTCAATTTGTGTTTTTATAAAAGGTATCCGATATATTGTCGAATGCAATTAGTAAAAGAATTTAATTTCGACGTTACAAACGGTCTCTTCAATTTTCTTTATATGTATAGATTTAGGCTAGAACATAGAATGATTTAATAAGGCCCGACTCTAAGGCCGCAAAATTTAGGAGGCTATAAAATTTGGTCTTTTTTTTTGTAGTAGTCGTGTCTTCTGCAAATCAACGTGTAACAACTCAAAAATATGTCCTAATAGCTTCCTGCAAAAACGTTACATGTATGGAGATTACAATTATTTGTTAGAAATTGTAAGAGTCAGTATATGAAATATATATTGAAATTCTTTTTTTTTATTTTTATTTTATTTCTATAGTTTATTTAATTTTCCATGATTTACAGTGAATAGGGGGGGGGGGGGGTGCAATCTTTCGCGCAAACATTTCTTGCACGAATATTTGAGTTTGTTTTATAAAAAGTGGTTTGTTTTCATTTTCATCTAGATGTAGGACATTTCCTTTATCGACATTATTGATATAAGGACGTTACTTTTGTCGCATATAGGTTTTTTGTCGGATTGAAAAATATTATTTTCTCCTTAGATTAGTACATTTATTCATTAGTAGGTAAGTACGTGGTTTACATTGTTTTTAAGTATATTTAATACTAGTTTTTACCCACGACTTCGTCTGCCTAAAATTAGGTGAAAATTTTTCCAGAGATTAACACGTTCAAGCAAACTATATATAGATGAGATGATATAGACTTGTTTACGTTACCTTGTCTACTTCTAATATACTAAATATTCTTTACGTTACTTTCAAAGCTATTTTTTAGGAATTTTCTTTGATTGGTGGAAAACAAGAGGTTGTAGTCGCCAACATTGGATCTTACATTGAAAACTGTAAAATACAAAGGGAAATCAATTCTTTTGAAAAGACATTCTTTCGTTCCCCTTACCAGACTCTAAAACTTTGAAAAACACGTAAGTGACGCTTATCTGAGATTTTGTTAGATAGAAGTCTTTAAATAATGCACTTTTTATTTCTTACTTGTACAGTGAAGAATGTTTCAATGGTATAATAGGTCGATAAAAGCGATGCACTTTGTTACGTGAAAGGTAAATGATTAAATTACATTCCATAAATACGGAGAACTTATTTATTTATTCTCTTTATTGCACAATTTAAAAAAAACAATTGTACAACTAGGTGAGCTTAATGCTGAAAGCATTTTCCGCTGTAACAGTTTCTTCCAAAAACAACTGTTTTAATTGTCTTTTAAAAGAACTTTTGGAGGGGGCTCGCTTAATATTTTCTTTCAGGTAGGGTCTTAAATTCAAATTCAAATGATATTTTACTCAAGTAGACTTTTACACGTTCTTTTGAATCGTCGAATTACGTTTTTAAAGTTACGTTTACTTACATTACGTCTTTAAGGTTTCAAAAATGTTAAAATATTGTTTCTCATGTATTAGTGTACTGTGCAATGTTGTACTATTTGACGTTAAAATAAATATATAGAAGATTCTATCTCCATGTATTAGTGTACTGTGCACTGTTGTACTATTTTAACTACTTACTTAGACAATTCACTTTGTTGGACATTTGAATTCTCCTCTGTGATGTTGAGAAAATAGGAGTCGGCCATCTTGAATATCTGTAACAAAAAATTCAGATTAGGTTAATATTTATATCTTAATAAGTAACGCAAAAACATTTGGTACCATTTTTCAAATAATTACACGGACAGAGGATTATGAAATTTGGCACAGGGTGTGCAATGTCAATATGTTTTATGGAATATACGTGATAAAATGTATTAAGCTATTAAAATAAAACCACAGACACACCAATGTCAAACGGTTTAACAACGTGTATACATTTTAATAGATGATGTCAAAGCGTAGTCATGACAACCATGACAAAATAGCAATTTATTTTGTCAATTATGACCTTTAAGGCGATTAAATTGTCAAATATATGATGTACTCAGAATAATTTCTTTTAAATATCTTTAAGCAAGCATATAGTACGTAAATCTTCAGATTTGTGGCGGCAATTCAATCTCCAGTAAATATAATTCTGTTGTTTTCATATGGCCCGCGTCTTCGTCTGCGTAAAATTAGGTAAAAAAATCAGTTGTGAACATAAATGCAAGAAATTTGATACAGTTATGTACTGCGTATTGATTTTCCCATACATAAAAAGTGGAGCTGATTTTTTTTTTGTATTCAAACATATCGTATAGGTATCATTGGATAGCTCTTTTAAAATAAAAGGGAGGTTTCCTACACAGCTTTTTTTTATTATGGGCACCATTTTCCGAGTAATTTGCTTCCCGAGTGTTTTGCACCGTACACACTCGCCCCCCTAGGATTTCTCATCTTTCATATCTCATTCAGAACATAGTTTTTCTTAATATCTGATTTAAACCCCCCTTTAACGAGAAAAGTTATCTTTTCTCGTTAAAGGGGGTACAAATGATTTGTACATAACGCGTTATACAAGAATACTCCTACAACGCGTTTTCCTATAACGCGGAACACACCTACCGTGTTATAGAGGCGATTACAGTATAATGAAGAGAAAAATTTTTAGCGGGCGTTTTTTGAGATGCCGAAAATTCATTGAACTAGCGACATACCGTTACCGGACACATCGATGTGTTTAAGTTTTATTTTCAAAAGTGGAACTGTTTTTTTTTAACGGAAACTCTCAAAAGAGAAAAAAAACCTCCGATTTTGAAACATTCTTCATTGGTGCTCATCTCCTATTGATCTTTGCGTGATGATATATGGCCTATAGCCTTGCTCGATAAATGGCTTATCTAACATCGAAATAACTTTTCAAATCGGACCAGTAGTTCCTGAGATTAACGCGTTGAAGTAAACAAACAAACAAACTCTTCAGCTTTATATATTAGTATAGAGTATAGACTTCTAACTTCTAATTTCCCTGGAATTGTCTGTAAGAGGTTTAAAAAAATTGGCCAAAAGTGATTCCATTGGTTCCATATCTGGTACCTATTGGTAATTAACTTATAAAGTCGTCCGATTTCGTTAAAAATAATTTTCCTAACGAGTTTTTTTAGAATGTTCTATCAGCATGGAAAATTCCAAGTCTCTACGTCTAATATTTTGGAAATAACAAGGAACAACAGACGGACAGAGAGAAAATAAAAGGGTTCCTTGTAGAACTATGGAACCCTAATAATGTATCCTTGTCAAATCTTCTTTATAACTTATTTTTAACCACTGCAGAATATAAATACACACCAGCTCTCTTAAGAGAACGCCTTAATACGTAAATAAACGAAAAAGAAAATAATGCAACGAGACCGAGGGGTGTGCATTGACAACCGAACAATTTATATAACCCACATAAAAACCCACAACCTTGAGGCTTTCGATAGAAAAACAGCTAAATGCTAAATAGCATTTTCGTCGTTTTCAGAAAAACTCACTTATGCATGTACATATGTGAAGTAGATGATTATTTCAGAAAAACTTATTTATTATGTCTTACTTATTTATAATTTATCAGAAAAATAGGTAAATGCTAAACAGCATTTAATTGTTTCTCTACCAAAACACTCGACGTTATTTGCACCGGCCAAGTAGACCAAATATACAAAGAAATGTGACCGTATGAAATATCGCAGTGATAACCCTTTAACTCCGGTGCTGACAACTTACACAAAGTACAATTGTACAGTAAAAAAAATTGTTTATCAGAGTCTCGCAAAAACTGATTGCATTAACAAATGATTAAAATGTGCCATTATGTATGATGTTGAGTGATGTATGGAGAGCGTGTTTGCGTTTTGAACATTAAGCAAAGGTGCCTCAACGCACGTTTCGCTTCGACACCGAAGCATCATCAGGGGATAGACTCTACAAAGGTTATTCGTAAAGTCATTTTAAATTTTCCCTCGTATTCATACTTTTAAAACGAAAAAATCAGTTTTTTCCCCATTAAATGCTCATCCAAAATCAACGTTGGCAACCTTAATAAACATATTATTTATTTGATCTGAATCTTTAGTGAATTTCGTGAAGGTTTTCAGGTGAGTCGTCGCCCGTCGAATCTTACGATTTGAATTCCAATACGCGTCTGAAATTAATCAATCTTCATTATGATGTTCGGATTCTGCCGAAATTTTATCTCACGAATAAATATTATTTTTTATGTACAATATTTTTGTGTCTCACGCCATGCCGACCCGAGGTAAATTTTAGGATTTCTTTTTATGTAAATCTAAACGTTGATTAATTTTTATTAATAAATAAATAAATTAATAAAGATTGGTCAAGTCAGTGAGCCGAAAGACGTAGCTCAGTCTTTGTACATTTTTGACTTTGAAGTCCACAAAGTACTAGAAAACTTTGTACTTTTACAGAAAGACCCCGGTTTTAGCCCTAATTTCCGTCACCTCAGCGCAATCCAGCATGACGTGGCGAGGTGTTTCCTTGCATCTTTTGCATAGTGGGCTGTCTGTGGCACCTAGCTGAAATAAGTGTTTGTTAAACAGGCAGTTTCCGGTGATGATATCAACCCTCTTTAAGATTATTAAGTACTAGATGTAACCCTTGACGTCACACACCTGAATTCAGTGATTTTGTTAAAGAAGGTTTTTATTTTTTGTACAGGACCCTAATTATTTAGTTCAAAGCAAAGCAACGTAAGTTATTCCTTGTTAATTCGGCCATCTACCAGTGAAAGTCAAGTTCAATTCGGTCCGCAAAGTTCAAGCCGTTTTAGAGATTAGCTGGAATCTAAAGACTAATGAATGAAAAGAAAAAATATACTTGTTTCTTAATGTAGGTATCGTATAAAACCAAATAATTTCTACGTTACAAACAGACCCTTCAATTCTATTTATATGTATATAGATTCTACTTATTCATATAGTTAAACACAAACAATATCATTAGGGTATAGTTATGTTCCTGCTGATGAGAAGAGTCGCTTAGCTTCTTTTATAGGTACGGAACCCTAAAAATAAATTCGATTATTAGTCAATAATTTCTAATCAATAACGAACTGCATTTATGAAAATCGATAATGTCTCTCTCTTTAGTAGTATTATTCTAAAATAAAACTGCAAATAAAAGCAGAGATATAAACATTATTTATTTATATAGTTTTTGTAGTTTGAGTAAAACTGAAGGCTTTTAGCCTATATATGGCTCCGCTGGCCACAAGCCAATATACCCTTACCATAAAACAGGAAATAGCGGGCCTATTTCCTGTTTTTGTCTCTCTGCAAATTGAAATTATTCAATATTTGTGGTTTTCAGTAAAATTTGACGCATCTTCGGCAGCCGATTTGACCACGCCCGGCGCGTACTTTCCAAGAGAGGCTAGTCCGTTAACCTGTTTAAAGAAATAGTATTATTAAAGCTAAAACCATTATTTTTAATCAAAAATAATGCCTGAGATATCAGTTGCTGTGTTTTTACTAATCACTTTACGAATAACATTTGTAGAGTCTATCTCCTGATGATGCTTCGGTGTCGAAGCGAAACGTGCGTTGAGGCACATTATGTTTACTTTTTTTTTTATTGTAGATAGGCAAGCGCTTGACCGCAGTCACACTTAATAAAGTGTAGATGCGGTCTGTGGTGGAGCGCGCTTGCCTAGAATGAACCCATTCACTTATGACTTATAGAGGAATTATTTCATGATATAATACAGAAGTATAATATCTATATAGCGTTTATTTTTATAATGTCGTCTCGTTACATAATATAGATAAAAGTAATACAACAGATAATAGTGATTAATTACTTGTATAATTGTATTATTTGGGGTCAAGCTTTTGTTTCGCTCATACAATTAGATTAGCGATATCAATCTCAGATATATAAAGTACGTCAGCAGGATTGTGATACAAAGCTATTCCGACAGTGCCAAAATAATTAAATTAAATGTAGATTAATTTTTGCACTTGTGTTTCTAGACTATCTCCGGGTATTTTATGGACTACAAATACTAGGGAAAACGCTACTTTTAACAAAAAAGACACAAAAAACACCCCTATTTATTAGGAGATCCTGATAATTTTATTCCTGCAAATCCTTTAGTAACTCCAATTCACATTCAACCTGAACGTCCACTGTAAGTGTAGCTCGCTTCACTTTAAAGTGTTCATAGATTTCACTTTTCTAAATTGCTTTTATTTCATCTTCTTGTCAAGTTTCGGTTTCGGATTAAAATTTGCGTAAATAGTTATACATAATTTTATTAATCATCTGTCGATGCTTCGGTTTTAGAGCGTGCGTTGTGGCACGATAGTTAATTACTCCAAAGCTGTGTTTTGATGGGGTTTTCGGTGATGTAGCGTTTGAAACACAATATTGCACCCATTTTTTTCCTTGTTTCCTTTGCGGATATACGCGAGGCAATTTAGATTTCTTCTATACTTTATATAAAATAGGAAAAAACTGAGAGGCACTTCACATCTATCCATAATATATGACTATGGAGACTGTGTAATGCCACTATCAACAGACACATAGCGTCGCTGTCCTTTGAGCCCTTTTTGAAGGTCCCCGGATAATTTTGACTGACTTCCAAAAGTCTGCAATGCATTCACGATCCCTTGCTAATATTTTAAAACTACCAGAATTTTCGAATTCTTCTATTGTAAGAAAATTTGTTGCTAGAAATTTACTGAATGTTAGATAGCCCATTTATCGAGGAAGGCTATAGGCTATATATCATAACGCTAAATGTTTTCACCTAATTTTACGCGGACAAAATCGCGGGAAAAGCTTGTCTAATATAAAATGCATGGAACCATATCTAACTGACTGGCGGAAAGGGCATCTCCTAGAATGCTTACAAAAGGCTCAGAGGGTGCTTTTAAAACTATTATTATTTATCCAGAAATCTAAATATATATAGTTAACTAGATGTTAATACTCATATAGCCTTTTTTAGACAACTTAATGCCTTTGTTATAGGTGACAGACGCCTGTTATACACAAATAATTTTTTTTGTAGAAATACACGTATATAATACACCCAGACTCGATGGATATATAAATATATCATGGTATTTTTGATATTAGTCTTTAGTGCCATATCTCCATCAAGATATGTGGAAGGTTGATAGATCGGCGATGGGGAGGATGTGATATGTACATACATATATATCAGGTTCAATAAAAAAAACAACTTTATTCTAAGGAATAAATTTCGCTCCTAACACTCGAAGTTGCCATGACGTCACTTTATGCGAATCCTTGATATTGCTACTCTATTTTAGCGATTGTGGTCAGTGTTCGTCAATTATAGGAACAAGTTGGAAATGTCTAGGATTTTGCTAAGGAATTCTCTTTCCGCTGGGCATAGATGTAAAAAATAATGGTGCGTTTTCATTGTCTGTTCGTGATGACGCATTGATGTTATGACATTAAAAAGTTATGTCATAAATAATGTGGTATCTAAATTAGTGTCTTTAAAGTATTGCCCTCAAAATAAAGATGCTAGATGTCACGATTCGAAAGAATTTATTAAAACATACTTTATATAACTAAACAATAGTCAAAAAAGTTATAGAAGAAAAAATTATGTCATTTTTCTGCGCTCCTTATGAGTAGTATTGCCAAACTGATTCTGCAACGCCAACGTTCAGTGCGTCGCAAACATCCACTGGTGATTTCACGAACAAGGATAACTGTACGTTACGTTTAAATTTACAGTAAATGAAGAGTGTATCAGCGCTATTTGGAAATTTTATGATATTTCTTTCCTTTGAACTTAACAATTTCAAAATTGACAATCGGCAAAATGTCAAAACGGTACCTGTATGGTATCATGGAACCTCTGCCGCCTCACCAAAACACATGTATGTATAAAATCTGTCTTCCAAGAAGAAATTATCATAAAAACATTAGTTACATTTTTCTCTTTTTAGTAAATAAAAGTAATGGTAATGTCAATAATATTATAGTTACGCAACGTGCTTTAACATCTTTTCTGTAAGTTAGGTGATAAAATGATATATGATCCTTGTGATGGTTAACAGCTATCAGTACTTAAAGAAAAACTCTCCACCTCTACAAAAAGAGCGGAAATACGAACATTGTAAATTTTCAAGACGTATATAACATTACCCTTAAAATATGGAGATTTTAATGAGGAGGACCATCTCATGTATTTAAGTGTCCTTCGAAATCCGCAAATAATGGGGGCGCCACATTAGAATGAGGAAGAATTTTAAAGGTTATAATTGCTCAATTCATTGCTACATTCATACTATACCGCGCCGTTCTGTAAGGCTATTGGTAAACTCATTCTACACCAGCGCCATTTCGGTGAATCTTCGAACGATAATTTTGCTGTTCACAAATGGCCACTCTTTTGACTAAACCCTCGATGTAAAAATAGCTAAACTGTCGTTTCTTTCAGATAAAAGGAATGGCTTTATGGTTTTACGAGGACTTCCCTTAATTATAGTAAACGTGAAACTATTAAAAGTAGGTGTGACCATAGCCCAGCGATGTTGAGAATAGAACCGTGTACCTTATAGATCTCGGGTTCCTTTTCTACCACTAAGCTATTGGATCTCTAATATCTATACATATAAATAAAACTACAATGTGCGTTTGTAACACTAAAATTAAATTCTTTTACAAATTGCATATGACTATATAAAGGATACTAATAGCAAAAGACAAAATTAAAAACATTTTTGTCCCGGTTAATCTCCAAAACGAGTGGACTGATTTCGACGGAACTTTTACCGACAGATAGCTAATACAAGAAGTAACATAGGCTACTTTACTTTTTGATAAAGAAATAGGGATACGCACAGAAAAAATAAAAGCCCTCAAAATGTAACAAAATTACTGAATTCACGTGGAGTTACAGCTAGTATCTTATATACGAGTTTTACAACACTACCCGTAAAAAAGTGCTACTAAATTTAAGCGATAGGTTTTCAGTTGTATTTAAAACAATGTCGTGTTAGTCACTCTATATTAGAGGTAAATAAGACGAATAAATATAAAACTTACGATGTATGTTAAACATACCTATTAATTATTAAATATTTTGGCTGACTTTCAGGCAAAAAACTACCTTTTTTTAACAAAAAAGTATAACTTTTAACACATAATTTAACTTAAACCAGATTTCCAGGATTCTACTATATTTTTTTTGTTAAAGATTATTCGTGGAAGTCATTAGCTGGTGGTAATTTAATTGTTCTAGCTAAGTGAGAGCCACGCAGGACCTTAATTCACATTAAACCAGGTTTACAATTAGAAGAAACTTTAAAGACACTAATAAGAAAGCATTTTTGTAAGTGAATCGCTTTTAATTTTTATTTTGCCTTTTAATAAATTGGATATTTTTTACGTTTTAAATACTTTCCTTATGATTTATCTAAGTTTACTCTATAAAATATCAAAAAACCGAGCATATTATAAGAGCTATATTAAAAAGTATATAGCCAAAATACTAATAAAGTTTTAGAGCAGAGGAGGGGACAATGGCATTGAATATGAGCTAGGATTGTTTATGTAATTAATATATTAAAGTAATTACTGTGGGTTCTTCAAATTACGTGGGTTTATCGTACATTTCTGAAATTCGTTTCTAAAGTTTCATGCACCTTTATTTTTATTTATATATTTTATTTTATTTATTTAATATGTTACAAATAAATATACGGCAAATCTACGGCCAAAACGATTAAATTATATTATAGCAATTTAAATAAAAATACAGTCTTAAGAGCTGAAACGGGGAACATAAAACAAATAGTACAAGGCAAGAAATACAAAAAATAAAAAAATTACAGAAAATGCAAAGTTAAAAAATAATAAACCAAAAAACAATCGCTCTAACGAATACGCTTCGATTGAATGTGTATTTATATTTCATACTCGAAACTTCCAGAAGACCTAATCTTCCAGTAGGCTACAAATAGCTTGCTCAGCATTTATAATTCGGTGACCCATGAACTACAACCTTCAACTTTAACTACGACGGCGGCTTTAGTTCACCAGCGAATCTGATATTTAACGAAGCTAATACCCAATATTGCTTCACACGCAACACAGCATTGTATTTATGTGCTGTAACCGCTGTGATAAGTAAGTATTTGGTTTTAATTTCAATTTTCAACATTGTACCTATATCTAACCGTTCCTGAGGAAAAGGGTCTTGATTAACTCTTCTCACGACAAATGACTAAATGACAACTGCCAGGATATTTTTATTAACAACTTTACAAAATTAGGTACAAAATGTGATTCAATTTTAGAGTGATGATATATAGCCTATTATAGCCTTCCTTGATAAATGGACTGTCTGATACTGAAAGAATTTTTCAAATCGGTCCATTAAATCCTGAGATTATCGCATTCGAGTATACAAACAAATTCTTCAGCTTTATATATAGTAGTAGAGTACAGATTCTTGCTTTTTTTTAATTTCCTGATTTTTTCTGTTGATTAGCTATAAGTATCTCTAATCATAAGAAATAATTAGATATTGCCACACAAACAAGGCGATGTAAAAAATGAACTATCATGGCTCCTAGCATTATCCAGAATCATAATCCCAATCGTGAAAATATAACCTTTCTTGAATACGTACACAAATTATTCGCGGGATAATACAAAGTAATTTAATCTTCTTAAAGTATTTTCGGGGCGTTTGGCTTTTATAAGTATGAAAGACTTTACATTGGACCCGCAAAGATAAAGCACAGCAACATTTTAGCTTTTTATTACTTTTAATTTGAAATTATTTGGGGCAAGAGACATTTTTTTTTAATTTTGCACAATAGTGGAAAAAACGTCCTTGCCTTGATTCTAAAGTCCTAATGGAAATATTTTCATTATTAATGTAATGAGAAGAGGCTCTTTCACTTCAATAAGAAAAGAGTCATTTTCTACTTTGTTCATATCGCACGGAGACGATCAAACTTATCCAAAATATTTTACCAAATCACTGTTGTACCAATCACGGCTGTACCTGGGACTTCGACCGCGTAAAGATTTTAGATTAAAAAAAACAGGTTCAATTTTAGCGTGATAATATATAGCCTATAGTCTTCTTCGATAAATGGGCTTTCTAACACTACGATAATTCTTCAAATCGAAACAATACTTCCTGAGATTAACTCGTTCAAATAATTGATAGAATCAGGCGTTACTTTGCGGAAATCCATGACATGCATGAGAAACTAAACTACTTTGCTTTATTATATTACGTTAATTAATTCTATATAAAGTTATAACGAAACGCACTTTTCGGGCTTTTATGTCTGACTAGTTGTTACTCGCGACTTTGTAAGCGTAAAATTTTAGCGTGATGATATACAGCCTTTCTCGACTGAAATATTTTTTTCAAATTGGACCAGTAGTTCCTGAGATTAGCGCGTCCAAGTAAACAAGCATACAAACTCTTCAGTTTTATATATGGGAATATATATAGACTTCTTTAAGGGTTTAAAATCTGTTTAAGATTATGTATGACACACACCTCAAAAAAAAATTTTCTTCGTACATAACATATAAGTACATAAGTTATACATCTATATTACATATGTACTTGCATGTAAGAACTTTTGTTTCTGTGAATAATATATGTTATCAAAATTGTGTTTTGTTACATCGCCATCAACAGTTGACCTTTTCGGTTAAATTCACTGATTTTGATGCGAATTGCTATAAAAAAAAAAACCTTCTAGAAATAGCCTCGTAAGTTTAGCTTTTGGACCGTAAATTTTATCACCTAGATTGTATAGTCGACCTAGAAATTGGTTTGCCTGTGTTGAAGTCGGTACCAGTTGTTTAGTGGGGAACCTAGTATAACAGGCATTAAGTTGTATATCCTAGGAGCAAACGTCCGTGTATCATATATTATAGCCCCACAGTTTGAACCTAATGCTTTAAGGATGTCAATTCACCCTTCTACCATTCAACTATCGAGGCTCAATAATTAATAATGATAATTAAAATTGCGAGGATGTATTACAATCGCAACTATCAGATGTTATGCGTTGGTGCGCGGAAATCCGGGAAACGCACCGTGTTATATTACGATTATGCAACAATGTAACAATTATACAATAATGCAACAATTGCAACAATCCAACACCTGCAACTCGCCTGCTTTCGATGTTATCGCGGACCTTCCCGGCATTAAGCTGTATAAATAAATAAAGCTGAAGTTTCTATCTGTAACGCCACTATAAAATTTTTACTGAATAAAAATTATACTACCCAATAATTTTTTTGTATGTATACGCGTTTTCCCTCTACATATTTGTCACTCAAAGTCATAATTACTTGTAGACACTCTACTAGTTACTTAACAATAATTGCTGAATACTTTTGTTCCCTGGAATGCTTTGATTGAATCTGACTATATATTTATTATACTTAAGTGTTTATACCTAAATTTATCTTAATATTTGTAAACATGTGTATTTATATGGAAACTGAATTTAAAAATATTGCCCACAACAGTGACTTTTGTGACTAGTATATAATTTTCTACAACTGGTAAGGACTTTTAATTACACCCCAAAAAAACCATACTTGCTCATGCACTTTAGTTGTAAATTAATTTTCCTTGTATCGTTTTATATTGTAATTACACGCCTCTGTGTGGCAGAACTGGTAATGAGGCGAAGACTGAAAAGCAGCTCCTAGAGCTGAGTCTTACTGCCTTTTCTGTAGCATGTATTATTTTCTAGTTTATATGTCATACTAAAGATTTTTTGTTTTGTTTCATTGCTCGCTACCGAATGAAACATTTTTTATTTTATTTTTATTTATTTACTTAACGTTTCGGCGAGCTATGTTTTTGTAATTGACTATAACGGTTGGCAGTCACCTACTAGTCGTCCCTATTCATTTGAAAAGGTACATCTAAAAGTGGACAAAACAAACGACCATCTGATTGCAGAGGATTTGGCTGCGGGGCGAGTTAAGATGACCGATTGCCATCTGACGTCATCCTCGGAACCCTCACGATTTCTACAACCTTACGACTAATATCACGAAGTGACATTAATCGGGTCCCACTGTTTTACTTGCCTTCCAAAACACAGAGGAGGTCGGATATCAAATATAAACCACCCATCTATCAACAAGAGCAACTTAACCTAGCGATCGACTCAAATGCCGACCTCTGATTGGGCCACGACCTCCTCAATATCAAGATAATGATCATATCTTTAAAAAAGACGGTTGAAAATCAATATAAAAAGTATTAATTATAATATCGAATATACCTAAATGTATGTTTGTTATAGTATACCTAAACGTGCTATTTTAGCATCTGAAACCTTTTTCGAAAGTTAAATAAACATATGTGTCAGTGACCGTTTTTTAAATCTCTCGTACTGCAAGGGAAATCACTGGGCTTAAAACTTTAAATAGATTTTACAGTCCCGTAGCTGTGCTTTAGATTTATAGTTTTATATTTAAATAAAGTTTTGTTTATTTTATTGCGTGTCCTCAGAGAGAGAAAACAGGTTCCACCGTGCTGGTTTACCACCGACAGCTATAATAAATAGTGAACTACAGCTCGCTATATAATGCAAAACGATTGTTCGTTGCTAAAAAGAGATGCATCTGTGCTGCTAAGCAATATTATTAATGCGAACGTATAACAGTATTGGCAATGACAGCTATAATCTTAATATATAAAAATCCACTGTCACTTTGTATGTACCCAGTGAACTCCTTGTCAAGTCATACAATATTCATGAAAGTTAGCATTTATGTGGAATTTGGTCCAATTTTATAGATAGATATGATGGGATAATTTTCATTTTGATTATTGGCCTTCGTTTTTTTAAATTTGTCTTTTAAATTCCTCCTAAATCACTCAGCCACAGCAACGTATGACAATGTCTGCTAGTAAACAATAAATGAAGACGCCATGCTCAGAAAAAATAATTCAAAGGACATCATTCGACAAACGTATGAGTGAGATAAAGGTATCTGTTGTCAAACATTTTGTAGTCTACAATAGCACAGCAACAATAAAAAATATATTTTTTATAAAACCCAAACTAGCTTATCGCCTTAGCAATGAGATAAAATTCAAACATCAACTGAAAGCGGATTACGCGCCTCACTAAGTGCAGCCAATGTGGAGTCGTTGACGCGTTGTTAAGTTAAAGCCTTAAAATTGTACATTTAACACATTAATTCACAATTAATGTGTTAATTATAGAATAATGATTACAACAGACTAATGATAAAACAGAAACACAAAAACCCTGGATTAGCTTCTGGGATGTGGTTAATCTATAGGTACAT
The DNA here is from genome assembly GCA_024363005.1 of Charaxes varanes. NCBI lineage: Eukaryota > Metazoa > Arthropoda > Insecta > Lepidoptera > Nymphalidae > Charaxes > Charaxes varanes. Next base: position 589,687 of record JANCMC010017835.1, read on the forward strand.
ATATAAATACGTGAAGCGAAAACTTTTGGTACCTATTTACGAAAATAGCGCGAACGGTGGAGTGTGAAATTTGGCACAATTATCTATAATGATATATAAAGCTAAAGAGTTTGTTTGTTTTCTTGAGCGCGCTAATATCAGGAACTACTGGTCTGATATGAAAAATTTTGGAACACTTTCTGTGTTAGACAGCCCATTTATCGAGAAAGCCTATAGGCTATATATCATCATGCTAAAATTCAACCTTTTTTTTTTAAACTAATTTTACGCAGACAAAGTCGCGTGCACAGATAGTAGTTTACATATAGGAGGGTATGGGAATGGTATAAAATAATTTTAGTATTAACAATCGCGATAGTTTGAAAGTTTATATCTTTATTTAAACTTAGTTGAAAATCCCAAATTTCGTTCAAATTACAAGGCGTTGAAAAGGGGCGGAAACGGGGTTTATTCTTCGGTGGAAATTTATACTGTCGACCAACCCAACCGAGTGTTTTCGTTGGAAGTTGCTTCCTAAGGTTTGGCGTGCGGCCAGCGGTGAAAGTTAGCGAGTCGGCCTACCTTGTTTGTGCCGAAACCCGTGCCAAAACGGCCAGAAACGGGGACGGAATCGAAAGTGAAACCTTCCACCGTGAATAAACAAACAAACAAACAACCGAATTTTACATACCGAGAACTGGTTAAATTGGAATATATGCAAATAGACACGTGGCAACCAGAAATCGACGGTCCCACATCAAATCCACGATCAAGTATCAATAGATGTACGATTTGCAAGAAATTTCCTACCTGATCCTTATCTTCGCAGGCTGCTTTTTCCTCACTCAGTCGCAGTAGGGCAACCATTGTGCATGAGGGGGGGGGGGGGGCGGGTTGGCGGTTACCCTATCCAGCCTAACTCCTGTCAGAAGTCAAGAATCCACTATGGCTTCTTCAGATCTTGGGTTGCCGCTGGGACTTTTACAGAGACCTCGGTGTCCCGAGGATTTTTGCCCTGTGTGTTTCCACCTCTTCGCAGTCCAGTAAGACGTGTGATGATGTTTTTGGTGCGTCCATGCATCCCCTGCAAAGTGGACTGCCGGTCAGTCGGTTACACCTAGTTCAAATAAGTTATTGTTTAGTAGACAGTGTCCGATGATGCTATTTATCATCCTGCACAGATCAAGTTTGTTACCTACCTTTCTACGTTTGGTATAATGTGTCTATAGAACCAGTTCCCACTCTATCTCCCTCAACCACACTATCAGCTATTGCCTGGTTGAGGGAACGGGATGTGATTCGTGCGGGATGCTATAAACAATGATGATGATAGAACCAGCACCGAAATTTCAGAACTAATGTATCAGGCCGGCAAAGTATCCGTTACTTATCTGATAGTGCATTTTTCAAAAGGTGTTCAATGTTTAATTTTACGGGTTAAGTCCTCGAAATAAAAAATAAAATGAAATCAATGCAGGTGAAGTCATGGGTAGAAAGTAAAGTGTATAAAATAAAAATTTAGGTGGATGTGGTCGTTTGACGGAAAAGTTTTTTTAGTATAACGTGCTTGTTTACCAGACATTTGTAACGTGAATTTATTATTTATGCCATTGTCTAACGGACAAATATTATATTTTATCGCTTTTCGTAATGAATCATTATTTTATCTCTCTACTTTACTGTGTTTTCGACTGGCAAATTACCTGACTTAGGGACCTTCAAGAAAAGAGCATACTCATTTCTCAAAGTTCGGCAACGCATCTGCGAGCCCTCTGGTGTTGCAGTTGTCCATGCGTCGGTAGTCACTTAGGTGAACAGCCAGCCCGTTTGCCCCTTTTTTATAAAAAAAAGAAAAGGTATACCTTATTTTAAAATTCTTATTATATATTATGGTGATATTATTTTCGATTTAATCAGTAATTACAAGATCATAGATCATTTTAATCTTATCTATTTTTGGGGGTACAACTGACGCCGAATACGCAGTTTTAACTATTTTAGTGGTCATGGTTTTCCAATTTTAAGTAGCATTCTATGTCTGTTAACTTGTATAAATAAATAAATATGTTTTTAAAAAATTGTTTCGGATTAAAATTCATATAAGTGCTTTGGTAAATCCAAATGCAATTTTCTCGCGGGAGTATTTGCGCTGTGCAAACGGGTTCGTGGAATCGGTTTTGGCAAAATAGTATATTTCGCTACGATTATTGATATTTGTAAAACGTGCTTAAATATAATGCCAATCATATTGTGATTTGTGGATATTTAAATTCAAAGGACCCTTCAGTCAAATAGACTTTTGTAAAATATTTGCGTCGTGAACTTTATTTCGACAAAATATTTACTTTTTTGCACGACTTATAATGCGAAACTCGCCTCTAAGACGCGGGCTTACCTAGTTTAGGAGCCGAGATTCTATTATATTACGACCATGTAATATGAACGCATGAAATAAATATTTCTATAAAGCATTAGAGAGTGTTTTACGATCTATTTTTTTACTCCTTTCCGCACCTATTTTTATTGTACTCGCTTTGTCATGTTATTTTAAAGAACCTTTTGTTTTAAGAAATCTTTCTAATATAGAAGTTATATGTATAGACAAGCCAATATTTAGGAGGTTGTATCGGTTTTAGTTTTAGTATATATATATCTCTCTCTCTCACACATTAACTGCGTATAAACTGGTCACGTAACCATTTTGACTTGGCAGTAAGAGCCTATATTTTCAAATATAATAGCAAGATCATTTGCTCGATCTGAGGCGGCATCGAGCCCTCTCGCGTGCAGGTATTGAGGCACGAAGGCACCATGTGTGGTGAGTCATTTTTAAACTTCACCACTTACTTCAACTTCATTCCAGATCGGTACTGTTCGTAAATCCTCATCTGGACATGTTTTCCTTGCTTCGGCCCACTGGGGTCTGCAGTCTGTTTAAAGACTTTCAGACTTGCTAAGGTAATCCACGTTCAGAATGCACCACAAACGGGTTTGGTGACAAAACTCCCTCTCAAAGGATACACCTCGCCCTTGACGAGTCAAAGGCCACTGAATCGACACGATTTTTCGGGTTTTTAGCCTTTTTCTGCAGTGGAACGTGACTGTGCATAGGGTATCACGTGTCATCCATTTTCGCTCTTCATAGAACTCGCAACAGCTCATACCAGCTCAGGGATATATCAATTGTATTGCGGCCCTAGCACGAACATTTCGGACCGTTTCAATTCGAATATTCCACTGTATTAAGGATGAAAATATTCGTGCTAGGCCCATCGGAGGCAAATCTTTATTGTGTCATGGTTTTAATCAATGCTGATGCAACCCGCGTTGACAGTAAGGAGGGTCCCATACGGGCCCAGCACGAATATTTTCAAAGTCGAATCTTCGACTACAATGGTTCGAAATGTTCGTGCTAGGCCCTCTGGGGTCGGCTTGAGACAGTCCGTGACAATTCGGCACGTTTTGTTGAGGGCTGTATCCAGTAGTTTTCTAATGAGGTGAATAAACAAAAGATTATCTAGCACAATACAATTGATGGTTCGCGTCCGTTCATCACACCTGCATTGTCTCTAATATTGATTGATGTACAAATAATACGGCATACAACTTCGTAATAGGAATTAATTTAATCCGGTATTAGTATACAATACCGCTGATTGTTACGTATCGAATTGTGCTGTTTATTTTAATTCATATTTCCTTAATTAAGAGAATAAAAAGAAACTACAGGAGTGCCGATAGAAGTAAAAACTGCAGCCTACCATCCAACACCATCCACCATCCTTTAATATTGACTCAAGGTCGGGTGGTGTTGGTAACGAGGGTCGGAGGGTTGGTTGGTAACTTTCATCAGCAAGGGTTGTTAGAACTCTTTAGGGGAATGGTATAGAGTTGAAAACGTACGATAAACATTTTTAAGCATCCGATCTTCTTTAATTTTCGACTAAACTTTGTGGATCTATTTCCTCGAAGAAGAGAATAAAAAATAACCTGCCCGTTTTCAATATTGAAGCTTGCTGGGTAAAGTCTAAGATAGTATCCTGTTTAAACTTGTTCAAACTTGCTCAGTATCGGGTGCTATCAATATTGTATCTAATATCAGACAATCGAAGACACGGTTTGGGCAAATATTCAAACAGAGCCCCGTAATCCCAGCATTATGATTAGTAAACAAGCGATAAGCGCAATAATGCCGGTGATCGCACAGTCCTCACGTACCAGGGGGAAAGTGGATGGGGAACCCTGTAGGAGGGGAGAGGAACCCCGTTTCCCCCACTTTAATTGTCTCTGGCGACGCTTGATTGAGAAATAAACAAACAGTCATTTTGTCAATACAATGCGTGTTTTATTTCGCTATAACGCTACCAGATAAAGTAGTCGTTCTTATATTATTAGTTTATTTTATGTGACACTTCTTTTTAATTTGTATATATAACATTATAAGCAATTGCCTTTTTATTGGTGTATGCACGCGTCGTAATCACACTGATCACAATGTACTTAGATAGTTGTTACCCAGTTAACGGTCGTAACAGAACTCCCCCGCGTAACCGATTGTCTCTGTATTTATAGTCTTATGAACAACTATCCTCCTCCATGTATACACTACAGGAGAGTTCATTATTAACATAATAATATAATAAAATTAATTAAATACCGCGTCAAAGATAAAACTACTCTGAGTTGAGTCGCTCCAGGTTTGTATATTACAGTTAACATGGTAGGTAGCTCATTTTGTAAGAACTATTTTTAATAGAGTTAATGAGTTTCTTGCTGCTTCTTCTCGTGGCTCGACTTTTCCGAATCAATGGTAGCTTTTAAAATATTTGACGATTCGAAGGAGCTTGTAAAAGTCCATTTCAAGTTAATTAGAGGTAGCGCCATGCTTGTAGCCGAATTGGGCCGGCGCGTTCGGGTACCAGCACCTCTTTCTCACATGAGATCGGCATGAAGTGGCGGCAATGCTGTCACGTCTAGTGATGGTGTTGGTGTCGCGTTTCGTTCGGTTTGTGAGACTTCCCGGTGGCTGGCCTTCTGGTCGTGCAGATGTCCATAGGCGCCGGTAGGCACTTCGGTGCCTGCTGCCTGCTCGTTTGCCCCCTAGTAACATAAAAAAAAAATTCATCGTTAGTAGGCGCGAACGGTGACAACCTAAGACGAAATCTGGAAAACCGCGCGACGTATAATGCTGTAACTTGGCAATGAAACAGTCTTAAGAGTTCTAAGGGCTCTCGGAAGTTTACGCAGCCGAAGTCGCGGAAACAGCTAGCTAATAATAAAAATCGACTGATTTTTTCTAGCAAAGGACAAGATATTCATAGATTGTTTTTGGTATGACGAAAAAATAGACATTATTTAAAGAAAGACAGGTCAGACAAATGCAGACGTGAAAGCTATATATTTTAGATATTGATATGGACACAGATACCTTAGCTATTCCTTTAGTCCGTCTAGTCTAATAACAATTATGCTGGCCCGTTGGCGCAGTGGGCAGTGACCCTGCCCTCTGCTCCGGGGTTCGTGGGTTCGATTCCCACCTCGAGTCTGGGTGTATCATCCATATGTTTGTATTTATATACGTCTAAAAAAAAATTATGACATTAGTTATTTTAGTTTTGAAATATACGCCGAAACGTTGACCTGACAAAAAGTAGACTAATAAGGCATACGGAAATACCTAGTTAATATGCAAATATTTAACGGCACTTTTAAATAAACAATAAGAGTACGTTAAATTACTTCTTTTTAATCAAAGTTTGCAGCTCATTTGTGAAAAGCGAAACCTTTCGAGTATCTCTACTGAAAAAAACAAGCTTCATTGTTTGGAACGACGCTGTGCTAGTATCAAAATATCAAACAGTGCGATATTTGCCACCCCTGTTTTAAATTACTATGTGGATGGTGTTAAGCAATAGCGTGTCAACCCACATATTCTTGATTTTAAGAAAGTCAACTTTAGATTTAATATTTTAGGTCTAAGTAATTTTTTACTTCATTAACAACCAAAAAAAAAATTGTTAAATTTGCTAGTAACAATTTTTGATTGATTCTACAACATAGATGCTGTTGGGGATCGGTGCCTTAACTGAGTTATATTGACGGGGCAATAAAACACCGACCTTTTCTTATCTTCATAGACTGTATTTACAAGCACACAATATCGGGGATAACGTCAGACGGCAGTCGGTCATCTTAACTCACCCCACAGCCACATCCTCTGCAATTTAACCGGACCATGGAACTAGAACGTGATAAAGAAGAAGTCAAATATTGAACGTATATTTTAAATTTGCAGTGTTTTTGATTAATGGAAAATTAAATTGTTGTAAAATTTATAGCCTGCGGTGTGTTTATTATCTAAACATTTATTGAGGGTTTTCGTGGAAATTTGAAAGCGAGCGAGTAATATTTATATTTATTACTTAATTCTAGTGCCAGTTGTTAAGCGAAAATGGACACTACGGACCACGAGAAAGAGAAGTAAATTCTGTGACATAGAATTTCATTTTTTAATAATGTCTATTATTGTGCTTGTTTGGAAAACAGGGATAAAATTTAATGGCAACGAATCTCTTTATGTTGTTTTCAAGTGAGAAGTTTGTGAGAAATTGTTACGGAATTCTCCTATGCAGTATACGATATACGGATATCTCCTATCGGTATTTGACTGGCCCGTTGGCGCAGTGGGCAGTGACCTTGCCTTCCGCTCCGGGGGTCGTGGGTCGATTCTTTACTATCACACTTAAAGTTATCCAACTTTCGTTATTAGAAATTGAAATGACTGGAATACTAACGTTGAATTTAATGTCTGCGGAAACTTTATCTGATGCGTGCGTATCTCAGAGATGAACTTTGACTCATTATTTTGCATTTTAGAGTATAGAAATTCTGATGTATGAATTTGTATGAAGTACCGAATCCCTCTAACTTTGTAAGGGTGACTTAATGAGCTACAAATTACGTCAGTAGTTCATCGGTCAAAGGACTACATGAGAAGGCTACTTCGAACCAACTAAACCTAAAAGAAAAGATACCAAATTATTTCGAATAAAGGAAAAACTTGTGCTTTGGAAAAAATAGCAACACAATATAAACCAGAGATCGTCTGGTGGTCAAAATTCGGCCACAAACCTTTGGGTTTGCGTACTATATGCTCATTCAAAGCTATATACAAAATTGTAATGTTTTTCTCAAGCGACTAATATTTTTACCGTCGTCATGCCTACGCTTATGCCGGAGCCAGACATAACTTCATTTGAATGATCATTTCAATGATCATGTAGTATGGTCGGGGAGTACAGACGACCATGTGGCATATAGTCCTGTATATATTGAAAGAAATATATATAGCCTCTATAACCTTTCTCGATAAATGGGCTATCTAACATTGAAAGAAATTTTCAAATTGGACCAGTAGTTTCTGAGATTAGCGCGTCATCAAGCAAACAAACAAACTCTCCAGCATTATATATTAGCGGTAGCTATTATTCACTTATGAATATTTTTAATATTTTTAAATATATTTTATTCAAATGTGTAATACATTTTTTAATCTCCGACTTCTCGTAAATTTGTATTAGGATACCGAGAAAAACCATGTACTTTACTAATTATAAAAATGAGTGATCAATTTCCAGAACAGGCTGTTTAATACATTCAAATATTTCCAGGTTTTCTTATATATTCCAAGTTCAGTCTTACGAATGTACAATGTTATAAAAAAGTGTTTATTTTTTATTTAATTAGATATTGCTTTATAGAGTGGTGGCTACGGACAGGGGACCCTATTTTCCTTGCGATCTCGACGCAGGACGGGATCCTTCCTTTCCCTGGAGCTGGCCGGGAGAGGGGCGGCTCGTCTGGTGTTAACTCGCCCCACAGCCACATCCTCTACAATCTAAGCGGAACCTGGTATTTAACCGGGATAACGCTAGGAAGAAGAAGATTTGGCTTAAAGCCCATTTATACTCGGAACATCAGTCAAAAGGTATATTCTCAATACAAATTTTAGAAAATTCGTTTCATATGATTTTTTCGTTTTGTTTCTGTAATAAATTTATTGTCTACTATTGAAGTTATTTAACAAATATCCACTTGGCGTATCAGATACAGAACCCTTCCATAAAAGCGTGTCTTGGCGCGCTTTTGGCAATTTATTTGATTTAAGATTTTTATTTCTCAAAAGGAGCCAAGAGCAACTCGTAGCTTAAGTATCCGACATTTGAGTCGATCGCTAGGTTAAGCGGTTTTTACCGCGGCCAGTGAATGAATGATCCATTTTAAAGCTGATATTTCAAATATCCCACCGCCAATAGGAACCATTGTCCCTAAAATGTTATTTGCCCAGCTCGAAGAATTCAAAAATTATTTGGCGCAACCTTTGCAGGAAGGAGAGAAAAATATAAAATCTTCACACATAATAAAGAAAAATACCTAACATTGATATTTGAAGGCCCATCAGAGATTAATGTAGCTTATGATATTATTTTGCTGGCAAGGCCAGACTTATGTATAGTTAGCTACGATTATTAAGGAAATAAGCAGTTTTTATTTTTAAATTTTAGGTAACGTAGTTTTTATTTCTCAATAGGGCACTGTAGTTTGTTCTATCATTAACTAGGTTATATTTAAGAAGACGTAATTAGTCGCCGTATGCGTCTGTGAAAACCGGGGCTGCAGCTAGCTGCGGCTTTGTGCTGAGTGGTAACCCTATTTGTCCCACGTACATAGAAATAGTTTTGTTTTACTCATTATGTATGTATATATTCATTGTATTAATACGTGAACAAATAAAATTATGAAAATGGCCGTACTTCAATTACAGTGGTTTGGCTCGTTTATGCAGGTGCAGATATTGTGTCCAACCCATTGCAGAGGAAGGATCCAAGGCAGTGCCTGCGACCCAGATGTAGGTTTTAAGTATTTAAAGTGACCGCTAACAATCACCTTCACTGCTCATGTTACCTTCTCCAACCAGTTCCGGTCTGAACTTATCCTATAAATTCCGTATGGGTGTCGAGTCCATTGCGTTACAGAGGAAGGAACTCAAGCAGTGTATGTGACTTCCAACCCTGGATTCCTTGACTATACGCACTATTGCTTGCCTACACTGCCAGTTTACCCTCCCTTGTCTATGTCATTAGCAACAGTTAGTTACTCTTATAAAGGCCTTCCAAATACGATCTTTCTGTATACAATTTAAATTAATATAATTCGTCTTATGCCGGTGCCAGACATAATTCAAAGTGTTTGTACATTTTTGTCTTTGAAGTGCAAAAAGTTCTACAAAAAACTGTAACTTTGTGCAGTTGCACAAAGTACACAATACACACTACATGATCATTAAAATGAGATTTGTTGATCTATGTCTGGCTCCGGCATTAATATATGGCTGTTACTTATGCCAACTGGGCACAATTTATTTCACCAATGCCTTAAATTTATTTATTTATCTATTCTTCTTCTTCTTCCTAGCGTTATCCCGTTAAATAACAGGATCCGCTTAGATTGTAGAGGATGTGGCTGTGGGGCGAGTTAAGATAACCGATTGCCATCTGACGTCATCCTCGGGTACAAAGTTTGAGGTCCTTTAAAGAATTAAAAAAAATATTGACTGAAATCCGTAAGCTACCCGGTTCAAACTCCACCGCCTTTGGGCTATTGTCGCACCCACTCCTAATACAAGCTTTTAATTTAAGCTTAGTAGGAGGGGAAAAGGGAATATAAAACATACCTAAAAAGCCTTCCTAATATTCTTTTCTTTAAAAAGAAAAAAAATTGCGTAAAAAAAAAACAGTTTAGGGCACCACACAGTAGGCAGTCTATAAAAAAGTTACTTTTTAATTACATTAAGTGTACTTATATTATTTTTTCCGAGTACACAAGTTCGCTAGAAAAACAATTAATCTAAAAGCCGTGCTAAATAATGGATATTAATTATTAATACATTTTAAAAAAATTACCTGTTTTGCGTTGGAAACTCTAAACGTTAAGTGGTCAAATTCTAGAAATCGTCCCGCCTCCGGTTTCCGCCCTTTATCCGTGTAAGTTGTCTGTAAGCAAATTTTTACTGTAATTGGTTCAATGTCTATGTCTTCTTTTTCTTCTTCTTCTTCTTCCTAGCGGTATCCCGGTCTAGTCACGTCAAGTGATGGTATTGTTGTCGCGTTTCGTTCGGTTTGTGAGACTTCCCGGTGGCCTAAACTCGTCATTAACGGTCGGCAACGCATGTGCTTGCCTCCTGGTCGTGCAGATGTCCATGGGCGTCAGTAGGCATTTAGCTGCCTCCTCTTTTGCCCCTTGTAATTAGTAAAAATAAATAAATAAGTTTTATTAAAGCCGAAACATAAAAATACATACAAGAACTGTACGAGATATTGTGTTATACCTCGATAGGCTATAGAGATAGAGGATATATACCGAAATAGCACTGTAAGTTTTGGACACTATAGCAATGGATTCCCAAACGGGGAGTCGCGGAACCTAGGGGTTCATAGAATAGTCATCAGCGTCCCATCAAAATTATTTATTATTAGCTTTTAAATGATACCACGGTGAAAAATTTCATTTTAAAATAGCGCAAAATACGTAATTTCGAATAAGTTAACAATAATTGCAAATGTTTCACACATTCCTTTAAAAAATGTTACTACACAAATTTCAGCGTTGATTTTTAATCATTTGATATGGAGTTCCATAAAATAAAAGGTGTTCCGTTACTTGAAAAGTTTAGGAACCTCTGTTCTCACCATCCTGGCAGATGCCAGACCATGATAAATAGGTTTATATGATTCGGAAAATGGGCAGTCCAATCACTTGATTATACTATATAATAACAGAACTCACGCAGATGCGTTGTCACACTTTGAAAAATTTCTCATCCTTCATTCATTATTTCGCATACATGGCGATCTCTCAACCTGTTCATACATAATTATTATGCGAGGCAGGAAATACCTACTTTGTAAAACAAATGGTCAAGAGATGGATCATCCAATATAATCTACCCTTTTCTCGATCTCGTACCTGGGTCCGCTTAAATTGGAGATGTGGATGTGGAGCGAGTGAAAATTACTGACTGCCGTCGAACTCCAACCCCGGAGTTCACACAGTCTCACGACTAATATCACTCAGTGACATTAATCGGAACGCGCTGCTTTATGTGTCTTGGAGAATACGGCCCATTTCGGCTGCAGACCAAAATGACTGCAAGCGTGGCATTATCTCTAATTAAAAATAGAAATAAATTTTGAGACACCAGCAAAAATTCAAACACTTTTTTAATTGTTTATTAAATAATTAAAAAAATTAAGGTCTCGTAAAATTTATTTTAATTTTTTTTTAAATGTGTTAAAAATATGCTTAAGAAGTTTACATAAATATTCATTGACTGGCTCTGGATTGCGAGGTTTTTCACATTTTTACACAATCACCTCTTACGGCAGATCTCAGTATAGGTACCCGTTTACCGTTGAAATATCCAGGATTAACTCCAAGAAATTTTCGATCTTATCAAGCTGTGAGTTTTTTTGTAATAAGGACTAGAGCTAAAGATATTGATATTTTTCTGCATTCGCATATTATGTATCGCAAAAAAATGCTATAGAAGCAACTCTACTTCTAAACAAGCCCCTACTGCTCCAGTTATTGGAGGGTACGAGAAAACTACTGCGAAAAGCCACGGGGCTACCATGATTAATCTTTATTTAAAAAATAACAAATATAAAGAGTTAACTGTAACTCAAATTTTGATATAGTGTTTCTGGATGGAATATATATGGAAAAATCCTTTCTTTGCGATAAGATAAGATAATTTTATTTCTGAAAAATTACACGTACATCACTGAGATATTACATTGCATGTGTATAATCTCTCTAAGTTGTGTCGCTGATACTTAAAATAGGTCAAACCTGTGCTATAATTTATCAGCAGCCTTCCATTTAGTCTGTATATATATGAGATGCGTATCTTAAAGTATATTCGCACATTAAGACAATTGAGTTTTATTTAAATACTATGAATAAAGCATACAATTACGACAACAGGAGCAATAATCAAAACAAGGAAAAAGTAACTTGACTTAATGAGCTTATTGTGTATGTATGTTTGTGTCAATGTATTTAATGTTAAAGTGTGTGTTTGTATGTGAAAGAGTGTGAGTGCGTGTGCGAAGAAAAAAATGAAATTTACTATTTTATCGGACGCATCAGATTTTCCGTATTATGACAACTTTGTTTCCAGTAACCAGGCTGTTACCGCCTTTTTGCATGCAAAATTAAATTTTGATTGCGATTGACTTATAAATTACCTCCTTGCCAAATTTCATCTTTGTACGTCCCGAAGTTTTCGAAATTTCGTATAAAATGACTTTTGGCTTCTATAAATTATATTTACTGAGATTATATTATTCAATGGTATAAGGAGAAATTACACAGTATTTTTAATTATATAGTGTTCTGTGGCCTGTTAGTAACAGTGGCCTGTTAGACGGTATAATTCGCCGATATTTTCTCTTATAGAAACAAAACCGAGTTTATGAATGCAGATATAGCGAAATCATTAAGGCTCATTATTATAAACTTTTCTCATAATATCAGCGTCAGGCATTACTACCTAATTCTTTTTATCAATAGGGCTTTTTATTCCTAATATTATTATTGTTTTTGATCATTATCAATTAAAAGTATAATTAAAAAAACAGCCCGAAAATTCTAAGTGAATGCATTTTTTTTGAATCCACGCGTTATTTTAATACAAATAGTAACCCTTCTCGCTACACTGATTTCGAGGGTTCAACACACCCACAAATAAACATTTCCTCTCTCCCTCAACCGTTCGTCTGTCTCGTTTCATTGCACTACCATCTATATACCCTTCCCTGTTTCCCATACTTCTCATTTCCTCTGAAAATCGATTGCTGTTAGCATTTTCCTTTTTGACGTGAGGAGTAACGTACATGAAAATCGTTGCGACGAGGCGCAAATTGTGTCCGTGAATCATTGTTTTTAAATTGTACTTCAATTCGAGGCACGTGTTATAAGTGTTATTCCTGTAGTGAATTTTACTAGGTGAGTTTCAGTTTTCTTATTACTTAATTGATGTTGTAGGCTACTTTTAAAAAAAAAATAACGGTTTTCATTAAAGCGATTTGTAGATTTTTTCTTAAGATTTTCAAGGTCTTCTACTGGCATTCATTAATTTATAAGAGGGTTTCTTATCGATTGGAGGTTTTTTTTTTTTATATAAATATACAGTTATTATAGTTTCTAGGATTTAGAACCAGGGTTGGGTTGAGGTCTCAATTTTATTTAATGGGTGTTTACTTGGCGGAAGACGAATAACTAAGTAACTAAGTAAGTTTTTTTAGACCTAGCGAAGTCAGCAGTGAATTCAGTGCAGCTCATTGTGTCGCATCATTGATTTAATTCAAGAGGCAATCGAGAAAGCGGCTCAAGATATTGAATGACTACCCACGACCAAAGAAGGCCTTAGAGAAATTTTAGTGTCACAATATCGATCTTTGTAAAAATAAAGACAAAAAACGTTGTGGCCATGACTAGGCCAGAATGCCGCCAAATTAAATTCCAAATTTGTAATTGCGAAATTTTTAAAACATTAGGAGGAATAGACAAGCATAATATCATAAACGAGTGTTTTTTATGTCTTTTTTGTTGTTTATTATTTTATTGTCATCTTCGACTTTATTATTCCTCTACAGTCCTAGTTTCTTCGGGCTTCTTCTGGGCAGCCATTTCCGTGATGAGATGGGGGCATGGTTTATATATGTCTTCGACTGGCATAAGATTCTATTTTGAGGCTACTTCAACGATCAATTATATTTATTTGTATAGATAGCATTTATACGATCACCTCACTGTTAACCTTAATCCGATCGCTTCAAATACAATCTCATTCGATTCATTCAAGCGGATATTACCAATTTTCAAATGACAACTCCCCCGGAATCGCAACTACGATTGATGGGGCGTGAAACTGCAATTAATATGACAAGTCCCATCCGCTCGCGATTTCGTTTGCGAAATCCCAATTTTGAAGCAGGTTTATTTATCGAAACACAATGTGATTTGTGTATTTGGTTAATGATGGACCTAACTTTATTAAGATCCGATAATTTCTTGTAATTGAATCAGAAAGATCTCTCTCTCTCTCTCTCTTTGCGTCGATTCCTCAGTGCTGAGGGTCGTGACTCCTGTCTGATAACTTTTTTCTTATGATGTTACTCTCATGTGAGAAAGAGGTACTGGTACCCGGACGAGCCGGCCCAATTCGGCTACAAGCATGGCGCTACCTCTAATTAGTTATGTGTCGTGGAATTACTTAAGGGTTTATTTTTGTAGAAAGTCGGTTAAATCATAAATTTTGTGCTCCGCGTTCCGTTACGTTCTACAACGGACCACACATGCGGGCTAATTCTGCCAGTCACGGGCCAAGTTAGTCCATCCTATTATCGAAACAACTAGATATCATTCCCAGGCCCGTTTAATTCGTTACAGATACTTGAGTGTGCGCTTGTGATAAATGTGTAGTACTTATGTAGTTCCCAGGATATAAATTATATGAGTTAGCAATCTCTCAATCATCATCACCGCCATCATGGTCATATTCATCATAGATCAGCCTGGTGATGGCCATTGCTGGACGTACGCCACCACCCTTAATCTCCACGAATGACTTTGTTTTTTTTTTTTTTTTTTTTTTACTTTATTTCGGTAACAATCGGAGCAACAAATTTTATAACAATAATGAAACACAGTGTTATCCATTAATATGTCTCCACATATAGAAACATTGAAGTCCAGAAAGTACTACAAAACTTTGTACACAAAGTCCCCGGCCACACTACATAATCATTGAAATGATCATTCTAATAAAGCTATGTCTGACTCCGGCATTAGCCATATATTCATAGCCAATAATATAATCGGTCAATATAATACACTTTACCGTTTTAAAACTTTTTTCTCTATGGTGTATAGGCTGAATCATGTGACTTGAACTCAACAAGTGTTCCAACTTAAAATCTCTAATATTAAAAAAAAAAAAATGCAAAGGCCAGAACTTAAGCAGACTACATACATTTCTGTAAGATTTCACCTTTTTTGAAGACACTAAAGATAAGGCTGTACGTTGTAAAACTATTGCTTTTTCTTTTAAGAACAAAAAATAAAAACGTAAAAACCCCGTTTATGAAGCTGTACAGAGTAATACCATTGTTTTTTCCTCAGAGAGTAAAACAAAAATTAAAAAAAATAAACCTGTGTGGTGTTCAAAAACGAGTGGGAAACATAAACCTACCATTCAAATATCGTTTATTGGTTTTAGTAATGGACTTTTCCTGGTAAAGATCCATCGGGAAGGCCCACAGCCACATCCTCTGCAATGTAGGCTCCAGGGCCCCGGTACTAGACCGTACCTAGACTAATAACACTAGGAATAACAATTGTAGTCAACTCCCAGATGCTTTGCCGGTCTGTAAACTCTTTTCCTAAATCGAATCAAGTAATTAACATATTACATTTTACAAAACTAATTGTACATTTATGTATTAAAACGAAAACGAAAACTTTCGGTACCGTTTTGAGAAGATTGCGCGGACGGAGCAGTATGAAATTAGACACAATAATAGATTATATAGAGGATTGTTCCCGAATGTTAATATTTTTATAAAATATGCATTATAAATATATTAAATTACTAGTGCCCCGCGACTTCATCCGCGTGGGCCACCCTTATCACTTAGAAGTATGAAAAATAGCTAGGAGCCCATTCTCAGACCTATTGAATATGCTTGTAAAATTTCATAAAAATCGGTCAAGCCGTTTCGGAGGAGTGTGGTAACTAACATTGTGACACGAGAATTTTATATATAAGACTAGCTGTGCCCCGCGACTCCGTCCGCGTGGGCCAACCTTAACATTTAGGAGACTTTAAGAAATGATAAATCTAACCTTAAATTTAACTTAATTAATATTAAGGTAAATAGAAGTAGTGGCTGTATAAAATATGGAAATAAATAATTAAATATCTTCTTCAGATCTTTTTCCATAGAGGAATTTTAAAAAAATCACCAAGATCCTTCCACTATCGCACGTTAAAACAGAGGTACAATCTTCCTCCTGAGGTTTTCCCAGGACCAATAATATAAATGCTTTTAAAAGACGAGTGCACAGGCTCCTTAAAGGCAGACAACGCATCGGCACCTTTTACGTTGCAGATGTTCATGGGTAACGGTGACCACTTATCATCAGGTTTAGCAGTGTCACATATGGTTTCGTTTTAATAATTTATTATATTAATATTGCATATTATAAAAAAATATTATCATTCGCACACCTTCCTCTATATGAACTACAATTGTGCCGAATTTCATACTCTTCCATCCGCGCAATTTTCGTAAAACGGTACCTGAACTTTCTGATTCGTTAATATAAAAATAAACATATATCCAATAAAGGGCAAACACGTATATGCGTGTGTCATAGTGGCAATATATTTTGCCTAAGGGACCTTAAGAATATATATATCTAATATGTATGTGTAAGATCGGTGACGCATTTACGATCCTTCAGGTAGTGTAGTCCATAGGCGTTGGTGGTTACTTTGGTGAATTCTTATTTGACTCTTGTTTTATAAAAAACCAATTCCCTCCACGCGGACAGAGTCGGTATAATATGTCTGCTTACAGAATAATCAACACTATTCTATATGTACATAAAAGCGAAAGGTCACCTATTAAGAAATTTCGAAAACAGCGGGATGTACAAAGAGGAAATTAAGTAAGGATTACTAGTAAATAGACATCCGTTAAGAACAGGCCAGATTTTTGATAGGGCGACATTATGGAGGTCGAAGGGTCCTAGGAAGTGTAATTTAACGCGAACGAAGACGCAGGAAACAGCTACAACTAAGATTTTCGGTGTAGTTACCAAATTAAATACCATAATACATAAAATCTACTAAGCTTAAATGAAAAGCTTGTGTCAGGATTGTTTGCCACAGTACCACTGGGGCGTCAAGATTTGAACCAGGTACCTTTCGGATTTCAGCCCATCCCTCACACGCAGATTTTATCTAAACACGTGGATATTTTATTATCAAAACGGACTAAAGAGCTAAAATAGAAATTTATATGCCTATAACAGTTATAATATTTTATATTAAAAACTTAAAAAACTAAAATCGCAATTCAGATATTTCTCAGTACGCCATATCCATATCTACTGAGGCTACTTACGATTGCAATTTTAACGTTATGTAGAATATTAATCAAAAACAAATTTATTCCAATTCTTTTCTATAGACTCCATTGATTCTCCCTGAATTATGGCTTTGTTCATATATTCAATGGCGCTATTATGCGAACCAAGAATATTTCAACTAAATTCTTTCTATCACACAGCGAGACGAATCCGCTAGCTTCACGACTCACTGCCGCCCCTAAGACAAAGTGAGATAGGACGAAACATAGTATGGGAGACGGCTGTATATATGGGATATGGCATTTATATATTTTAACTTTCTTTAAACATACTTTCTTAAGTTATATTATAATTAGAGCTTTAAACATGTGGAACTATAAACAGCGAGTTAATGAAACGATAAGAGATAAGAAAAACAAATTAAATTTATTCTGTAAATTTATCTGTGACCCTTTTCAAAAAATAGACTTGCATTTAAAATGTTAACTGTTAAGGTAGGTTAAATACCGTTTCTTTATTATTAAATTTTTTCATACAAAAATTTAAATTACGTGATTGAAAATTTATAGTGTTGAAATTTACCTTATCTTTGGGTAGATAGGCGCGAATCGCTCTTTCAAATTCTCGAAATGTTTTTTCTGTTGTTTATTTGTGACCCTTTTCCAATAATGGAATTGCAGTTGAAATTTTAAGTATTGTTAGCTTCTCGTAGATTATATTTAAATGCGTCTATATTTAACGATACAGTTAATATACATCTCATCAGAAAAATCAAAACACTTCCGTTTTTTTTTTAGACAAATATTCCTAAATATACACATTTTTCAGATAATCCTTATGCCGGGGCCGGGTATAGCTTCATTTGACTGATCATTTTAATGATCATGTAGTGGGGCCGGGGTTTGTGTAACCGCACAAAATTTTGTAGTACTTTGTCGACTTCATGGACAAAAATGTACAAACACTTTGAGCTATGTCTGGCTCCCGCATTACAAAATACGTTAGTAATTTGGAAATTCTAGTGTTATAAATTGAATAAACCCCCAAAATATACAGTGTATCTTTCGGAAAAATGTTTAACACATGTCCTGCGCAATTAGTGAAATCAAAACAAAAAAAGATTCCCTACTAGATCAGTGGTAAGAGAATTGTTTTCTATAATAAATCCATACTAGTTTGGTTCTAACTCACGGAATTAGAATAAATTATTAAGGGTATTAATCCTTAAAATAAGTTTTATCTCAACTTGTATCTCTCAAAATCAAAGTGCTTTTATATTTTTCAAAAACTTTACCTAGTCTATTATTTAATATGGCTTTTAAAATAGAAAGTGATTGTAAGATTGAAATAGGTCGAACTTCTAATAGTTAAATTTTTTTAGGAAAAAAAAAAACGTTTCGCACTTAAGAATGAA
This sequence comes from Charaxes varanes, assembly GCA_024363005.1. Classification (NCBI taxonomy): domain Eukaryota; kingdom Metazoa; phylum Arthropoda; class Insecta; order Lepidoptera; family Nymphalidae; genus Charaxes; species Charaxes varanes. Next base: position 608,300 of record JANCMC010017835.1, read on the forward strand.
GTAGATAAATTTTATATTACTTTTTTGTATAACATGATTTGCCATTTTTAATTCCATTATGTTGGAGGCAGACATTGCTCAAAGTGTTTGTACATTTTTGTCCTTGAAGGCTACAAAGTTCAACAAAACTTTGCGCAGCTACACAAGTCCCATAATTTATTTATTCATTTTTGCAACAAAAAGTAGCCTATATCCTTCTCCAAGGTCTAATCTATATCTATGCTCAAATTCATCAAAATTGCTTCAGCACTTTAGGTGCAAAAACGTAACAGAGTTACATTCCCGTCTATACTCTATATTAATATATAAAACCGAAGAGTTTGTATGTTTGCTTGAACGCGCCAATCTGAGGAACTACTGGACCGATTTGAAAAAATCAGTCAGTGTTAGATAACCCATTTATCAAGGAAGGCTACATATAATTACGCTAAAATTGAATCTCTATTCTTTAATCTAATTTTACGCAGACGAAGTAGCAGGCACAGCTAGTTTATATTATTAAGTATCGAAACCTAAAAAGTAGCAGACGATGGTTGGCGCACTGGTTACAAAGCCTGATCTAAAAGTGGTTATAAAAAATAACTTTACCGTCAATTTATGACAATAAACGATAGGTTCTAAGTATTATTATTTTGAAAAAAAAAAAAAGTTACCGTTTATATTTGTGAAATAGTAACTCGGTGTATGGGCAGCTAAGCTCAGCCTCTTTTGCCGCGGTGAAGATCTCTGATAACAAAAGGTCATACGTGCAATTGCTCAACTCGGTTTCTTGCTTTCATAAAATGAAATACTAAAAACGCATTTATGGCTTGGAGTTTTTTAAGGAATACCATAAACATATACCAGCTGCTGAATAACACTGGCCATTGCATCCTGATGCGGTGGCCAGTGTTTTTTATTCAGACCATTTTATAATGTTGTTTTCTTATTCAATCCATTTTGTAATGGATTGATGATTCCTGAGTCGTAAATCCATTATACAACATCGTAAAAACTGTGCGAATCACTTGGAACTTTCCTCTCGCATATGTTTGTAGACTGATGTGTGCCATCTACCAATTCTGAACTATCCGAACCTATAGACTAAAGAACTTTTAAAACATAAGTACAATCTTTTGTCAAGGATTTAAAAAAAAATTGTAATCGTTTGTCAAGGATACGCAACTAGTTTTTTTTAATATTATACAGGGCAGGCGGTTAACCTGGAGGCTGGCAAATGAGTTGCCTTTAAGGAGGGATTTGTGTCTGTCGCGAGTCTATGGTAGTGTAATTGTCTATGGGTCGATATCGAATTTTATAAAATTTTAAATTCGAAGGTGCTTAAGGAGGTTGTGGCCTAGTCAGTGGTCGGCATTTTAGTCGATAGTTAGGTTAAGTAGCTTTTTCTGCGATCGGATGATAGATGTGTGACCCATTCTAATACTGTGTAATGGTTTATATTTGATATCCGACCTCCTCCACGTTTTTGGAAGGCACGTAAAACAGTGGGTCGCAATGAATGTCACTAAGTGACATTAGTCATGATATTGTAGAGATTTTGGAGATTCCAGGGAAAGACGGTGATTTTAACATGCCCCACACCCACATCCTCTACAATTTAAGCGGAATAGGTAGTAGGTAGAAGAGGACCCAAAAAAGTAGTACATATTTTTTAGCCTCCGTTTTTCATTGTATATGATAGTTCAATTCGGTTGGGAATTCGATTGAGAACTTTTAGTTTTTTAATTTCCTCCTTCTACCATATACTATACAGACTTCGAATATTCTGCAAGCAAGAACTTTCTACAATAATCATAGAACTATAAGCTCTGATACTTCAATACACTCAGTATGTTATAAAAGTTTCAAAGTTCTGCCTCGATTGCAGAGCTGAACTTTAAAGTAAAGCTAACGAGCACAACAGTTGATAATTTAATTACTATTAATATTGCTTTTAGGAGGAGTATCGCTGTTTGAATTAAAATTTTAATCGTCTTGCTTTAAACTAAGGAGGTTCTAATAAGGAGGACCGTCTTTTTGAGGGGCTAGTTGTAAAAGTGTCCATTTGTAACAAGCAAATTATCGTTCGAAGATACACCGAAATGGCGTTGGTGTAGAATCAATAGATCAATAGCCTTCCAGATCGGCGCGGTATGGTATGAATGCAGCAATAAATTGACCAATAATAACCGTTTAAATGATTGCTCAGTCTAATGTGGCAACCTCCTTATTTGCGGATTTCTACGAACACTTTAATAAGCTGAGGTGGTCCTCCTTATTAGAACCTCCATACTTTAAACTTTAAACACTGACTCCTGGAGTGCCAACGTTTTTTTTTTTACTTCCAATGCTTAAGGAACTTGAATGAATCCGTAAGGAACCAAACGACTTTTTCTTCTTCAAGTGCCATCTCCTATCAGAGGTTGGCAACCATCATGGCTAGCTGTATCAAACGACGGAAAGCGAAATTTCATGGCAAGCATAATTTCATCTACAAACTAATCTTCTTTCTATGTATATGTGACTCGTGAGTCACTTAGAATACCTAAGGAAGGTACTCGGTACGTTTATCGTATAATATTGTAATATAATAATGTAATAAAAATAGGTACTTAATTTTTGACCAAATTTCCTTAAAATTAGTAAAAGTTAAAGTTAGAGATTAGAGTTGGAGTTAAAAGTTAGAGTTAGAGACTAAAGTTAAAGTTAAGTGGTTGAAGTTGTGTGGTTAATTTGCTGTTTAAAAACGTTAATTCGTAAATACATTTCCCGGCGTAAAAAAACTGGTCAGTTATAAAAAAAGATTTAATGGCGGCTGTCAGTTAGCAATAATAAATAAAAGTAATAATTCACGTTGTTTTTTTTTTGGCTGTACTTATTAAACATATAAGTGATGAGTGAAAAAGGTATTTTTGCCTGTCCTAAGCCAGGACTAAAGTGTGAAGGGAAAACGGACCATCATGGTGCGTCCGCGCTAGTATGTTCATGCGTTCCGTACACAATTAGTTGACTTTCTCCTAATCTCACGTACTAGTTAATTGATATTAAGATTTAATGTTAATTTTTTTCGTCATATACGATAATCAAGTATCAGGTCCTCGAGAATCGTACGTGTCTCATCAGTCAAAGTGTATAGCTAGTCTTTTTCCCATCTATATGGTCAGAAAATTGCTTATTTTCATTCATATGTCTGCCCGTACAACCATTAAGGACAAAAAAGGGTGCACACGCGAAAGCGCTCTCCACACTTTTATAGCCGGCCATTTAATTTTTCGTAGTCTTTGTTATTTTTCGGAGGTCTGTATTGAAAATCTGATTCACGCGATCGCCCCGCGCCTTTTGTTTACACGGCCATATTTATAAACTTACCCGAAAATCCGCGATTCAAAAGCAGCCCAATTCCACTGGGAATAGAGTCGAAATTCTAACTACGCTGTTGTTCGATTTCCTAAAACACTGATTGAATTTAACGTGCTGTTGTTTTTCTTTATAATGGGTTCAATTCGGAGTGTTATTGGAAAGGTTTTAGGCTGTGCGGGTCGTTTTCATAATTGTGTAAACAATAATCCTTTGGGTTTCCCGTAGGCCTATAACTAAGTCTTTCCACATTCAATCTTTAAAATATGGCAGGTATTCATCGTACATCAATGCTGTATAAATGGTCCTTTAAGCCGGATTTTTTTTATATATCAATTATCATAACAACCGCCTGTTTCTTCGTACTTTATAAAATGTGCGAGAAGAAAATAAATTGGACTGTTACGGTTTATAGAACTAATATTGCGAGGTCGATGCTTAATCAGTGGCCGGCATTCGAGTCGATCGTTAGGTTAAGTAGCACTTACCGTGGCAGGGTGATAGATGGGTGACCACTTCAGACACTAGTCTTAAAATGTCAGACCTACTCCGTGTTTCGGACGGCACTTAAAGCATTGGTTCCCGATTAATGTCAGTTAGTGAAGATAGAGATTTTGGGGTTTTTAGGGATGATGTCAAAAGGCAGTCGGTTGTCTTAATTCGCCCCATGTCCAAATCCTCTGCAGTCTAGGCTGTTTGTGGTATTAGAGCGGCATAGTCGTTTTAAGATTATATATTGCGTTTATCATTCCTAACTTATACACAAATTAGTTATATTTAACCAAAATCTGAAATTCGTAAGAAACAGGCTAAATCCGCAGTCTCGCTGGCCTACTGCCGCACCCGCTACGTATTAAACTTTATTAGGAGGGAATATAGAAATTTTTGGCATACCTAAAGTATTCCTGTATATTTCTTAAGAAAAAGAATTCTTCTCCTTCTTCTTAGGATGCCTCTCCGATTAACGAAGGTGGGCAATCAGCTTCGCATACACCGTTTTGTGTTTTGCGAGGCGAAACAGTTTGGCGGCACTCGCAATTCCCATCCACTCCCGTATATTACGCAACCAACGCCAAGAAAATGAATTGGAAAAAAAAAACCTAAAGTTTTAAAAAATTCGGTTAAAATTAATTTGAACCTCAATAGCTCAACGGTATAACGTATGGACTGAAATCCGTAAGGTACCCGGTTTAAACCCCACCGCATTTGGGGTATTGTTGCACCCACACTAATGCAAGCTTTTAATTTAAGCTTACTAGGAGAGGAAAAGGGAATATTAGACATACCTAAAAAGTATTCCTAATATTGTTTAAAAAAAAATTTTTGACGATTTTCACACAGAAAAATATCATAGTATCGTTCACGAAAACAAAGTTACGTGTAGGCTTTAAAAGCACCAGTTACGGTTAAATATTCACTATACAGAATAGTATTTCAAAAATAACGTTTATAACTGCGTTGGAAGCTTGAGGCTTGATAGAATGTTCTCTACGTGAAATATAGACCGTTATTGCAAACATAACGGCATATATAACGCAAACACTTAATCGCCCTGGCATTACTAGGAGACTATTAATTATACAAGTATTATAACAGTGCAATAATATTGCCAAAAAGTATGTTTATTTGGTTCTAGTTTTTAGGGTTCGTTTGCCCTACATTTTCTCTGTCACACACAGTTTCGCTCTGTCCGTCGGTCCGCCCACAAGATGGTCTCCCTAGAATTTCCAAACAATAAGAATATAAATTAAGACTTTAAATTTTCCATGTTATTATGACATGGAAAATTTACAGCATTGCCACTGCTTCACGCCGATCTTATATGAGAAAGAGGTACTGGCACCCGGACGCCCGGGCCCAATTCGGCTGCAGACCAAAAGGACTGCAAGCGTGACGTTACCTCTAATTAATCTCTTACTCATCTTAGACTTCTGCGAGTAGAATTCATAGTTATTATAAAATGGCCTTTAAAATCCCTCGTATGTTATATCGGGATTGCCCGACTAGTTTCGAACCCGTCCGGGTCTACCGACCTACCTACGTCATTAGCCTACCGATTAGTTAGTTTAATTAGTTAAATACATAATAGTAAGATACCAAATCTTTCATTTAATCACCATAAACCCGTAACAGGTTTTCTTGCCAAATATTACAGCATCATTTATCTCAGCATCCCATTTTCGTTTCTCAGACAGTATCTAAACAAATAATCACCAGAATAAACAGCGCTTCCACCGCTTAAATGATTTGAATGTTTATTGAATTAATCTTTTTAAATTTTAATTATGCGTTTCACAAGAGGTTTAAATTTATTTAAAGACATCTCCAGAATGTTATAGGGAAGTTTGTTATCGAAACGTGTACAGTTACACTTAAATGTGGAGTTAATTTTAGTTTTTTTTTAATGATACAAGGGACAATTATCCAGGCAGCAAAGTGCTTACTGACGCTCATGGACATCTGCACTGCTAGAAAAGAAGCAGATGCGTTGCCTACCTTTAATATCGCTATTTTGGGCCACCGGGAAGTCTCACCAACCGATCGGTACTGGTACCCGGAGGCGCCGGCCCAATTCTGCTACAAGTATGGCGCTACCTCTAATTAGAAACTAGTAGTACTTTATGGGAAAGTAACACGCTGGTACTAATTGACTGTTAAAATAATTAAGTATAACAAAATACTAGAGCGAAGGCAACATTTGAAGGAAAAACTGTGGCGCCACCCGAACCAGGGTTTCGGTTGAAATCAGCTCTGTAGGCTGAGCCGTTACATTTTTTGGGTTGTGCTATATAAATCATTTGTTACTGTGTGGCATAATTCATAAATAAATAAAGTTTCATTTCATTTCATTTATTTAAGTACGATGCTGTATAGAAGCAATTTAGTGAAATGTGTTGGTTTACCAACCATGTAATTTGCTCAACAATAGAGCTTACAGACCTACTTAAAGCAAATCTCGTATTCTGCAAGTGTCCATGTTATATGAGAATTACACCAGACAATCAACGGAAATTGTTACATTTAATGGCATTCAGTCACAGTGTCGTTAAAATGATAGAAATTATAAGCAAATTTATTCACATTTGCTATTGATCATTCATTCATTCGTTCGAATGGCTGGCCCGTTGGCGCAGTGGACAGTGACCCTGCCTTCTGCTCCGGGGGTCGTGGGTTCGATTCCCACCTCGAGTAGTAAAAAATGCGGACCATTTATCTAATGAGCTAATGAGATCCTTATATTTCTTTTTTAGTATACCAATTTTTTTACTGCTATGGATAATTCGTATCCTTTTCATAGTCTGGTCAACAAGTGCCTTTTAGGTAAAAACGTTCTCTCCTTCTTCTAATATTTAAAAACTAACAATTTTTCATTTTGTGTTAGCTCTTTAAAAATATAAAATGTTCAAATTTGAAAAACCTCAAAACCAAACCCCTCTTTTCTTCTTCATTTAATTGTTTATAACTTTTGTAATTTTTGCGAGCGAATTCTTGTCTAAAACCGTATCGACATGACACCTCAACCACATTTTTAAGAGAAGGCGTAAAAAGTCTGGATCTAAAAACCGAAAAAGTATTCACTAGATTATTTTTGAGCATTACAATTCTAATTCTAATATTTTAAACAGCGTTACGAGCCACTTTTCCAGAAGGGAAATTAGAAATGTCTGACCTGCGATAGCACACAAAATGTCTCAACATTTTCTTCCATTTAAGAAACAAATTTCACCCACACCACCCATTCGTTATTCGAGGTAAATATCTTAAGCGAAAGCCAAAACGCACCGACCGATCAAATTCACTTGGTGTTGCCAACATGTATAGCTCCATATTTTTTTAATTTTATGTTCTTATTGCGACACCAATTCCAAGTACCAAACAATATATAAAATGATTGTCTTATTTTTTGTCGGTGAAATCGTGGACGATTTTTGGCTAATCTGTTCACAATAAAGTACGTACTCTTCGTCTGTCTCCGCAAATCAGCGTACTCATGTGTGAAAACCCTTTCAATTGTTTCCCTACATTTGTCTTAATGTCAAAATCACTCACGCAGTACCTATTTCGTAATATTTTGTGGGTAATATAACCTTTACCTTATCATTGTCCTAACGTTAGGTAGTTGGTGTATTTGTTTAAGTGTATAAAGATAAAAAAAAATAAAAAAAGGTGTATAAAGAAAAAAATTATGACTATGAAAAATTGATTCAACAATTCATAATAGCACACTGTACAATAGATGTAAACACTAGTTTGAGTGCATGTGTATACAAAATTAACTCACCCTTGTGCTAATATGCTTATTTCTGGTCTCGGATACAAGTCCTCATACAATTTGTATACTAAACATTATTTTATATATTTTATAAATATTTAATAAGAAATTTATTCCAAAATATCGTATTCGAAGATATAAATAATTAATAATTGATGTAACTTGTAAACATACCCAAAAAGTGGATAAAATAGCATTTATTGCGACTGAAAATACAAGTGTATTCCGGATTTTTTATTTCCGGATATATCATAAAGTTAGTCATAACAGTGTATATAGTTAAGTTATAAGACTAATTTTTAATTGTTTTAAATTAATTTTCTTATTTCTTTTGAATGTCTTTATAAAATTCACACAAATGTAGTTAATTTCTAATAATTATTTATTGATATCAATTGGTTGTTCGAAAATAAATGTGGACCTATGTTCTTATATTTAGTTTGTTTTTATTTATACTAGACCAGACTAAAATCGTTCCTTAAATTTAAGAAGTAATAAGAAATATTTTATTTTTAATGAGAAAAGCGCCATCTATTAACAACTAGCTAAACTGTAATGTCGTCGATGTTACAATGAGATAGCCATTCGTTTCATCATAGTTCTTCGTCCGTTCCCTAGATGTCGATTTTGATGATCCTTTTTTATTTGAAAGCTGGCGCTTCCAGTGCGGTTTTATTTCAATATGTTTCAGTTCGGACAATTTGAATTCGGTTTTTTTTAATTACAATTTGTAACTGTTTTATTGAAAGCTGGCTTGAAAATATTTCTTGCTAATATACGAATGTGGTGAATAAAAATATCTCAGCTATAAAAAAGATGAAAATTTAGAAAGAGAAGAGATAAGGTGGCGTCCCCACAAATCCACAACGGTTTTCTAGAAAAGTTTTCTAGCAACTTCTTGCCTGGCACATTCTTACTGTGAAATCAGTTGCCAGCTTCGGTATTTCCGAACGTCTATTTAAGCTTACCCTAAAACTAGCTCGAGATAACGTTAGATAGTTATATAGAAGAAGAAGAAGAAGAAGAAGAAGAAGAAGAAGAAAATAAATCTCTTCTCAGAAGCGCCAAGTCCTATCAAGTACCTTGGGTAGTCTCTGTAGAGTGCCAACGTCGGCCGCCAGCCCTACATCAACTTCCTTCACTTGAAACCATGCGTCCTCAGTGCAGTACCTGAAATAATGTACCAGAATTGTAATTGAGATTAAAAAAGTTGGTGTATTGACTTAGTTTTATGCAGGAGCCAGACATAGGTTCATTTGAATGATCACGAGATGTAATCATAAATCAAGGGTTCTCTACTACTCTTTTCTCTTCTAATTTTTTTTTTTTTTTTATATGATTACGGCTAAATAAGACAACAGCTTCCTATAAATATAAGATGCATGCATTAACCTAATACATTCGAAATGTTCTTAGCATAACATCTAACTTCAAAACTATGAAGGTACTGGGTGAATTGTGAACGAAGGAGATGCAATAATTGTATTTTAACTATATTCTTAAGTGACTGTATTGTCTTATTAAGAAGAAATATCTTTAAACCTAAACAGACAGGCAATTCTTGACACCTTAAAAATGTTTAAATTAACTTTCTTGAAGGTCCATGAGTTGTTTTAAAACAGCGAATATGGCAGCTATACCACAGACAATTGAATCACGTGTATACTTGTATAGTATACCAGCTGTTTCCTAAATATGTCCGGTTAAAATTAAACTTGTGAGACCCCTTAGACCTCCTTTATCTGTCCCTCTTGAAAAGTACACATATTCTTTTTTATAATTTTTTTTATATGACAGGGCAGCTAGACAAGTTGCGGAGTCACCTGACGGTAAATGACTGTTGACGCCAATAGACACCTGTATAACCAGCAGGCTTTTAATTGCGATGCATGCTTTTAAGTTATATGAATTCTATTTTTGTTAGTGATGTTATTTTTTAAATTGTTCTTGACCTGTAGGTCTAGCCTGGTATGATATTTAAGATAAGTGTCAAAATTAACTACTACTACTTAATTTACTTTTATATCTCACCAGCTGTTTTCAACGACTCAATCCGCTTAAAATTAAACCTTAATCTGGGCATATTTTAAAATCAGTTCTTAACAGATACTTATAAACTGCCTCCCTGCCAAATTTCATTTTTGTACATCCCACGGTTTTCAAACTTTTTATGTTACAGGGGACAAACCAGCAGGCTGTTCACATACGCAATGCGGGGCCTTTAATGACGTGCTTAGGCCACCGGGAACTCTCGCCAACCGAACGAAACGGGACAACAATACCATCACTTGACGTGGCAGCATTGCCGCCACTTCATGCTTTTAAGATGGGACCTTCTCCGTGTTTCAGAAGACAAATAGAACAATGGATCCCGAATGTCACTGAGAGATATTAGTTATGTAATTTTGGGGGATCCAGGGATGACGTCGGTCAGCAGTAGACCATCCTAACTCACCTCACAGCCACATACTCTCCAATTTAAGCGGTTCTTGTACTATATATACTAGGTACCGGGATAACGCTAGGTAGAATATTTATTAAGCTGACCAACTGGTCAGCCGGAAGCGGAAGGCAGAGTTACTGGGCTGTGAGTTCCATTCCTGCCCCGAGCCTAGATTTAATGCGCCTATCAATATCCATTTACATATTATAAAAAAATATAGATCAGTCGTCTGTTACCACAGAGATTTAGTTGCCTACGTTAAGACCCTGGTGCCAGTCTGGGATAACGCCAGGGTAGGGCAACAGCAATCAATATTTGACTCTATTTATTTCTGATCAGTCTGGCGCGTCCAGCGCCGTGGAACTTAAGGAGTTACGGTGGTCGTAGCGCGGGGCGCGGCGCGGGAATTCCGCGCCCTCTTCCCCCGCCCGCCTCACACCCGCACTCACCCTGTATAACAGGCGTCTGTTATCTATAACGCAGGCATTAAGTTGTCTACCTTAGGAACAGACGTCCGTGTGTCATATAACCATCCAGAATCGTGACCAAAACTTGTTGGTACGCTAATGACCTTAATTGGTGTTTTAATGGCGTATATTAAAGTTTTGTATAACGGCGTCGAAATATAGGAAATCACATACAAAAATATTTACAATTATTGTTAAGGCGAGATATTTTTTATATTTAGATTGATGCAGTCCAATAAATTATTTAACTTCCTTTAGTTTACTGAAAATTTTTAAACGGTGTCCGCAGGCGCAGAGCGAGTCGATGTCGTCTCTGCAAAGACTGCGCGCCCAGTTCACGTGCTCTATCAAGTGAGCCCCCTACTCCACACTGCGCCCTCTATAACTTGATCCGTCAAACACCAGACTAATATTGAAACATCACTCGCCTCTTCAAAATAGTGTTGCTACTTATTTATATTTTTACGATACAAATCTATTATAATACAGTCGAAATAAAACTATTTATGCAGAAAGTCCTTTGACAAATTGAAACTAGACAATAACAATAAATCCTCTGCAATTAAGCGGACTCTGGTACTTGACCGGGATAACGCAAGGAAGAAGAAGATTTGTATTCAACGCGGAGAAAGTCTCAGATTTAAGCTAGAACTTGATAATTCTTACAAACATAAGTTTGGTCTGGTCGGTAGATATTCGTTTTGTTGTCCTTAGTGTCTATGGTCAGTCGAAAATATCCTTTATTTTCGGCCGGTATCAAAACTTTGGCCTGTGGTGGCGTCTGGTCACATTTCCTCGGTTGTCCCAAAACTAATGATGGGAGCAACAGCAAAAATAAAAGATTTTTATACCTGTAAAGATAAGTACATTTATTCTTCTTCTTTGATGCACTCATGGTAGTGCAGTCGTAATCACGCTGTCAAAAGAAGCTGTTATTTTCTTAACGATAGCTCGTATATTTATATTTGAGGGCAATTCATCTAAACTTTTGGAATATATAAAATTGAAATGTTTGTTTGCTTGAACGCACTAATCTCAGGAACTACTGGTCCGATTAAAAAAAAAATCTTTCAGAGTTAGCCCATATATTGAGGAAGGCTAAAAGCTATCATGACGCTAAAAATCTATCTAATATATAAAATTCTCGTGTCACGGGGTGCATTGCCAAAATCCTCCGAAACGGCTCGACCGTTTTTCATGAAATTTTGCGTCCATAATGGCTAGGGTTGAGAATCGGCCATCATCTATTTTTCATCCCCCTAAATGTTTAGGGTGGCCCACGCGGGGCGCAGCTAGTATTGTTATACAATTGGATATTTTACACGGACGAAGTCGCGTATAATAACTAGTAAATACATATAACATCGAAATTTGGTGCGTAGTTTAATTTTTTTTTATAGGTGACGCGACGATAGGTGACGCGAAATCTTAAAAACTGCGCGACGTATGAAGACGAAATATGGCGAAGAGATGGGCACGAAATCTTGAAACCCGTGGGACGTTTAAAAATGACGTTTGGCAGAGAATTAGTTAGTAGACATCCGCTAACGGATTTTTCGATAGGGTCAAATTAAGGAAGCTTAATAACAAGTTTTACTTTACGCGGAGATGTATACCTTATAGCCTTCCTCGATAAATAGGCTATCTAACACTGAAAAAGTTTTTCAAATCGGACCAATAGTTCCTTAGATTAGCTCGTTCAAGCAAACAAACTCTTTGGCTTTATATATTAGTATAGAATATAGATAGTAAATTAACTGAAAACTTAAATAAACTAGCCAAAGCCTATATCTAATAACAGATTAAAACCAACAGCTGTCCAAATTTTAATAATAACGGTGTTTGTCATAAGGCACATTTGTATTATTATTATTAAGCCGGAGCCAGACACAGCTCCAAGTGCTTGTACATTTTTGTCCTTGAAGACTACAAAGTACTACAAAACTTTGTGAACCTACACAAAGTCCTCGGACACACTACTTGATCATTCAAATGAAGCTATGTCTGGCTCGGACATTAAACCCATTTATTTAAATATGTTTAAAATAGGAACAATTATCGAAATTAAACACTTATACCTCCCTTTAAGAATAGAAGCCTATTCATATCTGTAATTAATTTAATCAATAGAAGTGATCTCATTTGCAGACGGAATAATAGCGCCTGCGAAATATAAATAGCAATGTTATGAGACCACAAAATGCTATTATATTTTGTAAGAGTATAATCGAATTACTATCAACAGAGTCCATTCCTAGTTTCATTTTAGATTTGCAATTAGGATAACAATGCAATGGACTAGAAATAATACCGCATTCGCTGTTGTTAATAAAAACAAATGTACAATTATAACCTATATCTGTTTATTTACAGCGCCATGTTTTGTTTTGATAGCACACATGCACAACATGTTTAATTCATTTTGAAATTCGAACGCAACAGCGTATTTAATTCGCACTAAAATAATAATTTGCGTGATATTCTGTAATAATACTTACATTGTTGGAGTTTTGTTAATAATAATTTGCGTAATAGATATTTAAACTCTTCTGTGGATTGGAAATTTGCGAGGGAACTTCACAACAAACACATTTCGCTAGAAGTTTGGTTATAGAAGTTTTAGATTGAATGGAGGAATCTATTAGGTTAACCTAGCGTCAACTAAACAGTGTTCGTTGAATAAGGAGGAACGTAGCTTGGATGGATGCCAAGTTCGGTCGCTCCAGAAAAGAATCATAGGTGCTCGCCTCACATTCGAGGGAAAGCTAAATATGTGTTTAGTGATCTAAAAAATTCTATACTTCTATATTAATATATATAGCTGAAGAGTTTGTTTGTTTATTACTTGAACGCGTTAATCTCAGGATCTGCTGGTCCGCTTTGAAAATTTTTTTTCAGTGTTAGATAGCTTTTAGATAGATAGATTAATTTTACGCGGACAAAGTCGCGGGTAGCAAGTAGTCAGAAATAAATGCCACTGCCGTTATCTGACGTCACAAAATGCTCCATGGAGGCATCCAAAGTTTTATTCAACTCGGGTTTTTATTATTTTCACAATGTAATTTTGTAAGTGTTACAAAAACTGTTGTAATGCTTATTTTTGTTATATTTGTAGTAGAATAGTAGAGTAGAATAGTTAGTTGTAATAAAATTGGTAATTTATAATCTAACCGAGTACTATTTCCCGATGTTATTCTCTAGAAATAATGAAATTCTTCAATTTTTATGACAATTTTTTTTTACCGATCCACATCTTTATCAATAAATAGGAATAATAATCAATTTGACTTCCATGTCACGCATATAATGTCTAAAAATAGCTGTTGGGAAACGACGCCTTAGCGGCGCTTCACGAGGGGTCAGCGTACGTTTATGCCAAGCGATACTATATATTTTTAACTTCTATTTGCTACCTAAATATATTTATATTTTACTCCATTCATGAATGATTAATACTATAATTATTATATATTTAAGCCTGCTCTTTTTAAACATAATTATTTTAACATTCTTGAGCCTTATAAAGTACTGTTACTTTAAACAACGGTGAATTACAGCTATTCTAAGATTTGGTTTTCCATTAAAGAAAAATATCCTTTAAAGTATCAAATAAATTCTGGATTTCCTGAAAGTAAACTTCCTGAAATTTTTAATATAACTGTTTTAAATTGCCCCCTTAATAATAAAACGTAACGATTGCTTTGATCGCTTTTCGAATTAAAAACAAATCTTACAATAATTTATGGTGGACTTCCAGTCGATGTGAAAAACCACATCAGTGGAAGTGTTTTCAACTTCTCTAATTGTTATAACCTAAATCTGGAGTTTTATTTCATAACCGAAGCTCTCTAGTATATAAAAAGACTAAAATGGAATTTATAGATAAACTTGCGAAAATAAACAGCGAGATGGAATTACTAATCGTAAAAACGACAGACTTTTTAAACTATGTAGTTATTGCTTTTAAGTCTATTGCACAAAAAATCTCTGCGACTTAAGGAAAGCGTCCACTTATCCGCATGGTACGGATCGCAAGAATCTACCCGTCGGCAGTGCCGATGCTGCGATGCGTGCTTATGACGTTATACGGAATGCAAATCTTCATAAAGTGGCGTCGGAAATCCGATCGCTGTTGATACTGTGGACGCGTTGTAATAAAAATCCGTTGATACGATACGTTTTATGCTTCCGATGCGTACGATGCGGATATGTGGACGCCTGCCTTTAAGCTCCTTTTCTACCGACTTCAAAAAAAGAGGAAATTCTCAGTTGTTGAATTGAGAATTCTGTATTTTTTACGTTTGTTGTTTCAGAACTTTCGACTGGATGAACCGATTTTAATGATTCTTTGTTTATCTGAAAGTTGGTGCTTTCCGTGTGGTCCCATTTCTATAATTTGGTCCAGTTCTGATGATTAGAAGTCGGGCTTTTTTTAAAGAAATAAAGTAGCCGGTTACATTGTAACACTGATCCTACTCTTTTGTCTATACTCTATATACATAAAAGCGAAAGGTCACCCAACACGAAACCTCGAAAATCGAGGGACATACAAAGATGGAGTTTATAGCTAGAAGACGTCCACCAAGAACTAATTTTTCGATAGGGCTTGATTAAGGGGGTTTAAGGTCTTGGGGCTCTTGCATATTTTATTTCAAGCAGTCCGTGAAGATAAGAAAAGGTCGGTGTTTTATTGCCCCGTCAATATAACCCAGTCAAGGCACCGATCCCCAATATTTGTATTTATTTATTTATATATACTTATATGTAAAAATCTGAAGAGTTTGGATGTTTGCTTGAACGCACTAATCGCAGGAATTACTGGTCCGATTTGAAAAATTCTTTAAGTGTCAGATAGATAGACATATCGAGGAAGGCTATTGGTTATATCACGCTTACATTTTTCACCCAATTTTACTCCGACGAAGACGCGGATAACAGCTAGTTTAATAGATACCTATAGATATTAGGGATTATTATGTTATTTTAATGTCCCTAAGTAATATCGAATTGGAATTACAAAATTAAAAAAAAAAAAATTTTAATCGGTGTTAATTATGACCTTACAAAACTAACCTTTAAATAATAAAAAAACGAATTCACGAATCATACATAAACCCAGGTATTAAAAAAATATCATTTAAGAAACTAATTGAAGCTATTTCGTCAATGCTAATACGAAGTTAACTTACCTTTTGGCTCTTGTTTAAATGACGATTTAATTACTAGGTACTAAACAAGTGAAAAAGAGAAGCAATATAAGAAATAATAATAACAATATAGACTAATTACATACAATATACTAATTATATACAGTAAGAAAGGGCAGTATACTAAATAGAGGAGTGATAGATTTTTTCCATTTCTTTATAATAAGGGGCAAAAGGCAGGCAGTTCACTGCAGTGACTACCGACACTCATGGACAACTTCAACGTCTTGGGGCTCACAGATGCCTTTGAGGAATGCCTATGCTCTGTTCTTGTTTGAATTTACATTTAAAACTATAAAGAGGGGGTTTATCTTTAACTATTTAGCCAGGGATAGAGAATATTGACTACTACTATAGTATTACTATAAATACATAACAGTAGAATTATAATCAATATCAAACAACTAACCTGCCATCACTAGATTCACTTTCCTCACTACGTTCAGATGTTAAAATAGACTTGGCCCTTTTAGTTGTGCTTGTGTTTTTTGATATCGAACTAATATTCGATGGAACTGGTGAAGGAGTACTTCTTACTGAAGCAGGATTCGAGGTGGACTGGCCAGGTGGTGTTGGATTACTCGCCATTTTAATTTGATCCAGCTATGACTACTTGAAGTCGGTTATTTTTTGTTAAAAGTTTTTTAAATTGTAATGCATTCGATAGCAATCATATGGCACCAGTTCGCTGGGGTAATTTTTCTCTTAGCAATCGTCGCGTCGCGCGCATTAAAGAAAAAAAAGATTTAATTTAAGAAGGTTCATTATGACTCACCTTTGACATGCTATTTACTACTATTACCTTTTACTACCTTTTATAAATTTTACTTACCTTTTAATATTGAACTTTCCACGTTTATATCTAAGGCCCTAGCACGAACATTTCGAACCGTTCGAATTCGAAGATTCGACTGTATTTAGTCAAATCTTTATCTCCTGAAGCTTTTAATTAACGCTAATGCAAATGGAGTTGACACTAAGGAGGCTCAATTGTGGTGCCAGCACGAATATTTTCAAAATACTTACAGAGAACAGTAGAGTACTTATATAAAAAGATTGTAACATAGTCAATATGGTTTTGAGGAGGTCGTGGCCTAATCAGTGGTCGGCATTTGAGTCGATAGCTAAGTTAAGTTGCTCTGGCTGCGACCGGATTTAATGTATTATTTTTCGGCAGATTATCAATTATCCAAGTGACATTGTTAAATTATTATATATACGTAACATAACAAGGGCGGGCACTGCATCTGCGAGCCTTCTGGTGGTGCAGATGCCCATGGGCGTCGGTAGTCACTTAGGTGATTAAAGGCCTACTAAATTGCCCCTAGTAATATTTCAAAAAAAAATTCGCAAGATACATTACAGTCTACATATTACAGATAACAGTTTCTATTATTTAAGGCTTACATATGAATGTATATAAAAGCGAATGTTTGTCTAATAAATCTCGAAAACCGCGGGATGTACAACGATTAAATTTGGCAGGGAGATAAGTAGTTTATAGATAGTGAACAACCGCTAAGAAAGTATTTTATGTAGGCGCCAAATTAAGGAGCCCTCACGAAGTCGCGAGAAACAGCTAGTAAAAAATATATTGATTCAAGTTTTTTGACATAGTTATCGTATAAGTCAAGAGTTCTAAATATATTATAAATCATAATTTCTGATAAAAAAAATTAACAAAGATCTATTTTTAATAAAGTATTTAAAAGAACTTGAACCCGTTGCGGGAGACAGCCTTCTTGATGGCCCCCAGCCGCGTCTCGCCCTCGGGCAGCACCATGCGGTTGAGGAAACCGTTCTGCAGGCGCGGCACCGGCACGTACAGGGTCTTTTGGCCTTCTCAACTCTTTCCCCAATCGTGTCCACTTTCACTCCTGTCTCCTCTACTTTCTTCCCTATTTCCTCTATCTCTTCCACGAGGCCCTCTAATTTCTTTACATTCTCGCACAGTGCCCTGCCCGGTGGGTACTCGTCAAATCTACCCATCACATCATAGTTGATCAGTCGTTTAATGTCTTCAGTATTCGTAATCAATTCCCCAATTTTGTCCCCCATGTCCAAATTTTTGATCAACTTTTCGATTTGCTTATCCTTTTCCTCTAACTTATCTCTTAAATCCCTCTCACTTTCAGACCGCGATTGCACCAGCCGGAGCTCCAGGGAGCGGAGACGTTCGTCCACCTGGAGGACCGTCCCGTACAGTCCCGTAAGACTGTCCAGGACGGCCTCCTTGATGGACGACTTAAGATTCCCTGATTGCTCCAGCTGGGCCTTCGCGGCCTGAAATCTGTTATTAAGGTAGACGACTTAATGCCTGTGTTATAGGTAGCAGACGCCTGTTATACACATTTTTTTTTGAAACGGATAAACATATACATATAGATAAAACACCCAGACTCGAGACGGGAATCGAACCCAAAACCCCCGGAGCAGAAGTCAAAGTCACTGCCCCTGCGCCAAGGGGTCATTTATAGCCAGAATACATAGTCCTGCTTATTACAATTTTTTGCAAAGTAACACCGCCTTCAGCTATTATAATAATACCGCCACTCGTCCGGTCAATCTAAGTTACACGTTAATTTAATAGCAGTGTAACGGAGCCGTCTCGGCGCGCGCCCCGAATCAGACGTACATATGTATAGTCGACCAAGAAATTGGTTTGCCATGCTAAGGTCGAATGTCGTTTGCGCGTCAATTAGTTAAAAGGCTTATTTTTGCTTGTCATGCATTACTTTAATTTCTAACAATAACCCTTAGCAAAATTTTCTTTAACTAGAAGCTGTCATCCAAAATGGTAAAGCACTTTCTTGTTCGACTATACTTGCAAGTTAGCATTGAAGTGTGTGTCTTTAAGAGGTCTTAGCTTAATCAGTGGCCGGTATTTGAGTCAATCGCTAGGTTAAGCAATTCTTACCGCGGCCGGATGATGGATGGGTGACCCATTCTAGCACTGTTTTTTCAAATATCCGACCTCCTCCGTGTTTCGGAAGGCACGTAATATAGATGATTAATATCTCCAAGTGACATAGTAATATATTAATTTCAATGTATTCTTATTTTCTTTTCTTTAAAGTTTTTAATAAACTAGTGCTTAAAAAGTAAATTATCGTTAAAATTTTTATCAATTACCCCAGTTAGTACTATAAATTTTCTTTTTTTTTTGTTATATTGCAGGGGCAAACGGGCAGGCTTTTAACCTAAGCAACTACCTCCGCCCATGGACCACCAGGAGGCTCGTTGGCCTTTAAGAAGACCAATAGAAACTGTTCCAAACTGATGGAAATGCGACAATACCATCACTTGACGTGGCAGCATAAACGCTGACTTCACGACGCTTTCATATGAGAAATGCGTCATCCTAAGAGAACGCGAATTCGCTATGCGAGGTATTGCGAACATGCGATCAAACACATTGATGTCAAGCCTCAACGCACGTTTCGCTTCGACACCGAAGCATCATCAGGAGATAGACTCTACAAAGGTTATTCGTAAAGTCAAACGTTAGCCATAACGTCAGTTACGAATAACCTTTGTAGAGTCTATCTCCTGATGATGTTTAGCTTCTCATGCATGTCATGGATTTCCGCAAAGTAACGCCTGATTCTATCAATTATCTAATTGTGTTGTTAACTTGCAAGGAACGGAAGTAAATTTTAACAAAGATATAATTTATTGCTAAGCTAATTCTAACTGTTTGTATTAAGTTTGAATGAACTTTTCCAGTCACAAATAATTCCATAGTGATTCCATACTAACAGTTTTAACTGATGCTGTTATAATTTGGCAATGCTCCAAGAACAGTCAATTGCGAATATAATACATTAAGATTTGTTAAACGATCACTATTTAAAATTGTATGATTTGAAAGCATAAACAAATAACTAATTGTTTAAAATTATTTTTGTGACACCACTTCTCCCCCTAATTTTAAACAAACTAAAGGAGATATGGCGTTCAAAGACAATATAATTTTTTTATTGGCGCATCCTTCGTTTGTTACCGCAGAACTTTCGACTGGGTGCACCGATCTTGATGATTCTTGTATCTACTATTGTCCAATTTACTTTCACACACTTACTTAATGAATGTTTCACTCAAAAATCAGAGCACTCTCTCACTCTCTACAACGGATTATCCTTGTGAAAGAAGCCTTTAGTCCGTGGCTGTTTTTAATTATCATCAGACTAAAGTTCTTAATCTTCCAAGGGACAGATTTATAGCATGTGATATTTAATGTTTTCACATTTATAGATAAAATAATTATATATGGCGCAACAATAAACACTTATTGCTGCCTGGCAACGTTAATAGAAATGAAGATTCCAGCCTATAATATAATTTTCGTTGAACCATTTCCAGACGAAAATCCTACGATGTCCAGAGTATCTTTGTTCTGTAATGTATACGTGAGTGATATATAATTAACGAAAATAGACAAAATGTATAAAAACCAGATATTATCCCCCTATATTAATTAGAGGTAGCGCCATGCTTGTAGCCGAATTGGCCGGCGCGTCCGGGTATCAGTACCTCTTTCTCACATGAGATCGGCGTGAAGGTAACAGGTGACACGAACAATAGCCCAGTGTGGTTAAATATCGTATTATACAATTTAGAAATAATATATACCCGTGAGCTATAGAAGATCCATATATATTTTTAATTGGTACGCATCTTTGTCTGCGTGAGATGAATTAACGAAAAAAAGCAAAATATATGTATAAAAAATAGCTGTTAATCACTAGACTGAATTTTTTAAAAAAATTTGTGGTTAATTTTTTTTATTGATAAGGTTTAACAAAAAGTACAGATAATTTTTATATATTTATACTTGAAGCGAAAACTTTAGTTACCGTTATATACTTTTACTAGAAAAATTGCGCGGACGGAGGAGTATGAAATTTGGCACAATCACAGTTCATAGATAGATATATAAGAGGGTGTGCGAATGTTAATATATTCTTTTTATAATGTGCAATATTAATAAAATAAACTATTAAAATAAAACCACTTGCACACCAAACGATTAACAAAATTGACACACGCGTTTATTGGATGATGTTAAAGCGCAATCGTGACAACTGGATATTGTATTAATTGTCAAATTTTTAATTTTTCTGTAAATAGAAGTAAATGTGTATAGTGACTGAGTTTGCCAGTGCTGGAAAAAGGGGAAAAGGTTTGCCAATGCGTGTATAATACTAATAAACTGAAGAGTTTGTTTGCTTGCTTGAAGGCGCTAATCTCTGGAACTACTGGTCCGTTTTGAAAAATTCTTTCAGTGTCAGATAGCCCATTTATCGAGGTAGGCTATAGGCTATATATCATAACGTTAAAATTAAATCTTTTTTACTTAATATTACGCAAATGAAGTCGGCACACAGCTAGTATAATATATACATACAAATAAGTAAAAAATTAAATGTCATGTATATCATGACGCTAAAATTAAATCTATATTTTTTTTTAACTCAATTTGACGCTTACCAAGCCGCGGGCACAGCTAGTAGTATCATAAATCCATATAACTTCTATGATATTCAATAATTATTCACTTTAAATAAACGAAATTGATGCAAAGACGGTGTGGCTGCTATAAGAAAACTTATAACATATAAATAGGACTATCGCCATAGATTTGATTTGTATGCTAAATTAGTTTAACGTAACGTGTGTTCTGTTTTAAATGTAATCTTTGTACTTTTGTTACTATGTTACTGGCAAATAAAGACTTTTTTTATACTTTTTTTTATAACACGATTTTTATTATAACACGGCTTTTAAACGCACACGTATGTTATATCGGGATTGCCTGACTAGTTTCGAAACCGACCTGGGTCCTTCCTCATGAGCTCGCTACGAAGCCGTTTTATACTAATTATGAATTTCGCTCACGTCACTTCTGAGTCTAAGTTATAAAAAAAAAACTTACTTATTTACTGTTTAGTATTTGCAAGGGAAAGGAGTCTTCATACTGCTTGCTTGTTTCCCACTTTACTGACATAATTTCTTACTGGAGTAGGCTAGCAACCCAAAATACTTCTCATCAGAATAATGGAAACTCCTTGCAGTTTATATGTTGTAAGGGTTGTTAGAAAAATGTGTATATTTAGGAATATATGTCAAAAAAAAACGGAAGTGTTTCGATTTTTCTGATGAGAAGTATATTATTTAGAACGTATAAGAAGAACATTTCTAGACGCGCTTTCCAAACACGTCCGCATTTCGTATATTTGTGTACTATTGAATAGAATTTATTTATTTATAAATCGCGGTGTTGCGGTGAAAATTTTCGTCTCTTATCGGTGTCTATTTCTGGAGCGGGGTTCGCTTCCGCTTGATCAATATTTGGAACACGTCTTTGCCGAGTGCGATATGAATATTGATGTATAAAAGGCTGAGCCTATTTATGGTTATTGAATCAATAAATAGAAATAGTCATTTACAGGAAAACTGTCCTACTAATATTGTAAACGCGAAAGTTTGTACATGTGTGTAGAAATAATAAATATTCAATCCACAGATCATTGAAATAGTCTGTGATCTGTGATTCAACCCTTCAAATTAAATGTCAACTGTCAAAGCAAACATAATTAATATACGTCTGTCGGATCCGCTAGCAGTCTATATAAATAAAAAGTAATGTGTCTATGCGCAAACCTCGAGAAAGACTAGACCAATTAGGCCAATTTTATTTTCGTATGTTTCTAAAGGTACGCGGAAAGTTTTAATATGGAGAAAAAAAGTTTCAATAAAGTGCAAAAAGTTTTAATAAAGAGAAAAAATATAAAAATTGCGACAGAACGAGGTCTGTCCGGGCAGCTAGTTAATAATTAAAATGTTTTCTATATACATACTATGAATATATTAATAGACCCCGAAGACGTTAGCCTGCACGGACATTAAAAAAATAAATTTACAACTCAACGTATCGTATCTTAACCGATCCATATGTTCTTGTAAATAAATTCCAGGAACTTATACAAATCCAAAAAAATCTTTGGAATGGGTCCAGGAGGAGTAACAAAGACACAGGTATAATTCTGCTATATACATTATTTTATAAATATAATATTTATATAATAAATATACTAACACGCACTCAGGAGGATGCTTTGGTTGTTTGTTTGTTGAAGGCCATATTTACTATAAATACTGGCCAGTGTCAAACCATAGATGTTTTATCATCACATCTATGGTTTGTTCATTTTGCTTTTATAATTATTTCGTGTTCGTAATCAATAAGGCAAGGGTCTGAATATGGTAAATATTTATTTGTCATTACTCTATACATAACCGATCAAAAAGAACGCCTTTTCTGCTCAAACAAACCAAACAAAAACAGTGCAGTAATGTAGTTACTACTATTAATAAATAAGCAAGGGTAAGTTAATGTTTAATACCCTTTTACTTGCACATTCTATTACTTAGATAAATCTTTGTATTCAACAAGCAAACGCGGGAAAACTAGGAATAAATTCCGAGCCATAATTTATGAATGAGCTCGCCTTTGTGTGCTGTGCAGAGTTGAGATCTTAACTAATTGCCTAATTAACACCTCAAATTTCAGTCGACAGCTGAATTCTGCGGTTATTTATTGTGTATCTCGTATTAGTATGCTAAAATAGTATACACGACGCCATATTTCACTAAATACCTAATCCTAGATATTAGTAGTGTAATGTACTCTGTGGTGAGCGATTACCACAGAGTAAATTACATTACGCGTAATGTACTGTGTCAATGGCTTACCACAGAGTATATTTGTTACCTCTAGCAGATTTTTCAAAATATAGACAACCACTGCTTGACATAATATAAATAAATTTAAAAATGTTCAAATCTACTGGAAGACTAGAACAAACTATATAAAAGAGATTGTATAAATGGCAAAACGACATATATGTACTTAAAAATGAACTTGAATTAAGAATTACTCTTTGTTCTTAGTCAGATGATTACAAAAATAAATCACTTTTCTTCAAACACTAATAAAATTTTATGGTCATGGTGCCAAAAGTAATAGTAATCATTTCGCTTAGAGACTTCATAATATTTAAGAGCCAACGGAACTCTTGAAATTGGCCAAGTAATACGGTAGTTGATTTATTTGAAAGGGACACAACGCTCCCAAGAGTTGGAAAGTTCAATATTGACTCGCAAAATTGCTTTAAGCCGATAATATTAAATAGCTTGTTTCAAATGTCAACCTTACAGCACGCTGTTAGGGGCGAAATCGCTTCCGGTTGTTGTTTGAACGAGGTGTTGTTGGAGTCGCCGCGCTTATTGGCGTGTCCTCGACGCTTCCTTCCGGCCCGCTAGGACCAAAGAGTACACTAAAAATCTACTTTTATAGCTCTGTTGAATTATCTAAACAATATGTCTGCCAGTTTCTGAACGCGAAGCTATTGAAGAAATTAACTAATCATGCACAATTATTTTTGTTTATTGAAGAAATGATTTCGATTAAGTTACATTATATGTGTTATATCACTAGCTGAGCCCGCGACTTCGCGTAAAATTAGGTAAAAAAAATTTATTCAATTTTAGCGTGATGCTACATAGCCTTCCTCAATAAATGAGCTATCTAACACCGAAATGATTTTTAAAATCGGACCAGCAGTTCCGAAGATTAGCGCGTTCAAGTAAAGAAACAAACAAACTCTTCAGCTTTATATATTAGTATAAATTGGATCAAACTGAATATTTCTTAATTGTTAACATTAGCTTATAAATATTTTAATTTTTGATAATTTACCTAACGAAGTAAAAAAGAAGAGCTTGTCAAGACACGCTTATATAAAAGGGTACCGCATCTGACACGCTATAAACGTATTTGTTAAATAACTTCAAAAGTTTTTGTCCGATTTCGTTCAAAATAATTTTCCTAGTGTGTTTTAGCATGTTCTATCAACATGGTAAATTTCAAGTCTCCACGTCTAATAGTTTGGAAATGCTAGGCGGGGACCATCTTATGGGCAGATGGACGGACGGACGGACAGAGCGAAATTATAAGGGTTCCTTGTAGTACTACGGAACCCTAAGAATGGTTTTAAAACGTGACGAAAATTGAAGGTAATTTGGTACAACTAATACCGAGTGAAGACAGGTAAAGACCAAGTCACTATACCAATATATCATTGGCATTATAGAGTAAGATAAATAAATATAAATATATACAGGACTATATGACACACGGACGTCTGTTCCTAAGGTAGACAACTTAATGAAATATAGATTCTTTTAACCCAACGCTCTTACCAATTATATGAGTCTGTGTTTGTTTGTGTCATTTATAGTAAAGAATGTTTATGGAAATAAGATTTAAAAGGCACTGATTTGCTGATTTACACAAACATTACATTTTGCTATAAGATGGTGTCAAAGCGTGGTTATTACGGCCGTATGTACCTATAATAATTGTGAAATATAACAACGTGGTTGTAAAAAGAATTAAAATTTTGTAAATAATTTTAAATATGGTCGGCGTAAAGATTTGTGGTCGAATTTCGACAAGCTAGCGAACTCTAGTTTAAGAAAAATCTTTTACTACTGTCTCCTTTTGGCAACAATTTAATATACAGATGTAGCTGGCAGCTGAGTCAGTCTAAATAAACCTAAAAATTTTTAGTTAAATTATTTTAATTTAAACTATTTAAGCACAGTTTAGTTAGAGGTAGTAGCACGTTTGCGGTCTTTTCGGTCCGCAGCCGAATTGGGTCGGCGCGTCCGGATATACCTTTTTCTCACATGAGATCGGCGTGAGGTGGCGGCAATGCTGTCACGTCATGTGGTGGAAAGCCCTTTATTATTTTTTTCCCCATAGTACATAAAAAAACACAGTAGTATTTAAAAATTCTGCAATTTTTTCATACATACTTAGTTATCACTTATTTTTGTACTTTATACTGATACCGTAATAGTTCTATTACAAGATGGTTCAGAATTATCGATTACTAGCTGTGCCCGTGACTTCGGCCATTTAAAATTACGACAAAACAATTAGATATAATTTTAGCGTGATGATATATAGCGTTTAGCCTTCCTCGATAAATGGGCTATCTAATACTGTAGGAATTTTTCAAATTGGACCACTATGTCCCGAGATTAACGCGTTCAAGTTAACGAACGAATTCTTCAGCTTTATATATAAGTATAGATTTACGGGGTACGTGTATAAACGATTAACCATAAATTACTCTAAACATAAATTTACAGAAAGTTCCTTCTTAATATCCTCTAACATGTTACAAGAAGCCGTTGCATTCACTCCATTTACGGCGTTCCAGGACAAAAATAGGACACTCTTCAACGCTTTATGAGAAATCTTTTGAAGTTCGCCGTAAAGATTTGAACGTAAACTGACTTCTGGTTGTGCAAAAGTTCATGGTCGGCGGTTCACCTAAGTGACTACTTGGTTGAACAGCCTAGTCGTTTGCCCCAAAAGTGCCCTCGATTGACAAATAACAACTACACTACAAGCATTAATAAATCCCCTAGAAGACGGTAACGCACTTACAATTCCTGTGGTGCTGCAGGTGTCCATGGGCGACGCTGATCACCTGATCGCAGTTGATCCGTTTGCTCGTTTGCCCGCTTAACCTATAAAAAAAACGAAGGACGAATAAATTTGAACGATAGATTTTTAATTTGTTATTATCACACTCACTCCTGACTGTAAAAGACAACTAGAATTTTAAACATTCATAGAGTATCCGTGGAATTATTTTTTATCTGTATTAATAAGTGAATCAAAAACTTTTGGTGCCATTTTTTGAAAATTGCGTGGCCGGAGGAGTATGAACTTTGGCACAATTACAGTTTATACAGAGGATGGTGTACGAATGGAAATATTTTTATAAAATATGCATAATAAATATATTCATTATTAAAATGAAACCTCACGCACACCAGTGTCAAACGATTTACGCACTTTAATGGTTTAGTTTTAATGAATTGTTTACACAAATTCTACTTTTAAGTTACTAGTCTAGTTCTTCATTTGCTGACCCAGCAAAATCCTACTAACTTGAATTTTGCTGGTATACCCCTCGCTCCCACCTCTACCGGTAATATTAGGATTAATCACTACATAACTGATCAGAAAGGACGCCTTTTGTGCTTTGAACCAAAACAATGCAATAATAGTTTATGAAATTTCCTTACTGCACTGGTTTTCATTATTGCACTGTTTTTTATTTCCATATATATATATATAGTGGTTTAATGTCTCCCATTAAGTTTCATATAAACATAACAACAGACACTGGCTGAAAATAATAATCGACCGCATAAATTTAAAAAAAAAAAACAAACAAATGGGGTGCATTCTATACCATTATTAAACTTTGACACTACATATTTGCAAGAAAACTTTAAAAAAATGGAAACACAGCGATATGTAGTTGAAAGAAAAGTAGATTACGCACCTTGCTGAAGTGAGTAATTAATGCACACGTCTTAAATTAGTGCCCTCACAGTGCATTAATGATTCACTTTCCCCGGAGTTCCGATGTCGCGAGCGCAGCACTGCGTAGTAATTCTAGAACAGTTCTGCCGCGCCGGTGGGGAGGTAAGGCCAGTAATTACACACAGGGTGGTGTTCCGAACTCGTATAAGTTCTATTTACACCTATTATGCTGTGTTCCACGGCTCTTTGACAAAACTTGAGTTTGGACTTCTACTCCTCAGTTAATGACCAAGTTTGAGCATATTTATAAATAAAAAAAAAATCAGTCGCTAGCGGCGGAGTTTCTGAACTGATAAGACTTAAGAAAAGGGCATCTTCTTCATCTACACGGCCTTCTTCTCCACACTTAGGCGACCATTGTGCGTGAAAGAAAAGGGATACCCATTTCTCAAAGGCAGATATCTGCCAGCCTGCTGGTAGTTCAGTTATCTATCGGCATCCTTAGATACTTAACATGTTACTTGAACCGCCTACTGGCACTTTATTAAACAAAAAATACTATCAAACTGTTAGTCTACACTTTTTAAGATTACTAGAGACCTTTTTCTTATAAAACTATGATCCTACGTATTCAAATCGGGCACTTGTTTGGGACCTGTACATTAAGTTGTCTACCTTAGGAACAGACGTCCGTGTGTCATATAGTCCTGAATATATATATATATTATTTATTTTCTAAATATAGTGCATGATATAATTTTCGTAAACGGGCTATTGGCTAGATATATGTATGAACATGTACTCTACTGACTATTTGTCTGTTTATACCGGTTAATGTTCGAAACAGCTTTTAAGATTTCGACAGGACTTTCACAGGCAAATAGTTGATGTTACAAACAATATCATAGGCTTCTTTACTTTTAGAAAAACTATTTATTATGGTCCGCAAAAAAGTTAACAATGAATTAACGCGACGAATTCGTGGGTAACAATTTATTATAAATTAGATTAAACATTTCATAAATTAGTGTCAATTAATCATAGACATCACATATCTGTTACTACATTTTCCGTCAGATTAAAAAAAAAAAATAAGACAACGACATCGAATTCGTGATATTTTTATTGGTTCATAAAATATCACTTGTCCCTATTAATTATTTAGAGGCAATGTTATAAAAATGTCATAGAATTCCATTCAGTAATATAATTTATTGTTCATTACATGCAGTGGGCAGTGACCCTGCTTTCTGCTCCGGGGTCGTGGGTTCGATTCCCGCCTCGAGTTTGGGTGTATTATCTATAAGTATGTATTTATATATTTACAAAAAAAAAATATTTGTGTATAACAGGCGGCTGTTACCTATAACAGGCATTAAGTTGTCTACCTTAGGAACAGACGTCCGTGTGTCTTATAGTCCTATATATTTATTTATTATTTATTAATTAAGTTGAGGAGCAATTTCTATACTACGGGAGCAATATATTATAAATCATAGCAACCAAACTAAGGTATGTATATAACATACGTTAGTACGTAAATTTTTTTTAAACACTAATTATTATATGCAAACAACTTCAATTAACCTCAGCCCGAACAATAAATACTATACGTGGGAAAATACATAAGTTTAAACAAGATTAACATACATAATTAAGTTTTACACATTTGTAATTGGTTGTGGTTGTTTTTTAAACGTCAATATTTATTAGGACTGGCCCGTTGGCGCAGTGGGCAGTGACTCTGCCTTCTGCTCCGGGGTTGTGGGTTCGATTCCCGCCTCGAGTCTGGGTGGATAAATTATAGATTCTCAGATAACAATTATTACTATTATTATAGAAAATAATGAAATATAAGATCCAAAGGATGAGTCTCCTTGGATTTGGTCGTGGATTGGATTTGATAAATAATGATTTATTTTATATTTTTACTGTCTGTGTTTTGGTTTATGTCGAAATATCTTTTATCTCAAACACGTAGAGAGTTCTGAGTACATTCCATACAAATTGAGAAGCAATTAAATTTTAAAATACCGCAGAATTAGGTGCCCTTACCTTATTAAGAGTTTTTTGGCAGTAAAAATTCTACGTTGGATTTAAAAAAAATTGCTGGTGCCACACAGTAAAACCTTTTATTTGTACAATTAAAAAAAAAAGGCTGGCGAAATTCAGCAGAAAGTATTAATATGAGGTAACCTAAATGATATGAAAAGACCTGAGTTGTCATAGCAACCGATAGAGCCGGATGTTCGCTATCACCGGTATTATCATATTACAAGTATCTAAGTATTAAGTGACTTTTTGTTGACACTTTTTATCGATGACCACTGATGGGGATTATAGATTACTTTGTCGTTAAAGAGCCTGGGTCACAAGCCCCGAGCACTGCTATTGTTCCTTCCTCTGTAACGCGATGGACCCGACACCCGCACGGTGAATCCATGGAATGTTAAGAAATTCATCTCTTGCCATAGAGATATTCATAGGCATTTTACTTTAACCAGTACCATAAATAATAGGAATATAAGCTAAGTTGCACGTAAGAATAAGTATTTTGAGACATAATTAAAATCGTTCATTTTTATTTTTATTTTAGTATGAACTTAGCGACGTGGAGAGTATAGAACGCCCAAGAGAATGGAGAGCTGGATACCCAGACTCCGATGTCACACCTGATTATAGAATACCTCCCTACCCTCTAGATCCAAGGTGAGTAGTTAAATCTTATGGGCACACTTTCTTTCAATTTGCCAGAAATCGTTTTATAGCTCATTGTAACATTACGCTTTTTATTATTCGTACGACATATTGTTGAAGTTATCATCATCATGATTATCGTCGTCGTCATCATTATCATCATCATCATCATCATCATCATCATCATCATCACCATCCTAATATTGCTATATACAACATTAGGTGATGGTCCCTCGTTAGCCCGAACACGAATGGAGATAACAAAATGGCTATAGTTCGCACCACAGCTGTTGTATTTATAGCGATAGTTTTAAACCCTCTCGTTAAATAAATGTGGCTAATTAATACGTTAAGTTTATTAGCACTCGTATACTTTTATCTCTCTATATTTGACGCGTATACATACATGCTACATACGCGTATTTTTTTTAATTAATTATGAATTATTTGGTATGTATAAATGCTTTTCTATAAATAAATTAATATAAAGTTACTACGGTATAGAGCAAAAGTAGATAAAGTTTTTCGTGCAAAGTTCTTGGCGTTTTATTATATTTAATACACACATTCCCTAAATCTAACCTGATCTTAAGGTAGAGAAAAAAACATTATTACCGGGGGAAATCACTCATATACTATTAAGGTAAATGTTTGTAATATGATTGTATACTACTCCGTACCTCTATACTCCATATTACGACTGAACGCAAGCGTGACCCAGACGGCATTTTTGTAATCATCCATTAAAACCCTTGAAATAAATAAAAGAAAATATTGAAGAATAAACTTTAACATTTTACGGAAAAATTGTGCAAGGAACTAGTGAAACAGAGTTAACTCGTTTTGTTCTTTTTTGAAGTGGACTTTACTTTGGATAATAAATATTATTTTTGATATCAGTATACTGAATGAAAGACCCTTTATCCTTCAATTAAAGTGGTAGATTATTAGGTCAATATTATATACTAAATATATCAACATATTATGTTAGATAAGATATGTAGTTTAGTGTATGAATAACGCCGTCACAAACGCTTCGTGCAGCGGCGGACACGTTTTTGTCGTATAGAAATAGTGTAATGAGTGCAGTGTCGTGATTTCAGCCGTGAAAATGAGATTTAGAATCTCAATGAGGATAATCTTTTACACACTGACTACGTTGTGTATGTTAGTGTTCTTGTTTGTGTCTTTGAAAGACTTGCAGAAATCTAAAGACGAGGTGATCAATACAAGAATCAAAAATGTCGAGAGCGCAATAAGTGAAATACTTGCTAAACCGGACAAAAATAATGAGCCCAAGGATAATGCGGAACAGAAACTAAAATATATACTGCAATGGACGTCTACAAAAAACGTGCCGTTTGTATACATGGGCGAGGGTCAAAAAGGTTTCATAGACAGAAATTGTAGTTACACGAACTGTTTTGTCACAGGCGACAGAAAATACCTCGGTGATTACACCAAATTTGACCTAATCGCTTTTTCTGGACCGGAAGTTGTTCGCATGGTAGCACACAATCTACCCGATAGGAGATCGCCACATCAGAAATTCGTTTTCGCAAGCATAGAGTCTGCTGACAACTATCCCCTATGCTCAGATAAAGTTAACAATTTCTTCAACTGGACTTGGACTTATAGGTTGGAATCCGAAGCGAAGTGGGGCTACATAGTGGTGCGAGATGCAAACAATAAAATAATAGGCCCTAAAAAAGAGATGCATTGGCTAAAATTAGAGGAAATGGAGGCGGTCAGTGAGGAGTTTAAAGATAAATTAAAAAAGAAAACCAAAGCAGCAGCGTGGTTTGTGTCCAATTGCTACTCAAGGAGCGGTCGACAGAATTTTGCGAAGCAATTACAAGTTAGCCTAAAGAGATACAATTTGGAAGTTGATATTTACGGACGCTGTGGAACTCTGCAGTGCTCTCCAAACGATCAAGAGGAGTGTAGTAGAAAGATAGATAACGATTATTACTTTTATCTATCTTTTGAAAACTCTTTCGCTGAAGACTATGTTACGGAAAAACTGTTGTACCCTTTGAAAAATAATGCCGTGCCTATTGTATTTGGCGGTGCGAACTATACGAGGTAAACGATACTAAAAAATTCCAACGTATTTAGTCATAAATAACTATAGAAGTCTACGATAAGATTCCGCGATAGCTAAAAATTTCAATTATAATTTAATATTCTAACTGAGAAAATGAATTTCTATGTGAGTGAATTTAAAAATAATAACAAAATCGCCATACAATATTCGTTCATTGAATCATTTTATAACACAATATAAATGAAGTCCCGCAGAAACTATTAAATTTCGCATAAAACGTTTTTTTAGGATTAGGAATTGGCACCTTATAGAAGAAAATCTATACCACAAAGATTTTCAATAGAAGATCGTAAAAAACTTTATCATCGCACTTGAACCAGGACCTGAGACTTAACCTATGTCAAAGATTTATAATCAGTATGGTCGTATAGAAAGACTTATCAGTATGGTCCTATGCATTATTTGTAAAAAATTATATAGTCTTCTTGTAAATTATTTAAGACTTCTCTAATTCTTCAATGCAGATATAGTATTTATATTGCCTTGCATCATATATAAACTTTTTGGCTGAAGTACCACAGTTATTATGAAATTGCTTGAACTCAATTATTTTTCACTAGCGGACCCGGCAGATGCTGTCCTGCCTGCATTCTATTAACCTATAATATTGTTCTCGTTCCCGTTTCTTTTCCCTTTCCCGTTCCCGTTCCATAATTGTTCACTATTTGAGAGTTAATGGCTTATACATGAACGGTAGATATCCTGTACAATCCAATACAAGTAAGTAACTTGTTTTTGCAGCGCACGCCAGAATTTTCTCCTACTTACTTGACATTTATCGTTATATTTTGGACAATTCACACAATATCTTTATAATTTATAGCCTATGGTATTCTGATGTTATATAGTATATTATTGAAAAAAATATGTCTATTGTGAAGTTTTATTATAATACATTCAGTAGATTTTCTGTGAAAGAGCGTCAAACATACATCCATACGTCCATGTGTACAAACTTTCGTTTATAATCCTACTAGGATTAGTATTGGTTTTATCTCGAGTAATATTTCATATATATCTATAGTAGAGCCAATAATTTGTTTACTCGAGAACTGAATAAATAGGCATACATAGAAATAGCTGATAACAGTCTGGGACAGTCGATTATGCCATACCAATAGAATATCATATTGATTTCGTCTTTATTGAAGTGAATTTACCTTGTAATGAAAACAGGCTTCCCTGTAGCTATAAAATGCTTTAAAACCCTTGAATGCTTTATTTAATGTTCAGTGACTATTATATCTACTTCTCCCTAGCGTTATCCTCTATATCTAGTTACAGGATCTGTTTATATTGCAGAGGATACGGCTGTGTCTGTACTGACGTCATCCTCGGAACCCCCACGATCTCTACAACCTCACAACTAATATTTTATTCGTTTTATTTTTTATAAAAAGATTATTAGGAATACTTTTTAAGTATATCTAATATTCCCTTTTCCCCTCCTACTAAGCTTAAATTAAAAGCTTCTATTAGGAGTGGGTGCGACAATACCTCAACGCAGTGGGGCTTGAACCGGGTACCTTGCGGATTTCAGTTCATATCTTATACCGTTGAGCTATTGAGCCTCTGTTATCTAGATCTTATTCATATAAGCTTATTCATATGAACATTTAAGCCCATAACTTCCTATTAAACTATTTATAAAATTTGAAATGAAATGGTATGAAATGAGATGAAATGGGATGACATGGAATGAAATGAAATGAAATGGGATGAAATGGGATGAAATGTAATGAAAATGAATTAAAATCAAATGAAAATACCTTTATTCGGAGTCACACCAGAAAGATAGGTCACTAAAACTAAAAAAGCAATGAAATATAACTTAAACATTAAATTAAAGAAACATAAAAATGTATAATAACGGTTTATAATAAAAACTTGGTACACTAGTTTCAGGACATTGTCCAATTTCTCTCTGAAAATACTGATCTTAGAAAAAAAGTAAAAATAGAAAAATATTAATCTTTTAGCTTGATTAGTAAAAAATAATTATTAAAAATCAATATTTTTCTAGATAAACGCGAAAAACGTTCGAAGTCATTAATGCTTATGCAAGGTTTGACCTTGAAAATGGAGTTTGTGGATATTTTTTTTTTTATGTTACAAGGGGGCAGACGAGCAGGCAGTAGGACGAGAAGTTTGACATTATTGCACTAGCATTTATTAAAATGCCGTATACCTTACCCCTTAGGCTAGAAAAGGAAAAACTATTATTATAAAGTTTAAATTATTATAAAGAAAAAACTATTATTCCGTACGAGATTTCCCTTAAAAAACAGTTGATATAAGTATTTTTGTACACGAATATGTTATTTAGTAGTGTGTTATATCACTTCAAAGTACGTAAAAACCAAAACCAGTTATAATTTTTTTCTCAGTGCAAAATTCATGTACTCGTAGCAGCGTGGGGAAATAATGAAATCGGGGCTAATAACGTTTTGCCGGGCATAAATTAATCAACCTCGCATGCGAATTTAAAGGTAGGCGGGATAAAAATTATAGGGGAAAATTTTCTACGCCATTTTCTAGACTTCAGAAATTTTGAGTGGTTCTGAAATTTCATACAACGTTACCGCACTCTTTTGGATTCTAAGCAGAAGATGCGTAATTTGTAATCGGGTACCTTTATTCACAAAGTACACATTTGTTACTGATTTATTTGACTGGCCCGTTGGCGCAGTGGGCAGTGACCCTGCCTACTGCTTCGAGGGGCAATTCATTTAAACACCGACGCATCACGAGATTGACTCTACCTTTGTAGAGTTAGTAAAGATTACTTTTTTTGGTAAAAGTACTCTTATAATAAAACATTACTTATAAATCTTGAGATAAAAGAGGTAACCTCTAAGCTTCTCTACTCGCTAGTTAAAATCTTATCAAAACCGGATAAACGGGAAATTGTGTACACAAGAAATTGTCACTGGAATAGTGTTATTTCCTATGTAGGACTTTTCTGTATAGAAATGTACAGTTTCGAGAGTAAATTCGCGGTACAAAGCTACATAATTATAGCTAGGTCATTGTCATTAACGGTCCGTTAATGTCGTTATCTCCAATTATATACAAGAAGGTTATCTCTTTGCTCTGACCTTGTATAATTATCAAAATATCAGCTTAAAAGGTTACGACAGGGTAGTGGCAATGACCTGTTCATAAAATAAAAGCCATTCAAATTTTAATTTGATGTTACAATAGAATTAGGCATTATATTGCTAAAAGTCGCCAGCAGGTATCTTTCATATTTAATTTTAACGAAACAGGTCATATATATATACTAGCTGTGCCCCGCTACTCCGTCCGCGTGGGCCATCCTTATCACTTAGGAGTATGAAAAATAAATAGTAGCCGATTCTCAGAATAGATATTAGAACCTTTTGTTCTATAATCTGAGACTATTGACTTCTAAGGACCTTCAAAAGAGCAATCTCGTTTTGGAAAGACGATTTTCTCATCCATTAGTCCTCTGGTAGTAAAGTTGTATATTTCAAAGGCGATTTTATCATCTGCTAGCCCTCTGATAGGCAAGTTGTATATTTCAAAGGCGATTTCTTCATCTCCTGGAACTCCGGTAGTAAAGTTGTATATTTCAATGGTGATTTTTTCATCTCCCGCACTTCTGGTAGGAAAGTTGTATATTTCATAGGTGATGTTTTCATCTCCTGGACCTCTGGTAGTAAAGTTGTATCTCTCAAAGGCGATTATTTCGTCTGCTGGCCCTCTGGTAGGCAAATTGTATCTTGCAAAGTCGATTTTCTTATCTGCTGGTCCTCTGGTAAGCAAGTTGTATTTTTCAAGGCCATTTTTTCATCTGCGAGTTAGTAATAAAGATAGAGCCTCAATAGTTCAACGACCTTATTATGGAAATGTCAAGATCCTAATTAAGTTAACAGGCCGTGACTCGAATTGGAACACATTTTCTCTAGCTAAATTGATATTAGGTAACCTTCAATCTTGGAAACCTACACTTAATGAGGTACTTATAAGTTTTTTGTTATATAATTTAATTTTCTTTTCAATCTGGTCTAATACCTCATTGTATTGGTTAATAATTTCATTAGTGAAGATTAAGGACAAATCACAAAATCAGATACAAATCTTTAATGATGATTCAAACCTTTTATTAGATTAAATGACAAACCACCACTACAAGATTTGACAAATACCATTAACGGTACGTTTCAAAAATTTCTTGATTAGAATGGATATCTAAACTCGCGCTAGTAGGATCATACCAGATTTTGCTAGGCAGGGAACGAATTAGGGAAAACTAGCAGTGACGGTGAGTGTTGTGACCACTATAAAAAATAGAAATAATAATTTAAATAAATACATAGGTTGTCTATTCCTAAGGTAGATAACTGAATACCTGTTATAGGTAATAGGATGAATACTAGATTGTTTTTTTTAATATATAAAGTGAGCAAATTTTTTATTTTTATTTGTAATTGTTGCCATATTGATGAATCATTTTCGAATTTTGAGTTAACTCTGTTTAATAATACGTTTGTTACTGAATATTATACACTTTAAAATAGTTTTCACTATAAAATGTTACCTATGCTGTACCGTACGTTATATATTATAAATGAATTTTAAGTAAAAAATCTTTTTTTAAAGCTTTTAATGTATACCTAATACAAAATATATCATCAAGATGAATGAAATGAGTCCAAACTCAATGCCATTATATCGTTTTATAACGGAGTTCCTATGGCCTCCTTCCAGCTCCATCATCATATCAGTTCCATGTGTATATCATGTGTGACAAATTTCAACTCAATCAGTTGAAGATATCTGTTCCAAAATTGAGTTGTACGATTCCACCCAACAAACGTATGTTGCGAGTAAAATAAAAGCTTTAAAAAATTAAGGTGTATCACATAGACTCTTTGTGGTATAAACTGGCCTTTAAAATTTTATAATCTACGAGCCCGTCATGCGTCGCAATGCCGCGTTCCACTTATTATAAAATGGTTTGACCGAATCCGAAACCTCTGCGCATATCAATTTTACAAAGCTTCATCGGTGAATGTTAAAGAAAGAAATACGGGCCAAGCAACGTTAATAAAATTCTACAATTATTGATTACTATAATAACGCAAGATAAAGGTGTAGGTGTGAAATATCACTTTCATATGCATTGTTGTGTGGGTGTACATTGTACGTCGTCTTTTGTATTTATATTTTAAAAAAATCTATAATTATTGCTTTACAATAATAAAACAAGATGAACGTAAAAATCGTAACCGAAAATTTGTATGATGAAGACTCATAGTGAGTAATGTAGGTTACCAAAACAAATTCATAAGATCAGCAGTCAGCAACGTATGGCCCGCTAACCCTCTCTTTGTGACGCGACTGAAGATGGCAACGTTATTCTTATAAATTAATAATAATTACTATGCACGAGCTGAAAGTCTTATCTGATGCAATACAATTTCATTAAAACAACACAGTATGAACTTGAATTGAACGTTTTTAGTATCGCTTATAATGTTTTCCTACATAAATAAGTAACTGGACGCCTATTTCCGAATATTTATTTTACAAGGTTATACAATTGTGCAAAGCGTTATTAATTTTCCTGCAAAATATTCGTAAACACCGCTTCGATAAAAGATCAAATAACCTTTTGTTTATGACACTAGCTATCTATAAGTATACTCGCGTGCAATTAAATCAACTCCAGCCCAAGCGGAACATTGGTACAAAAACTGGTTTTTACGTAAAAAGGCTTTTTCTATTATCATGAAACTTTTTGAAAGCCCAATTATTATTCTCATAATACAGCAATTTTCAAATAAACGTGAAAAAAAGCCATTTTCCACAAATTCAATCTTTTATGTCAGTAAACCTTTTGAGTTGATTTAATTCCACGCAAGTGTACTAATAAATGCTACCTGATTGTAGGTAATTAATAAAATTAAATCGAAGTAACGTTTAGATATTGTTAGAAAATATGGCCACCAGTTGTTAGCACTGAGTCAGCCACTTCCGGATATTAATGTGTTGCCAGTAGTATAAGGTTGGCAACGCGCAAGCAATGGTGACAGCTTATCATCAAGCGGACTGCATGCATGTTTTCTACCTTATACTTATATAAAAACATAACTAAAAATGGAAATCACTAAAAAATCCAATATAATATAAGTAACAACGGAGACCTTTTAATGTTTTATACATCTACACCATTGTAACTTCTGGTCGTGCAGATGTCCATGGGCGCCGGTAGGCACTTCGGTGCCTGCTGCCTGCTCGTTTGCCCCCTTGTAAAGTCGCAGGTATGTATATATATGTATACATAACAAATACTACTGGTCCGATTTCAAAAATTGTTTCAGTTTTAGATAGCCTATTTATCGAGGAAGGCTTATGGGCTATCATCACACTAAAAATTTTTACCTAATTTAACGCAGATGGAGTAGCGACTAGTATAAAATATAATTGTGCCAAATTTTATACAATTAGTCCGCGCAAAATTCGAAAAATGTTATAGCAAGGTTTTCCTTCACGTCTTAGTAGAAATCCGATAACAAGGGATTTTTAGATACGGCCTAATTAAGAAGGGCAAATTTAATTTTCCACGGACGAAGTCGTGAGAAACACCTAGTATGTAGATAAAATTGATAGCATTAACCATTCTAGTTCTGATTTCTGATTCTGATGACTTTGATTCTGTTAATTATATCCTGAAAGGCTCTCAATTAGGCTTCACCATCAGCGTTGCCAACGAACACATCAAAGGAATCAATTTTCATACTTCAAACTTTAACCTTAAATAACTTTTTAAAAATTGAATTAAAAATACTTCAGAAACCTTTTTTGTACAGAAAAAAAGAAAGACAGTTACTTAGCAAAGTTGACATAGTTTTATATATGTACATTTGTATTTGCAATGCATGGACACCTGATGGAAAACAGCGCAACAGATAGAACCTATAAGCTAACATAAGTAGTAAATACTATATATCTAACTAGCTCTGTCCGCGATTTCGTACACATAAAATTAGATAAAAAAAATAGACTCGATTTTAGTGTGATGATAAATAGCCTATACCGTTCCTCTATAAATGGGGTATCTAACACTGAAAGAATTTTTCGATTCGGATCACTAGTTCCTGAGAAAAGCGCGTTCAAGCAAACAAACTCTTTAGCATTATATATTTGTATAGATTATAATGCTAACTAAAATTTCAAGTGTGAATGTAAGTTCGTTTGTCACGAGTTAATAGTTAAATAGTCAACTTTGGCCCGTCGGCGCAGTGGGCAGTGACCCTGCCTTCTGTTCCGGGGTCGTGGGTTCGATTCCCGCCTCGAGTCTGGGTGTATTATCGAATAACTTTGAAAATCCTGGAAGGAGGGGGCACTTTGCCGGCGGACAGACAGAGAAAAACTATTAGGGTTCCGTGTAGGAACCCTAAAAGTAATCATTATGCATTTAAATCACATAAATGTAAGTTGAAAAAACCTAACTAATTGTGAGCTACCAATATAGTAGCTGACTTTTTTATTTGGTAGTGTATTAAGTTCTATTTACGTTGAGCTCGGACTATTTTAGTTTCCCTCTTTTCATTTTGATTGATCCCTGTTTGTTACGGATTAGTGTACCACTAGTTCCTACGCAATCGAGGAATTAAAGATTTACGCATCAATTTGTTTCTGGGCCCGATACCATTCTGTTCCCGATTTAGAAGGTAGGGAATTCAATGCTATTTATTACCTACATAACCTAAAAATAAGATTTCTATCAGTTTCTCTTTAAATTGCTCGAGAGAGGTTAATACGGTCTGAGAGCCTAGCACAACCTTTTCGAACCAGTAAGTAAACTTTACTGAGGATGAAAATGTTCGTGGTAGGGCAACAACAGGCAAGTCTTAATTGCGTCACGCCTTTAATCAATGTAACACAGGCATTAAGTTGTCTACCTTAGGAACAGACGTCCGTGTGTCATATAGTCCTGTATATATTTATATTTATACTACAATATTTAGAGTAATCATTATATTGAATAAAAACTACAAGATATAGGAATACTAGGTATTAAGAAATTTGTCGTTTGTTGAGTCATTGAGATAACAACTTTTCTCGTATGATAAGATCCGTATTGGAGATAAACCTTCAGAAAAAGAATATCAATACTGCCGGTCCGAAGTAAATGTTAGGTTGGAGCGAGTTCCAATTATAACGCCCCCCTGTTTTGCCCTGTTTATATTTTTACTCTTAAATATATTTAAAATAATCGTATATTAAGAGTCATCCCTAGCCAAGGCGTCCCCTGAGACTTGGAGCGGCCGCTCCGATCGCCCTATGGTAGAGCCGTCCCTGAATATTACTGTCATAATTTGTGAATAATGTTGACAATAAAAATTCAATGCTTTAAAAAGTAACGTACTTAACTTTATTTTAAGTAATACATAAATATATAGGACATGATTGTAATTGATTTATTATTATTAATTTATTTAAATAAAAATAAACACTTGTTCCATATCCTGAGTATCAGTAAAGGAGGTGAAACCATGTTTAAACATCAATAAGTATTACGGCGCGAGGACTCAACCATTTCGACGCTCGTACTACAAGAACGAAGAGAGGTCAAGAGTTAAAGTGTAAATACTGGGACGGGGTGATAAATGGATGATCAATTTTAACAATAGTTTTTTAAAAACCTCTAACCTGGTCCATGTTTCGGAAGACACGTAAAACAGTGGGTCCCGATTAATGTGACTGAGTGATGTTAGTCGTGAGCGAATATTGTGGGGGTTCGTCAGACGGCATTCGGTCATCTTAACTCACGCCTCAGGCACATCTTTTGCGATTTAAGTGAACCCTGGTACTAGACTGGGATAACACTAGGTAGGAGAAGACTGCAAGAACCGGGGCCGGCCCTACTATAGGGCGAATGGAGCGGCCACTCCAGGCGCCGAGTCCCAGTGGGAGCCTCAGGTAGGGGCGACTCTTAATCTGCGATTATTTTAAATATATTTTACAAATATAAACAAGACAAGTATGGTGGGCACCATAACTGGATCTCGCTCCATCCTAAAATTTACCTCGGACCGGCACTAACAAGGACGTAAACCAGCGAAGCTTCTACATCACCTAATCGTTTTCCAATCCAATTTTTTTATTGACGACTTAATTTATGTCTTTGGTATATCTATACGTCGCAAACTAATAACAGTAACTGTAAAAACTGCTCATACTTTAATTTATATTTGCATTCAAATTGTTTATAAATTTGTTTCAAGGCTCATTATGTACGTAACTTACTTGTATACCCAAATGGTTAGTGGCTGACAGTTTGTAATAAGGAACCACTGTCGAATGTCGAACTTAGTGTCGTAGATCACCAGAGGATTTTCTAGAACATTGAAAAAATTGTAGTCATTATAATTGAAAATTAAGTTGACTTTGA
The DNA here is from genome assembly GCA_024363005.1 of Charaxes varanes. NCBI lineage: Eukaryota > Metazoa > Arthropoda > Insecta > Lepidoptera > Nymphalidae > Charaxes > Charaxes varanes. Next base: position 649,670 of record JANCMC010017835.1, read on the forward strand.
AATTTAATGTATGTATTACTAAAGTTTTCTAATTTCAGCTGAGTTTAATCCATTTCGTGCCGGAGCCAGACATAGCTTCATTTGAATGATCATGTAGTATGGCCGGGGACTTTGTGTAACTGTACAAAGTTTTACAGAACTTTGTAGACTTCAAGGACAAAAATGTACAAATACTTTGAGCTATGCCCAGGCATTTGTACATTTTTGGCTCCGGTATCAGACAAACAACAACAGTTTATCTTATTGAGCATAAAATTATATTTTTGTTAAGTAGGCTTAAGTTGTTAGATGTAGTTTTGTTTTATGTCTGAATAAAGTTATTCTATTCCATTCTATTCCACTCTATTCCACTCTATTCCATTCCATTTTATTCTAAATAAAGTTACCTATGTATTTCTGTACTACGTATCTTGTTTTTGGCGCTGGTATATTGATAAGACCTATAATGTCTTTAATGTTGTTCATAAGTTGTATCCCTTTGCCCCGACATTTATTTCCGGGCTTAACTATCCATATATTGAATACACCGTCAATATCAATTTGCGGCCAAAACTTTGTCACAGTGGCCAATACTTTTGCTCCTTTCCTTTCCAATTGTCTGTAATGGAATTTTTTACAATCCAATAACATTATTATTGACAATCGAAAACCAAGACAATGCGGTAGATACAATCAAATTCACTAATTGTTTTCAAATGACGCAATTGATAAGCGTGATCTATTATTGCCACTTAGGTAATCACCGTTATAATAAATTTGCAATAACAATCAATAAATAGGTATTTGTAATGTGAAGCACAATCTTGAAGCCACTTTTTAAATCTAATATCTTTAAACGAGCAATTCTTGTATATAAACTTCTCATTAGATAAATCGAAACACTTTCGTTTTTTTTTTGACATATGTTCCTAAATATATACTTTATTTATTTTTCTGATAACTCGTACAAAACATAAACTTGCAAGTTGTTCTCATTTTTCTGATGAGCAATATATATATAATTTGAAATTCGGAAACGGCTCCAACGATTTTAATGAAATTTAATATGTAAGGAATTTCGGGGGCGATTGCGAACGAAACGCTGCGTTAACCGAGCTGAAGTTCGGTCATTCAGGTACTTATGTATAATATTTGCAGACTGCGTGCGAATCGTAAAATTTTAACAATCTACTTTTGTCTATAAACAAATAAATACATAGGACTATTTGATACACGGACGTCTGTTACTAAGGTAGACAACCTAATGACTGCGTTATAGGTAACAGACGTCTGTTATACAAAAATATATTTTTTTTGTACAAATATATAAACACACACATATATTACTATCAGATAACCCTTAACTTCTTTAAATATCTCGTGATTAATGTATTCCTTATATGTCTATAAGTACCATATGAGTAATAATTCTTACTTTATATTTATATTTTTGTCCTCAATCAATTTGGAATTTTCGTGCACCAAAAGATAATGATGTGTTAAAAATTGGTCCCATTCGTGTTCCCATACGTGTTGCATTTGATCTTCAGTATCGTCAATATCTTTATGAGTATTAAAAGAAACATATTCGTTCAGTCGGGTTATAGCAAATTCAATGGCTGTGAGTGGCACTTTGCCTTGATTCTTCACCAGCGCTTGTTCTCCTTTTTTATGCAACGAGTTTGACAGCCATTTAAGAACACTAATACAAGCTGTTATTCTAAAATCGTCTATAAATTCTTCTAGGCTGTCTGAGCTGTGTATATTATAGCACCGTGGAAATTTTGTTAAGGCCACACCAGGTTCCGTATGCCAATGCATTTGGGTTAAAGAGCTGGTCAAACCTTCTTTTGTAGTGAAAGAGGATCTGCAAAATCTATCAAAGAGTATAAGAAGGAATATATGAAATACATGGTTATAAAGTTTACTTCTATAGTAACAACAATATGCGCGAACCTGCTTATAACAACTTCTTTATTACTAAGAAGCCAATCGTATTTGTCTCGTTTGGTAGTCCATAGAAAATCGACTGAGTGATGTTCCATAAATTTGTAAAGTATCATTCTTTCAACTTTCGAAAGCTCTTTTCCTGTAACTCTCTTTGGGTCAACGTGATTTGGCGGATGGCGAACCTAGCGAAATAAGTTGAGCAAATATTAATTACAAAAGTAATAATGAAAATTATAATTTTTAATAATAAAGTATATCTATCTATCTTCTAGACAAAGGTATTTCGTTGACCTTCTTGGCACAGAAAGGAAAATTAGGTATTTCCAATAAACTTTTTAGCTGGGTCAATTTAGGAAGTAGCCTTTTGTGTACCGAAACTTGGCAATAGATTTATATATCTCAATTAGCAGCACCATACTATGGAGTTATAATTGGGCGCTGCTAATTAAATCGTACTACTAAGTGATTTAGTCAATCGTTTTACTGTGTGTTATGAAGATAAAGCTTTTATTATAATTAGTTGATAGAATCAGGCGTTACTTTGCGGAAATCTATGACATGCATGAAATACTAAATTACATGAAATACTAAATCCACTTCGGAAAATCAGTGTATTGCTGTGCTTTGGTGGTGAATTCGGTAGTGTAGCTTGCAGCATTGCAACAATTTTCTCTAATATTCAGTGACGGATTTAAGTAAAGTACTTTAGTATTTTATGCACCTTTCCTTATAATATTATAATATTTCCTTGAAACTTTATAAAATGTGAAGTGGCGGCAATGCTGTCACGCCAAGTGATGGTGTTATTGTCGCGTTTCGTTCTGTTTGTGAGTGTTTCTGGTGGTGCAGATGATGAACCGTCTGCCCGTTTGCCCGTTGTTATATAATAAAAAGACAATTAATAAAACCTTAAGAATTTACCTTGTGCGACTCGTATTTCTCAACCCAACCTCTTTCGATAAGCGCCCGGCGCACTGCAGGGAATCCACCGCCTTTAATCATGAAGACTTTTCTTTCCCTCATTGCCGTATCTGCAATCCTTTTCAGCTCATTCCATCTCTCGTTGCTGACCCAACTTTTATACTGTTTAAGTTGTTCTATAGAAGATGTGTCGGCTTAAATAAAATAGTGATGATTAAACAACATTGTTATCTGCGAGTAAAGACTAAATTTATTTTTTATGTGAAAAATTCTAAATGCACGTAGGGCATTTTTGAGATGAGGACCAAGTAAGGCGATCAGTCGTCTTTACTTACGTTGACAATGTTCGTGTTAGACCCACAGGACGGAAATCTTAACTGTATTAGGCTTTTAATCAATGCTTATGCAACCCGCGTGGCGCCTAAGAAGGGTCCACTGTGGGCCTAGAATTTATTCCTAACATTTTATTCCTAAGTAACACCGACTCATCGACTTAGACTTTACAGATGCGTTGTTGGCCTTTAAGAAAGTAGTAGGTACGCTCTTTTCTTAAAGGTCCTCATATTTTCGATTCACTCCTAATTATGAAAATTAAAAGCCCAGTGGAATCGGCATTAAATCAACCATTAAAATAAAATTTTACCAAATAATATGTCCATATTTTTGGATGTTATTTAATATTCACTGACGGCTGAAGATCTTTAATACCATAAAAAATTATAATAAAATTACAAAATATTCTAAAATATAATCAACTAAATCGTCATTATTATATGCAATAAATACTGCGTTTGCCTGAACTAATGTAGGACGTTAATGTTTTAATATAACTGAATGTCACGCGCTTTTCAGCTCACGGTGCAAGATGATAACCCCCTAGGATTTCCAAACTATTACATGTGGAGACTTGAAAGTTTCAAAAAAATCATTAGGAAAATTATTTTGAGAGCAATCTAATATAATCTCTTAAAGTTATTTGACAAACACCTTTATCGCGTATCAGATACGGAACCCGTCTATAGAAGCCATTCTCTCCTAGCCATTTTATTTTAGATAACAAGAGGCAAACGGGTAGGCGGTTCACCAGAGTGACTACCTATGCCTGTGGACAATTACACAACCAGAAGATTCGTAGATGCGTTGCTGGCCTTTGAGGAATGAGTATACCCTTTCCTTGAAGGTCCGTGTACGAAGTAAATCAAAACACTATACACTTGGTATCCACAGTCATAACCAATTTTAGGGTATGATATACTTTGCTGACTGATATCCATCAAGTGAGTTACTTGTTCACCTGACATAAAAACGTGAGATTAAATTAAAAGTGGCAACATAAAACATGTCAAGACCTTCTTAAACCAGCAGGGTTCCGTATCTGATACGCGATAAAGGTATTTGTTAAATAACTAAAGAATTTATTGTTCGGTTTCGCCCAAAATAAAACTTTTAAGAAACCTTACACCCTAATAATCTGAACCTATTGAAAAATCCGTTCTTAGTGGATGTCTACTAAATATAAACTATTTCGTTGATAAATTTCATCGTTGTACGTCCCGCAGTTTTGAGATTTTGTGTTAGGTGACCTTTCGCTTTTATATACTTAGGTATACATACCTACAACAAGCGCCAACGATCTATAAACATGTCTTTAGTAACAAGTTAACTATTAGATATATATAGTATAAACGACCTTGTAAGTTATGGTGGGAAAACAGATTTATTCTTTGGCGGTTCACCTGAATGATCACCGACGCCTATGGACATCTGCACCACAAGAACGGCTGCAAACGTGTTGCCGGCCTTTGAAGAATTAGTGTGCTCTTTTCTCGATCGTCCCTAAGTTGTATCGGTTCTGAAATACAGATCCTGGTTGTACAAAGATGTTGTACGAGGCAGGAAGTTCCTCCAAGAAGGTACATTTACAACAGAATAATATTAACGTCAGAAACGTATATTTATAAGCAAAATATCGTATGTTTATTATTATTTGTAGATTGTTAATATTTATGTGGCGTAGTGGACGTAGACTCGCGCAGATTCTACCTTCAGATTTTAGAGTTTGGTAGGGTTCCAGGGGTGACATCAGACGGCAGTCGGTCATCTTAACTCACTCCTCAGCCGCATCCACTGCAATCTAAGTGGACTCTGTTACTAGACCGGGATAACGCTAAGAAAAAGAAGATTTAATTTTGTATTTTACTTTTACTTCAGGATAGATAAGTAATAAATAGTAACTTGAGATCTACACCGTTATAAAATCTAAACCTTAATAGGTCAACCGTAAAAGACGATGTTTGCAAGGCAATAGCACCTAGTGACTTTTAGAAAAGGAGCATAAACGTTTCTCAAAGGCTGGCGACGATGCGATCATCAGCGAGCCTCCTGTTATCGCAGTTAAATAAAATAAAAATAGCCTTTTTTTCTACTAACACCTACTTGTACAAATTTTATAAAGTTTTAAATCTAAACAAAAATATTTTAACTAAATGACTATATTTAAATTACACTTGAAAGTCAAGTTTTAGTAGTCGCCTCTGCGGTGTAGGCCTCTCCTAAACGTTTCCACATATCTCTGTCTTCAAATTAAAATTACAAATAATTATTCATTTAAATTAATTTATTGGGGTGGATGGCCCTGGATCTCAGCAGACAGAGCTCACAGTATGGGGCGCGCCAAGAGGCAGGTGGTTTCCGAATGCTGCGACAAACCTTGTACCGTAGATGAACTGATGACCTACTGCAGTTATTGATGTTATGTTATAGAAGTCGTCGAATTTTGGTGCTAATTTGAGATAAATAATATACTATTAAATAAAATTTTTGAAAGCATTTACTTCATTTTTATTTTTGATTTCAGCTCCAAAAATTATCGTATATATTATTATCCTCATCATTCACAGCCCTTTTTATCCCATGGCTGGATATAGGCCTCTCTTCTTCTTCTTCTTAGCGTTGTCCCGGTATATGACCAGGGTCCGCTTAACCGGTCTTACGCCTCCACTTTGCCCGATCTTGTGCATCCCGTAATGTTAGTCTATTGGCTCTCATATGCTCCTTTACCACATCCATCCACCGCTTCAATGGCCGACCGCGAGGCCTAGTCCCTTCCTCGATATGATTAAGGCACTTTACACCGATGTAGTTCAGTCCGTACCTTATACCGTTGAGCTATTGAGGCTCTAATATTATCTTCTAATATTCATTCAAAAATTCAATTTAAGACTTCAAAAAATAGATTGCTACCAGAAATCTGTAGTAGTCGCTAATGTCGTTTTCGATAGTTCAGAATACTTCAAATAAATTGTTTCATAGAACATACGGCCAGTTTCACGTTTTAAGGAAAAGACGTAAAGGAGATTGGTTAACTGGCTGATAGAAGACAAGCTAAAATGGAACACGTAAAAAGACAACGTCTGCTGGGTCCGCTAGTGTTAAATAAATAAACATATCAATCACAATTTTTTTTTTATGTTACAAGGAGCAAACGAGCAGGCAGCAGGCACTTAGGTGCCTGCTGCCGACGCCCATGGACATCTGCACGACCAGAAGGCTAGCAGATGCGTTGCCGGCCTTTAATGACGTGTTTAGGACACCGGGAAGTCTCACAAACCGAACGAAACGCAACAATACCATCACTTGACGTGACAGCATTGTCGCCACTTCACGCCGATCTGATGTAAGAACGGGCCACTTTCCTCCGCGGTACCAGATTGTTTCGAATTCGTCAACGCCGGGCTTTCGTCACGTCCACACCCAACACAACCTTAAAATAATTATAAAATTGTAACAAAAAAAGAAACCTACTTTCAATTATCAGAACTGGAAGAAATTGACATGGGCCCCACGTGGGAAGCACCGGCTTTCAAATAAAAAACGAATTATTAAAATCGGTTCATCCAGTCGAAAGTTCCGAGATAACGGACAGGAAAACAAAAATGCTGTCGAATTTAGAACGTTCCCCTTCTTGGAGTCGGTTGATAAATAACTGCAGGGGCAACACAAACAGGCCATACTCTAAAGTTGAATAGTAGTCCTTTCTTTACTTCCCATCTACCTTTATATCCTTTTTCTCCATCCCTTTCCCTTGCTCCTGTCTTTCCAATTAGAGGTAGCGCCACGCTTGTGGCCGAAATGGACCGTAGCCTCTGGGTACCAGTACCTCTTTCTCACATGAGATCAGCGTGACATACGAGCGCCGCAATATACTATCATTGTGTTTCTGAATTATACAATTAATTTACATCTAAACTATGGTGAAATAGGTATAAAAAATAGCGAAATTCGTTCGCGTGATTTCATTGGTTTTGTTAAATTTTGAGGGATTTTATTTTTTAGTGCGAAACCCTAATTATTTTTCTTAACCTGAAGTAGCCTCCTTTACTCATTGGAACTGTACCTTACAGCCAGTTAAAGTCCTTTCGAAATCGGTTAGGACGTTTTAGAGATTACCCGGAACAAACAAAATGACAAAAAAAATTGACTCTGCTGGTCATAGGCGTTATATAACAAGGGACTGACGAAGGGGTGGTTCACTTAAGTGGCTACCGACGCCCATGGACCACTGTAATACCAGAAGGCACGCAGCTGCCAGCCTTTGAGGAATGAGGATGCTCTTTTCTTGAAGATCCCAAGTGGTATCGTTTGTTCGGTTCGGAAATATTGGAGCTAATTCCACAAAGGGTTTGAGTATATATGTATATGAGATATGTGGTTAATGCTGTTGATTACATAGAGAGGAAGTCGTGGCCTAATCAGTGGTCGGCATTTAAGACGATCGCGAAGTTAAGTTGCTCTGGCTGCGACCGGGTGATAGATGGGTGACCCATTCTAGCACTGGTTTATATTTAAAGCACTTCGGTGCCTGCTGCCTGCTCGTCTGCCCCCTTGTAAAAAAAAAAAGACTTGCATCCTACCGAGTTACCTCAGTTCGTAAGATTCGTTTTATGCCCATTGAAATATCGGAACGCCACGTGTTTCCTCTGCGGAGGTAACCTCTAGGCGGCCCTTTAGCGAAATAGGTGCTGAGTTTAAAACACTTGCAAAAGTATACTGGAAAATTATATCCGTGACCAATTTGTGTCCGGCTAAGCTAACTAATTCATGCGTTCAAGAATAATCAAGAAGCTTTATCAATGTAAATAAAAGCGATCGAACGAATGTTGCAAAACTGTTTTTTAGGCACCAGGCACCTAAGTGCCTACCGACGCCCATGGACATCTGCACAACCAGAAGGCAAGCAGATGCGTTGCCGGTCTTTAATGACGAGTTTAGGCCACCAGGAAGTCTCACAAACCGAAAGAATCGCGACGGCAATACCATCACTTGACGTGACAGCATTTCCGCCACTTCACGCCGATCTCATGTGAGAAAGAGGTGAAACTGGAGAAAGGCTCGAATTATTCTGCTAATTTTTTTCAGGTTGCGGGTTCGATTCCTTCTTCGAGTCTGGGTGTGTAAATGTTTATATATTTCTACAAAAAATATATTACTGTATAACAGGCGCCTGTTACTTATAACACTGGCATTAAATTGTCTACCTTACGAACAGACGTCGGTGTGTCCTATAGTCCTGTATATATTTATTTATTGTAACTGTATATAGCTTTCTCCATTCCCTTAACTTATTTATTCGACATCATGCAGAGGTGACAATCCATTTAATCTCTGTCAAAACACTAACTAAAACTGCTGTACTTTATTAAAAAATTAATAACATCCAGTCGAAAATAGAATGAACAGTTGGTCGCCAACACGAAGAACAACTGAAAGGTGTTATGCAATAACATACCACACACACAGTTTATTTTGTGAAGAAAAAATATTTTAACGGTTACATATACATTACGTTAAGGTATAAAACAATATTTTGCTATACTCAATTTTCGAGATACTTTATTGATAAAATTTTTAGGATTGATTTCGACTTTGACAAGGAGCTACTGGTTTTATTGATAAATACGCGAATTCACATTTGGTTAAACCTGGTTTTACGTGCCTTCCGAAACACGGAGGAGATCGGATATCAAATATAAACCAGTGCTAGAATGGGTCACCCATCTATTACCTGGTCGCAGCCAGAGCAACTTAACTTAGCGATCGACTCAAATGCCGACCACTGATTAGGCCACGACCTTCTCGCCGATTTTTTCAATGTAAACAATGTAAAAGTCAGGCAGTGTAGCTAGAACCACCAATGCGCTTGAAGCGGACGCTCCAGGGGAGGTTAAAATGATCTTAAATTAACATTACCATTTTTATCGTTTTGCACCTAATATACGTAATCCAATAGAACTCCGACGCTTTATTGAGGCCAGAATTAGCATCACAGCCTCCTCTACTAAGTATTTAAAAATTTGAAAGAAAAAATTAGGTAATAATGTACAATTTCTGTTCTCAAAAAGTTATGATAGTATTGAAATAACTTTACATAATATTGTATCTATGTAACCATAATATTTAATTTTTTCGGTTACCTACAAGGACTACATTTACATTTGAGTAATATACCTGTGTACTGTAAATATATGGTATTGACGCACTTTTCCTTTAAGAACAAGAGCAAATAACGTCAAGGGTTTTTTTAGGGTTAGTGTGATTCAAAGATAAACATATCTCGGCTATGTGATTTGATATCTCAGACTTAAATAAGGATAAATATGGGCAAGATGTGATTTATATGGGTAATATTATTATTATCTCAAAAAAAAATTCAAATTGCTTTTTAAAAATATTGTTCGAAATTCGAATTAGTTCCGCGAGCGTCAGCATACAGTCTAATGTTGTAAAATAATAAGTACACTAGGTCATAAGCTGTATGCCGCACGCTCGTTGCCTTTTTATGTATAGATGAAGATAATGAAAAATTGTAAGAGATTTGGCGGGAATTGAGAACATGTCAACATGTTGCTGTTTTCGTAAATATTTTATATATTATTTAAATGATAAATAAGGATCCGCTAAGTATTAGTACATACAAATATTATGACTAATAGGTACACACATTTTATCTAACTACTGTTTATTATGTCAGTTATAATGGGAAAGCTGTTCGATATATCTCGTAATCTATAATTCGTGAGAAATAAATGCATTTTCTGTCTTTCTTTCTACATAAACTTTTAGGAAATCTCACTATAGAAACTCTCAGTTATTTAATATCGAGAGGGAAACAATACCTCAAACACAAAATCGAATTGGACCGCATAGTATTTTAGTCCTTATATATTCAAAGTTAAAAACCATATTTGTACCTTTGCATAAATATATTGGAATTATCTTTACAGGGGCATGGCGCTCGCCGGAAGCCTGGCCTTCCTTCTGTTGCTGTCCGGTAAGTCTCGTCTTTTGTTACATTGTGCCCCATTACGGGGCATTTTAGTTTTAAACTGAATACCGACCGGGGCTCTACTTTCAAACCGCTTGTTAAATGGGGCTGCTACGTTGCAAGTCTATTTGTTTGTTGCAAACACTTTGCGGATTAAAACTTTGCCAATAGTGGGCTATTAAACGACTTTCTGTTCGTATCGATTGAGGCTTTGTACGTTGGTACGTATTACCAGTATTGGTTTATATAATTACAGACTTGAGATTGGTTTATACAGTTACGCTTTACGCTTTGGTATGAACCAAGCACCTCACGAAGGTAAATCCCACCTTTTACCTTCTGTCTCCAGCTATGGAGGTTTCAAGGGACGCAGATTTTTTATACATCTCAACTTTGAATTATCTTTCAAAATGGAATTACTTCGTCAAAAGCTTAAGCAGATAGCTTACGCACTCGATCACGGACGCGCGTACGGACGGTCATATCGGAGGGCTATAAGAGCTTTCGAGATGCAAAGAGCTTTTAGTTCCTGCCTAAGCTTTTTGCTGTGACCAAAATTTATAAAATACATATTATATACACATCTATAGTTGCTGCTACATTCTGTTATCAAGTATGTTATAATGACGTTTTATTTGTATGGGTACCTACGAGCCTTTTGGCTGCTGCTAATTTGCTTCTTGTTTTACATAGAAGAGTCAAAATTCCTGGTAAATTAACTTTGTGACTTACCATCTTTAACTGACCCGTTGGTGCAGTTTGGCAGTGCCCTCCGCTCCGGGGATTATGAGTTCAATTCCCGCCTAGAGCCTGGGATTATATATATATTAGTATGTATTTATATATTGAAAAAGAAATATATTTGTGTACCTGTCGCCAGTTACCTATAACGCAGATATTAAATTACCTATCTTAGGAACAGACGACCTTGTGTTTAAAGTCCTACGTATTTATTTTATTTTATTACTGAAGTACGCAAGAAACATTTTAAATTTCATTCTTACTTAATACGGTAAACAACCTGCCTGTTTGAATATTTGAAAAAAAAAAATATTCCATGGTTTTTGTAAGCGATGTCAGGGTTTTAAGTAAAGTATGTCAACTGCCACTAGTCGGTTTACATACTCGACCACGATCCTCGCGCGGGCTTTGTCATTAGGGGGTTCTGAGAGCCATTGTAGTTTGAAGACTGTTCGTGCTTGCTTATATTAACTTCGATTTGTGTACTGAAACTGTTCTTATGTTTTATTGTTCGTCATTTACCTATATTTGTCCGTATATGTATTTCTATCTCTTTGTGTGTCTTTAAGTGAGTATTTATACCTCTTTGTCTCCGTTTGTATCTGTTTATCCGACTCTGTGTCTCTCTGTTAAGTGTCTCTTTTTGTTTGAAGACTCTTCGTAGTTGCTTGTATTAACTTCGATTTGTGTACCGAAACTGTGCTTATGTTCTATTGTTCGTCATTTATCTATTTTATCCGCCTATGAATTTCTATCACTTTAAGTCAACAGAGAATAGAAAGTATAGAAAATAGAAGAAATTCATACATTACAAATATATATATTACAAGTTTTTTCCCGCGACTTCGTTCGCTTAAAATGGCCTCTATCAGAGATAGAATTCCTTAATTTGGCACTATCGGGAAATCCGCTCTTAGCGAAAATTTACTAACTAACAGAAATCTACCGTCTTGTCAAATTTCGTCTTTGTACCTTTCACGGTTTTGATCACCTATCACTTTTACATATATAGATTTAGAAATTGACTGAGTGGTCTGATGAATATAAGTAACTTTAATCCAGATAAATTGATGCAGCGTTATATTTTCCAAGACTGTAACTGTAATCAAAAGTTTGCTTTGTTATTAGTTCGTAAAGTTAAAAGTTAAGGCTTCAAAGGTATAGCTAGCTCAAGTCATGTTTTATTGTAAAAGATCTTTTAGAACCTCTTTATATAAAATAACTTCTGTTCTCTTATTTCTTAATTATATGCAAGACTTTTTTCTCCCAAATAATAAGTAATATTGTATGAAATTTCATTACTGCACTGATTTTCATTAATGCACTGTTTTTTATTTTGATATAAATTTACCATAGAGGTTTAATGTCTCCCATTAAATGTCATATATACATATATTTGCATTGGGTAAAAAGATACTAGCTTAAAATAATAACCGACTGAATGGAAACCGAAAAAGAAAACGGCGCGCATTCTATACCATTGTAAAACTTTGATACTTCATATTTAGCAATAAAAGTTTTAAAAATGGAAATAGACAGCGATGTATTTGAAAGAAAAGTAGATTATGCAACATGCTGAAACAAGTAATTAATGCACTCGTGATATTTAAGTGCCCTCGCATTCACTTGGCACCAACATAATGCTCGTGCAATAATGACTCACTTTGGGCATCATGCAATTACCTACTATTTAATTCAATCAGTTTCATGTCAGTAAAGCTGAATTTACATCTCGTTTTCAGATTTCAGATTGCCTTTGAATTGTCAAATCAGTTTGTTGTTCCGCATAGATGTTTTCAAACGTGTCGGTGACATAAACAAATTGAATTCACAACCCGACAGAACAATGTAGGTATAGGGAAACATCGATTTAACTGTGCACAGTAGGTATCCAGTGGTATGGATTAAATTTACCAAAACCGCAACAAATTCATCAATTTCGATTTATAGTCCGACCTCCGGCGAACCACCTGCGCCGTACTGACATGACCTATAATTTACTGGGTATTATACTTTGTCGCATCATTATTTTCGTCTGTTGAGGTCGTGGCCTAACCGGTGGTCGGCATTTGAGTCGATCGCCAGGTTAAGTTGCTCTTGCTGCGACCGGGTGACCCATTCTAGCAATATCTGGTAGATATCCGACCTCCTCCGTGTTTTGGAAGGCACGTAAAACTGTGGGACCCGATTAATGACACTTTGTGATATTAGTCGTAAGGTTGTAGAGATCGTGGGGGTTCCGAGGATGGCGTCAGATGACAATCGGTTATCTTAACTCGCCCCACAGCCGCATCCTCTACAATCTAAGCGGACCCTTGTATTTAACCGGGATAACGCTAGGAAGAAGAAGAAGAAGAATGATGTTCATATGTAAATCTATACATATACAATACGAGCTATTTCCCTAGACTCGTAAAATTGTCCGAGCCCTAAAACCTCTTTAACATGACCCTATTAAAACACATTTTCTCAGGGGATGTTTACTAAAGCAGTTTGAGGACTTTTCCCAAAGACGCATATTGTTGTTTTTTTTTTCTTCTCGAGGTTGTTGTTTGCATTCTAATGAGTGAAATGTTATTATCAATATATGAATGTTTTCTTTACATTAATGTTTTATGTAACGCTGTTGATTACTTATAAACAAAGCCACTAAGGCGGTCACTGCGCGATCACCCATCCGCTTCTAACCTATGAGATGAGAATGTCAGCCGTTCCCGTCGGAATATCACTCATTCCGCGCGAAACGTAACTCTGTTGCGGATAAGTCAAAAGCAGACCCATTACGCAAGCCCGTTGCGTAGTTAGGCAACGGACTGTAATACAGTTTTAGGCTTCTATACCTACAAAAAGAAAATAGGAATCTTTAATGGATCACTTCGTTGTCCAACTGTCTGTCTGTCAATACCTTGAAATCAATACTAAATACTGAAATCTGCGGTCTCTTGAAGTTGTAAAAAAATCAACCCTCTAAATATGCACACTTAAAAAATATGGCTGGTTATATCACATTTCCTATACCTTTGCAAAGGGAACCAAGACCTACAGGGTACCTTCCGTTCTCCTAGAATAATAAAATTTGGCAAGTAGCTATATCTTAAAGTACAAATGAAAAAAAATATCCAAAAACCGTAAATTTGTATTACTATTACAAAAAAAATTCGGTGAACTTGTCAAATTAGAAGAAATCATCGAAAATGATTGTAAGTCTTAAAACAACCTTTTAAAGTATTATGTGATGTTACGGAACCCTTCGAGTCTCACTCGCACTTGTGCGGTTTATTATCAATAAATAGTGTGATTCAAGAGAGAGACTTTGTAATATATAGTAGAAATCGCTGGCTGGTGAAAATTCGCTCACCAACCTTTTTACATACAATTACATATATTGTTTTAATCAAAGAAAAATAAAATTTGACAATTACTATGAAGCCGGAGCCAGACATAGCTTCATTTAAATGGTCATTTGAATGATCATGTGGTGTAGCCGGGGACTTTGTATAACTGCACAAAGTTTTGTAGAACTTCGTTCACTTCAACGACAAAAGTGTACAAACACTTTGAGCTATGCCTGGCTCCGGTATAACATACGGTTGTCACGATTACGCTTTGACATCGTCCAATACATGTGTGTGTAAATGGTGTAAATATCTTCGCATCGGTGTGAGTGTGGTATAACTTTACTAATTTAATACATTGTGTTTAGAATGATAGATAAATCTAAATGATAAAAAGATTCGTAATGATACTTTTGAACAATTTATCGCATCAGTGGATACGGAAAAAATGTTTCTCTAACTAGGTATTAGCAAATCTTTTCAGCGATTCAGAGAAAAAACTGTCTTCGGTTTGTATAGATTTATTTACAAACGACTTGCGTTTTTGTTAAATGCCGTAATTAAAGTTATCAATACAACTGCAGCAATATTAACTGACTTTCGAAAACAGCAGGAACTGTATGATTTTATTTCAATGAACAGGCGTCGTAAGATCCATATGTACATATTTAAAGATAATAAGGATTTATAGAAGCGAAAAAAATAAAGTAATAAATAACACATCAATTAAATTAAATAAAGTATTAGAAATGCTCTATGGTATGCCAATAGTGTTCACGGCGATAGTCCAGCGAAGTCGGAGTTTGAACCAAGCGCCATAGGGATTGCCTTACGGAATAACTTTAATAATAGCCGCAACAAAAAAATTAAAATTCTTGCAATTGAAAGAAATCATTGCATCTAATGCAGACGAAGGTTCATATATAACAAATGAAAAAAATAATAATAAAAAACAAAGTAACCTTTTCTCTAAATCCCGGTGCAACTACCCTCTGTTTCAAATTGGTTTCGCCGTCCAGATTGCACGTGTCCAGATAGCAGATTCCCATGGGGTTCGAAGAGTGCAGGAGTACCATATCGGCTGGCACCGCCTCGTTGTTTGAGAGGTGTATCAGATCTCCCACTCGCACATCTCTCCATTTCACTCGTACATATCTTTCAACTGATCTGAAAAAAATATGTATTCATTTAAACTTAACTTTAAAAAAAAAGCGTTAGTCTGATATGAATAACTAGAATTAGAGACCATTGGCTGGTTGAAATTTGCCCACGAATGTTTAGACTTGCGTTCTATATGCTTATTTATAGCATACAATTTTTTTCTTTCTTTATTTGGTTAGAGGCTTTTATAAATTTATGTATATGCCAGCCTCGTATTTAAACATACACGTCTGAACAAAAGGTTAAAACATATATTGTAATTGAATCATATCAAAAATTTAACTCTATAACATTGTTAAATTTGACAAATAATATATGTACGGCCGTCACGACTACGTTTTGACACAATCTTATAGTAAAATGTATAAATGTGTGTATAAATCGATTGGCATTGGTGTGCGCGAGGTTTCATTTTATTAGTTTAATGTATTTATAATGCATATTTTATCAAAATCATAGCATTTGCACAACATCCTCTAGATAAACTATAGTTGTGCCAAATTTCATATTCTTCCGTTCTCGCAATTTTTTGTAAAATTGTACCAAAAGTTTTCTATTCACAAATTAATATGCAGGGCAACCCCGATTTGACAAATCGAAGGGGGAACAAGAAAATACTCGTTATATCAAGTAATTCGTTAAACTGAGGTTCATTTTCTCTTATAGACAATTCAAGGATATTATGAAGAATTTGTTAAATCGAGGAAGTCGTTATATTGAGGTACGTTATATTAAGGTTGCGCTGTATATAGACAAGTTAAAGTTAAATATTTCAATGTTCTTAATGCACAAAAAATGTATGTGGTAAATAATACTTATGTTGAAAAAACACGTAAGTAATGATTCAAGCTCAAAGAACTAATGGAAGTTTCCCGTTAGTTTTAATTTCGCGAGGGCTTTTAGGAAGATTAACTACTGTCTGCCCAGTTTTATTCGTTCCTTTGTATATTTAAAGAAACAAAACGATATAGGGTAGAGTACACATAGAGTCCAAATTTTAAAACGTGCCACGAGCTCTGTTTTTTCAATTAAAAAGGGCACACGGACGAGCGGTTTATCTAAGTGATTACCGACGCCTGAGGACATGGACATGACAACCACCAAGAGGCTCCCAGATGCGCTGCCGGCCTTTAAGGCGAGTTTTACACCACCGGCAGTTCTCTTAAATCGAATGAAACGCGTCAACAATACCATCACTTCTCGTGACAGCATTGCCGCCACTTCATTCCGATCTTATATTAGAAAGAGGTACTGGTGCCCGGACTCGCCGGCCCAATTCGGCTGCAGACCAAATGAACTGCAAGTGTGACGTTACAACTAATTAAGAATATTATAATATTGGGAATACTTTAATATTCTTCTTTAAAAGAACTTGTGGAGTGTATATTAAGAGTGTAATAATTTTCTATGTAAAATTATACAATATATTAAAAACATAAAACTTAATGGATGCGGTGAACAACCTTAATCCGTTGACTCGTACGAAATAAGTCAATTCAAAGAACTAATGGGCAATCCCCGTTGGTCCCAATTTCGCAAGTTGTTTTGAGAACATTGATCGCTCTATATCTGGCTTGTTTTTGTGTGTTTCTTTATATTTAACATATCAACAAACCATTTTTGGTGGGAGATCAGCCTGAGAGAATATTATTAGAGCATTGAAGATTCCTCGTGTCTTGTAAAGTGAGTTTGAAGCGTATTGTAAAAAAAGACTTATTAAATACAGTGTTTAAAATAAATCTATATACTCATTAAAAAAACTAATAGTAAGTTAGGTCTTTCTCTTTATACTCAAGATGGAGGGAGAGTTGGCCGCATAGAAAATAGTTTTATAATCTGTGAATATATCTATGGAATGTTTTTAAAAATGACGTTAGTTCAAAATTGGAAATAGAATAGAGGTGTGAAGTAAGGGTGTAAAATTTAATTAATTAAAAAGCTGTGGAGTAAATAACGCATTAAATGCCCTCCAATCCCACAAATCATATAGCATATGAATCTTGAAGAATTTCGTATACCTTTCAAGGCATTCGGATTATAGATAAAGATATTGTAAATTAGACACAATAAAAGCTTGAGTTTACAATGATGTTAATCGTCCTTAATCTTGAATGTTTGTTATCTTTGGGCAAAATTTGGCTTGCATTTGATCTTGGCCTGAATTCACGCCGCGTTATTAGACTGCTCCGAATACCATTGTAAACATTTTCCCAAATAATTATGCGGGTGCTTAATATGCTAATTGCAACAAAAGAACAGGCAATTTTAATGTAAAAGCAGTGACGTCTTTAAAAACAATGGGCAAATGATTTTAAATTAGAGGTAGCGCCACGCTTATATCTGAATTGGGCCGGCGCGTCCGGTTATCAGTACCTCTTTGTCATATGAGATCAGCGTGAAGTGGCTGCAATGTTGTCACGTCAAGTGATGGTGTTGTTGTCGCGTTTCGTTCGGTTTGTGAATTAATGACACTGAGTTATATTAGTTGTGAGATTGTAGTTTTGGAGTTCCGGGGATGACGACAGACAGCAGTCGGTCATCTTATATCGCCCTACGGCCACATCCTCTGCAATTTGAGCGGATCTCGGTACTAGACCAGGATAACGTTAGGTAGAAGAGATTAGCTGATGAATGTATTTCATTAAAAAGCGGGAAAATGTCTACGAAGTAAGCAAGCCTCATTATTTGATGACTAGGAAAAAGCATGCCTTAGAAATAAGTTATAATAAATTAAGTTTGTGTGGGCTGACACTATTCACTTATGAAATTTTATCGTACAAATCTTGAAAGCCGATCTTTAATCGTTATCATTGCAAAATAAATGTTAATATTTGAAGGTCACATCCATGCTTGACCTTTGAAATACGTATTAGATCAAAGTTTTCAGACTACGTTTAGCATTTATATAAAAAAAAGATACGAACTTTATTAAATTAGTTTCGAATAATTTTGAATATGAATTAGTTTAGTCATCCGAAACTTATTCTAATTAAAACTAATGCTATAGATATTTTGCGAAATCTGTATATTTAAATTGAAATTGGGCTTTACTTCTTATTAGTTATAATTACGTACTATTTATAATTTAAATAATGTAATTTAAGTAATTTGAAATTCCACCCTCATCACCTCGATGTCCTAAAGTCAACAACTGTACCTGTAACGGACACGTTGGTGTCTTCTTCGGGTGTTATTGATGGGGACCCCTCTATAATTAGACAATATTTTTATAATGAGAAAACGAATAAGTATTGTGTATTCTCTTTGTTCAAGGCACTGACAAACACTATACACCTGTCCGTTAATAGAGGTCATGTTTTCTTACCCTTAGGATCAAGTACGATATCTCTTGGTTTGTCTATTCTCTCCCAAGCTAACAGTGTCCTCATGGTACCATTCGCGTTTGCTACCTCGATCCTGTTGGTACCGGCATCAGTCCAGTACAACTTGTCCGTGAGCCAATCGTAAGCGAGACCAGCTGGTGAAACTAAAATAAACCAAAGGACAAGGATCGTACATCTTTAGTTGTATTTGTTATCTTTTAAATATCTAATGTTATTAAAATATTCGCGAATATTTTTGTTTGAAAATCCGTAGAATATAAATAAGAGAGTTATTTTATAATATGTTTATGATGATTTATGTGTTTTTTGTAGTCAAAGTATAAAGTATTGCCGCAGTATTTTTGGACGCAGTGTTTGTTACATGTGTTAAAAATTTTAAAATAGAAACTTTGCTCCCACTAATATTGTCTATGTATAACATCATATTAATTTTTTTCGAAAAATAATAAGTACCAAATATAAAAAAAAGTTGACTGTCTATAAAGTCGGCTTACGGACAATAATTTTAAACCCCGAACGATTAGGTTGATCGTGCCTCTCAATGTATTGTACCGCGCTCCCACTTTCACGTTTGGCTCAGGCGGAACGTGACAGTGACGCATGCTTTTTGATGCGTGCAGCCGGCGTTCATAGATTTATAAGAAGTTATCACCAAATGAAAATGCTGGACACATTTTTTCACTTACTTAAATTTGACCCAACGATGACAGTTTGATGAGATCCGTTTAAGAAAGCTTTATTTATAGTGTCTTTTTCAACGTCCGTCCAAAATATGGAGTTGGTGTTGTGATCCCAGTCCAGGGCTACAGCTGACTTGATATTTTCCACTGGAATTACCTAAACAACAGTATTCAAAAGTATAGAAATTATTAACAAGAGCCTCCTTGAAAGTCTATTTAGAAACGAAGTTCCTTGCGCTATACAATAATAAATAAATTATAAGATAAGTATGTAGAATTTTGGGACCAAATACACTTCTACCCTTCCCCCTCCATCTCATTGTAAAAAGAGTCTACAGACATGTTTTAAGGTAAAGTTGCCTTGAAGAACTTTCTACCTACAAGAATCGCAGTTAATTTCCAAGTCAAAAAGTTATCAGATTTATTTTAGAGCCACGCCTCTAATTCTACACGTCGTAACTACACTGACTCTACACCTTAACCAAAATATTTGGCTCTCTCTCGTGACCCAGATACGTACCATGTCCAGCGAATCGATTTGTTTCCGTGGATTTAGCTGCTTTAGTCGAATGTCCTTGCGGCGAGCGTAGAGTAGCAACTTTTCAGGTGTTTGCTCACAGGTACGACTGAAATTATTATTAAAAATGAACAACTGGTGAAATATTAATTGGCATGTGCGTTGGTCTCGCGTCTAGTTCTTTAAGTATTTTAAAAACTGTTGTACGTTTCCAAAATAAAATAAACATATATGTATTTTATTTCCAATATATCCATAATATCTTCAATGGAAGAATAATTAGAGAAACTATAAAAATTAAAAAAAAAAAAACAATTTTAACGTGATTCTTATATCATCATATTGATACGAGTTTTGATGAAATCCTTCAAACTGTGTTTCTTTTAGTAATAAAAATGTTTTTCGAAATTGTATTTCACTTTTGGACTTCTTCTTTATATGTAATTGATGATGAGATGAGAGACATGACGTCATTTCCACGTCCCTATATCTTAGGCGATGGATCCTGTGATAGTAATATATCTATTGTATAATTTTATATATCTATCTATCTGATTTTAATAGTCCACTGGTCATAAGTCTTCCTTTCTTTCTGCCACTCTCCTCTATCTTTAGCAACTTACTTCCAGCCATTTCCTGCCACTCTTTTAATGTCGTCAACCCATCGTACAACCGGTCCACTCAGATTTATCCGACTCAATCTTGGTCACTACTCAGTAGCTTGAGTAAACCACCCTCCATCACTGCATCACGCCATATGTCCCGCCCAGCCCCATTTGAGTTTAAACACATAAAAAGTACAATTTTCTATATGAACACCATAAAATGCATATTGATTACCCGTCATAGTTGAGGTTGAAACCAATGGGACAGCGACAAGAGTGGCCGCCCGCACTAGGGAGGCACAAATGCGTGCAGCCGCCATTATGCGCGCCGCAACGGTTCTTATACGTACGGATTTGACGCAGTGGGTGAAAACTAAAAAAATAACAAGATTATTCATAACCGTTAATAGTTACAGAATAACAATAGGCCTAAACCTGACCTGACTGTTAAAGGGACGATGTCTAATGACGCTAGCTTAAAAAGTAAGAAAACAATAGTAATAGATTGGAAAATGCACAGTGCACGCCTCATATTTTCTAAATATGACGAGCTATCAGCTATGCAAGCCGCCAATATTCAACTAGTTGGTATGCCCAGCTGAAATTTAGCTTATCGTTTATTATAAATAAACGATACCGAATTGCACACCCATTCATGTAACAACGCACCGTAATGCTGAAGCTAATAAAAAACATACACGTGAAAAGTTGACTGTTTCGAACATGATCGTGCCAGATCCACACACTCAGACCTCCGAACGTCCTAGAAACTATTTTTTAATCAGTCTTTTCTTATACTAAATAAAATAAATATCATCCCGAAGTATCATATGTGTTAAAACACAACTTTCATTTTATTCTGTAATTTATATTTATCAAAGGAATAGATTGATTTTTAGTTCACGAAATTGCTCGAATTTTATAGAGTGAGACTAGAGACCATAACTAGTACAAACGTGTACCTACATAGGATTAGATTTTCAGATTATGTCATATGGTAATACAGGTTGTCAATTACTTTAAAGAACACAGTAATCTTAGACACTTATTTTATTCCTTCCTTTCTTTAACCTGGTGATAATTACGGCTGGACATGAGGTCTCGTCCATAGAGTTCCACAATGATCAATCTTGCTCCCTATGTTCTATAAATAATAATATATGTATAAAATGTACATCGTGTACTTGCCTTCGTATATCCATAGGGACATGCAGACTGACATGTACCGTCTGTATACCCATGCCGGTCTTCTTGTTGACCGTGGAAATACTCTTAGTGTGCCAGTCTGTCCAATAAATCGCGTCCTCGAAGAGCGTCAGAGCGAACGGATGTGGAAGACCTTTGTTCGTTATCTAGGAATATACATTATCTTTAATTTGTATATTAACACTAGCGAACCCGGCAGCTGTTGTCTTACCGTTTTCAGCATGCTCTATTAACATGAAAAATTTCAAGTCTCTACGTCTTATAATTTGGAAATACTGGGGGGGGGGGCAACTTATGGGCTGACAGACGGACGGTCGGAAAGAGCGAAATTATAAGGGTTCCTTGTTCCTAAAAAATCCTATCCATTAGACCAGTAATCCAGACCTGTTGTTTAATTAGAAACAATATTTCTTAACTTCATCCAACCGAGAATCGTATCTTTAATCTCAATCGGTTTACATCAGTGGCAATCAAAACTGTCTGTTAAGTATGGATTAAAATCGCGTGACGATCATATCAGCGTTTCACATTGACAATTTACATCGCTAAAAAGTCAACATCCACATAAGTACTTGACAAATACGACACGATCACGCTCCAATTCAATTTAACAGGTATAAATTAAAAGATACTTCTGAAAATTTTGTAATCACTCGAAAGCGAAATTATGTTCATACACACGCCACACAATTTCACCTCCACCCAATTTATTTAAATATAATTTAGATGTTGCAGGGCGGACTGGTGAAATTTGAACAGAGGGTGGGCTTATAACATTTTTAATCCTTTATTAAACAAATCCATCTTTGCCGAAAAAAAAACCATCGATTGACCGTAGAATCGGTTTAAGGGACGATAATTTTATTATCGTGCCTCTATATTGCTTCTTCCGCGCTCTCGCGTACACACTCGGCTCAAGCGGAACGTGACAATGAGTCATGTTTTTTCGGACGTGAAGCCGACCTTTATCAAATATCAAGTCAAAAATCATAGCCGATATCGATTTATGTTTATTATACGCACTTGAGGGGATACATCCGCAGGCCCTTGTCCATGCCGGGCGTGTAGGACAGGAAGGCAGCGAGCGCGGTCTCGAACACGAGGCCGAAGTTGAGCGCCCAGTTGCGCATGCCCTGGTGCACGATGGAGTTGCGGCGCGTCTTGCAGATGATGAGGTCGGCCCACTGCACCACCACGATGGACACGAAGAAGGCCGTGTGACACGTGAATTCCAACGCCTTGCGGTCGCGGTAGGTCTGGTAGTATAAACGCGATTAGTACAGAAAGAAGCGCATAATCTACAAAGACGTAAAAAAATATTTCGTATAAAACTCAGATAACTGTGATTCCTTTGCGGTGGTTGAGCATATCGACCTTCGCTCCCACCTTTTATTCTTCGCCGAAACTTTCCACCACCTTGGTGTGCCCTTCCCACATTTAGCAACTAAGTTTTGATAAAAGGTAGTATTGACGTTTCGTTTGACGTTCGTTTTCAAACGTAATAATGAGTAAAACTGTCGAGATTGTTCGTGCTAGGCCCTCTGATGCGACTTCAAGAAAATGGCATATGGGCAAGGTAGCGCCACACTCGCAAGTGCTTCTGTTCCGTAGCCGAACTGTGTTGTGTTGTGGTGAACGAAAGTGGTTTGGCGCGTTCGAAAAATTGTGTTTTTTTCATAGGTATTGTTTGTAGACAATTATAAATAAAATAAATATAAAGGACTATATACGATATGTTCATATATCTAGATAGAAAGATATGCAAACGAATGCTTAGTGCATACTCATCTTAGTTTTTTTTTTTTATATTACAAGGGGGCAGACGAGCAGGCAGCAGGTACCGAAGTGCCTACCGGCTCCCATGGACATCTGCACGACCAGAAGGCCAGCAGATGCGCTGCCGGCCCTTAATGACGACGGACGGACTAAATATATAATTGTATACGCAAATGTATAATGACGCTTTTATCCCGACTTACATGTTTGTAACGCTCTACTGTGAAGTTGGGAATTTCGGGATACTACAATTTACGTGGGAGGGATCGGTTTATCTGTTTACTGGCCATGGAAACCACAATAAAGAGACTTGTATGCCACTCGACGGTTCGAAAAGAAAACAGATAAAACGTAATAAAGGGAATATAATGTGTAATTATACAAAAGTTCTGTCATAACATACCATGAATCGCAATGAGGCGTGTGCATTAAAATTCATATTATAATATTATGCAGTGGGACGTCGATGACAGTGGGACCTGCAATTTCAGGACCATTTGGGACCGTCCATATACAATTACGTTCATGTCCCACTGTGTCCCGTGATGTTAAATATTTTATTTGTTTATTATTATTATTAATATATATGTTTAAAAAGAGAGGCAATTCATTTGACAAATAACACTCAAGGACAACTGCACTACTAGAACGTTCGCAGAAGCAACGCATTCTTTGCTGGTCTTTAAGAAATGGGTTTGCTTAAATATTTAAAATTGAACTTGCAAGAGCACTTAGACCTCCTCAACCTGGACCTTTCGAAAAATCCGAAATCCGTTCTTAGCGGATGCCCCCCTTATAACAAAAAAAAAACCTCTTTAATTTGCTGGTATAATAAACTACAAAGAGAATCTCAAACAAATCCTAGATACAATAGACGCGCTGCGATCTAGTTTTGGATTTTAAGTATTCTGGAAATCTCGTTTCTTACTGCAACAGTAATGGATGCGATGATACCAATGAGGTTGAGATTCCAACGTGGCATAAATATTATAGTCCCCTTCGTTAAGCATAGTCCGCTCCGTTAAACTATCGCTCCATAGTTACGATGCAAATATGTCAACAAGAAATCTTTAATTAAAAGTCTTATAAATCAAGTTCAACCGGCTAATAAAATTACTACGGCTGTAACACGTTTAACTGAGACATAACGACATTTTTATAGAAACAGATGGCGCTATACGGAGGGTGGAGGAAGACAGTAGAAACTCTGAAAATCACCATACAAAGTAACTCACGCTATCAAAGTTTCTATGTACGCTCACGATACAGTCCTCCGATCAGATCCACTACAGGTACGCGACCTCGGACAATCCTAGTTGCCATTTTCAATCCTACTATAACATCCGTGGTAGTACTATCCGCATCCTTCTTCCCCTTTAATACCTTTACATTCTTTTACTCCATCCCTTCCTTTACTCCTATCTATTTATCTACTTAGAGGTAGTGACACCAAGCGCGCCAACCAGCCGTAATGGGCCGGCACGGCTGTGTACCAGTACCTCTTTTTAATTTAAGATTATGTGAAGGGACAGCAGTACTGTCACGTCAATTGATAGTATTTTTGTCGCGTTTCGTTCGGTATGTGAGAGTTCCCGGTGGGCTAAACTCCTTTTTAAAGGCCGACATCTGCGAGCCTTCAGGCGGTATTTTGGCGATGACCCGCCTACTAGATTGCCTCTTGTAACATAAGAAAAACTTTAAATGCAATTCATAAATTTTCAAACGAAAGGTCGAATAACAGTAACAAATATATATATATATATATATCAATATATATACATATGAGTCTATTAAAAAAGGTAATTACGCATTTTGGTTACTTTTCCCAATATGTACAAGATATCCCAGCAATACTACCTGTGTTCTATTGTGAACACCCTCTCCGAAGATACAGTGCCACGTACAAGTTAGTGCAAGCGAGATAGCAGTGCGTTAGAGTCGCGGGGCGTTACTGTAGCGGAAAGGACATCACGAAGCCAAAACAGTGTCTAGTGTGGTTTCACAGGCGTAGTAGTGAGAGCGCCTGGAACGGACGCACCGGCGCGGGCGGTCGAGAAATCGGTCACCCACAAAGCGTTCGTTAATAAGCAGGGTCACGTACCCTGGTACGTGTTATCGGAATAACTTCCGTACCGCACCAAAACAACTAGCATACCTAATAATATTATTTGTATTCTTGAATTTACAAAGAATTGTACCCTCTAAATTGTATAAAACAACTTATTTCCGGCAACGCATCTGCAGTCCCTCTGGTGTTGCAGTTGTCCATGGGCGTCGGTAGTTACTTGGGTGAAAACCGGTTGCTCGTTTGCCCCTTATTATATAAAAAAAAAAAAAAAAAAAAAAAAAAAAAAAAAAACCACAAAAGAGGGGAAGACCACCCGTGTACACCCCCGACGTTTTGTTAATCTTAACTTAATTTAAACTGTGGACGTTGAAATGGCAAGATGTCATTAATTTGTACGGATGTGGATGCGGATGCGGATGTGGATGCGGATGCGGATGCGGATGCGGATACGGATACGGATACGGATACGGATACGGATTCATATACAGATATATTGCATAAACGATATGTGTACAAAATTGGTTGTTGGATTTTTTTGTAAGGTATTTATTTTTTTATTTTAGAAAGATACTTAGGGTTCCGCACAAACAAATGAAAAACCACCAAACTTATGTGAAGTCGCGGCGTACAGTTAGTTTTAAATAATTCTGAAACATCATGTCTAATTGATCCATTTACAAACGTTTATAGCGTACCGCATTCTTTCCACACGTGTCAACGGAACAGAGCCATAACTGATAATCCCTTTTATTGGTTATTTCGTTAACAAACATCAGGTTTATAATTAATACCCGACCAGATAATGTGGGTGTCGATTCTACGCGGACCACTTTCGTGGGCAGGTGATACGCATATATTAGCCGTTGAACGGCTTCTAAGGTGTCTTGACAAACATAGAAAACTAGCGTGTACGGTATCTCGGATGTTCATATGTAAGTTTTCTACACAGGCTCAATTTCAAATGTAGTTCCTAATCAAGAGTTTATACAATAGTAAATATTTAGAATCTTTGTGTGGGTTTTTTAGATTTATAATAACGAACCTGTCATTTATACTTTAAATAAAAGCAATTATGAAAACCGTTTACAATCAGCGTAGATATAAGGGGTCGTCCATAAATTGCGTCACACACGAATTTTACGATTTTTAAGCCCCTTACCCCTCCCTGTCACACTTTCTATTCCCCCTCCCCCTTAGTGTGAGGTCACATGTTTTCCAATTTTATGCAGGTATTTTTTAAAATAAAAACAGAACAGCAGTTTTAAATGTTTTTTTAATTTTTTTTTGAATCTTTGTAATTTGGCATGTGACGTCACAAAGCTTTTGACTCTCCTGGGATTGTCACACAATGTCACTTTTATTGACCCCCCCCCCCCCTCTTAACGAGTGGCGGAATTTATGGACGACCCCTATTATTACATTATTATATCGACACCTCCCCCGTAAATTGTTGTAACCCCAAACTCCCAACTTCACAGTAATCTGCATTTCATCAGTGTCAACCATCCCAGGAAACTGCCCGTACGCTCATCTCTTACGCGAATTTCCTTCAATTACTAAACCGTCTATGCGGGACCTGCTCTCAGCGTGGTAGAGCACCACATAGAGACCACGGGCGGCCCCGTTACAAGCAAGGCAAGGAGATTGGCCCCAGAGAAGTTAGCTGCGGTGAAGGAGGAATTCCGCCGTATGATAGAAGAAGGAATCTGTCAACCTTCAAAAAGTCCTTGGTCGAGCCCGCTTCATGTGGTTTCCAAGAAGGATGGAACGCTTCGAGTATGTGGAGACTACAGAGCGTTGAATGATAAAACGGTCCCCGACAGGTACAGTGTACCCAACTTGATGGACTTTACCGCACATTTAGAAGGCAGAAAGATTTTCTCCACGCTCGATATCGTCCGAGCGTACCATCACATACGGATAGCTGAAGAGGACGTAGAGAAAACAGCTGTAATAACCCCTTTCGGTCTCTATGAGTTCTTCCGAATGACCTTCGGATTAAAAAACGCCGCCCAGTCTTTTCAACGCTTTGTGGACAACATGTTGAGTTCATTTCTTATTTTTAAATTGTATTTTTTGAACAACAATGTATATAGTAAAGCAAGCGGTAAGAATAAACACTGATGTGAGAGATTATATAAAAACACGTGGCGATACAGAATCCGTATTGATTAAACGTCCGTGACCCGATAACGCGCGCTATTATTCAAATAAGTAAGACATTCATGGTGTAGAGTAGCAATGGGCGCCAAGAATACCGGCGCGGCGGCCGTGACATACATACATAGAAACATTCGGCTATCAGAAGGATGCATCAAGTTCTTTTAGCCATACGGCTTTCGCTAAATACTTTGGCAATTATCCAAATTCCTTCCACGTCATACGTCTCTTTCATTCATGTAAAACTGTAGTATTAATGCTATATATTTTACTTATTGTAAGTTAATGCTCGCTATTTTGTCTGCCCGGATCAATGAACTTCTATTTTGTTAAGTTTACATAAGAATAAAATTGCCTAGACTCTACCACTGCAAAGCAATCGACTTGGCTAAAAGTAGAAAATAGCCCTGTATTCATAAAAACTCCTAAAAATTTTCAATGAAAATTCTTCATAATAATTAGAGTAGACTGAAGAAAAGAATTAGAAAATCCAAAGAAAGATTTAGGAAATCCAGAACTTTTGCCTTGAGTTGTACCAGCAAGAATATTTCTTATCATAATCCACTTCTTCACATGTGCCGTGCATTTAATAAAATCGTTAACAACACAGAAAGTATTGACATTTTCGACCGTAATTTGGATCAATTCAAAAAGAAAATACATACCTTAATTTTTTTTAGTACTCTTTCTTAATTAGTACACAAACCAAAATTTGTACGTTATATATAAGGGGTTATAAATTTGTTTTTGCTCAATATGTGTACACATGGTGTTGGGCTTTAACTAAGAAATATGTATTTTTTAAGTAACTCAATATGTACTTGTTTATAGTTGTAGCCTGTTTTGTGTACCATTAGTTATAAAGAAAGAAAGAAATATAAAGAAAGAAAGGAAGGAAAACTTTAAGTCTATTTTATAGGTTGAGTACAAACACTATAAAAAATAAAATAATAAATATTTCGTTATTATTTATGCTATTATTGGAGGGAAAAAACAAACAGAAATTAGCTAATATTTAGATAAGAATTTGTCAGAAATGGTATTTTTATTAAATTATTTTACTTATTTTAAAAGTCAAAAATATGACGGTGATACACGTTGAAACCCAACAACCGTATTATGCTTTGTTATAGGAACCGAAAAAAATCGAAAAGAAATATTCTAATTAAAATTTTTTGCGAGACCTTATAAACACGTCAACGTTTATTTAGTTTTTGCACTTAAATATCTTTTAGTTCCCTCGAGTTTACTAAATCTCTATAATAGACATAACAGTAAAGAAACAAAATAAAGAATTTACCGCAAGGTTCCGTAGCTACAAGTCTGGCTACCTGACTTTGTCGACACCATACCACCAGCATCAATTTAAAAATCTCTTCAAGCTTTTGCCTGATATTCCCATTTGGAATATTAAATCCATGACTAACTATAAAAAAAAACAGAATAAAATAAAAACAATAATAAAAATTTTAATGACTGTAAAAACAAAATAATAAATGCAAAAAAAAAACTTACAGCTGTACCGCATTTTTTAAAATCCCGACGCACTTGAACCTCGAACTCCGCGGAAAATCGTTTAACGAAACAAAACGATTAACATATGAAATGTCCAAACGACGATTACGTGATATATAAACAAGAAATCGCCAAAGCCAAAAGCCGACGTCAAATCAATAGTTATAAAGTAGGTATTTTCAACTGTGAACGCGACAATGTCGTCTGGCCCACTGGCCACAGTCGCGCATCTGAAACTACTGAGTGATGACGTACTCTGCCTAAGAGAAATTAAATTTAGTCCGCTTGAGATCGGTCAGTAACAGTCGCTCTCTCACCTCAGCTTTTTTTTATATAAACCAATTTTATCAATATGACTCAAACGTAAAATATCTTTTTCGTACGCAGTTGAAATAGACTTATCAATGTCGTTTGAGAAGATCTTATTGTAACGTTTATTTTTTTTAAAACAGTTTGTCAATGGCAAAGGGTTGTGCAACTGCATGATTAATATTTGTTATGTCAATAAAAAGATTTGAAGGATTCTCCTAAAATAAATGTTGAAGCTATTTAAATAATGATTGGAGCAGAAATAGTGATCGCGTCACAGCTTAGAAGTAGATCAGTTTGTTCACACTATATGTGACGCAGGTGACGTAACTCTGTATGAGATACAAATGTATGAAGATTGTTACTAAAATTATTATTCAATACGGATTAACGAATATCACACTCAATCTAAAATTTCCTTTAACTTTACACTTGCAACATATTAAGTATCATGTAAAGACCATCGCAGGTTCTAAAATTTCTAAATAAAAGAAACAAAAATGTATTAAATTGTCATTTTTTATCAAAGATTTATCATTTGCGAATATGATATTACAAAGTTTTGTCTAGAACCCTACTACAAAAATAACACTTGAACATTTAAAATACTGGAATGGAAATTTAGTTCAATGTTATATGACAAATATTTCGTCAACACTTTCTTTATTAAATTCCTAACAAATATAAATAATAAGTACGAAAATATCACTATTTTTAAGAGAACGATAAACAATCTCTCATAACAAAAACATTTTTATAATTATTCTCTGTAAGTATGTAAAAATGTATGTAAAGATTTGATAGAATAAATAGATCGTTTTAATCGCTGTTAAATATATATTATGTATTAATGTCTTCATTTTGGTAGATTTTAAAAATTGTTTCATAGACTCTGTCGATTTTATGTGCTTACATAGATCAGGAAGATATAATAGTAGATTACTGTACCGAGCGTAAAGTGAGTAATTTATGCACAAATTCCTCTTGCACGAGTGTTATGTTGGTGCTTGAGCGAATGCGAGGGCACTAAATTAACACGAGTGCATTAATTATTTACTTTTCTTTCAACTACATAGCTGTCCAATTCCATTTTAAACTCTTCTTGCTAAATATGTAGTATCAATGTTTTACAATGCGTAAGTACATGTTGTTTTTTTTTTCGAATTTATTCGGTCGATTTTTATTTGGAGTCAGTTTTTAGTGTTTTTGATCCAATGCATACATTTTATATGAAACTTAATGAGATACATTACACCTCTGTGGCCAACTTACATGAAAATAAAAAATAGTGCCGTAATGAATAACAGCGCCGTAATGAAAAACTGTGCCATAATGAAATTTTATAAAGCATTACTGCACTGTTTTGGTTTTAAGTACAAAAAGCGCCCTTACTTGGTACGTTTACGTAGTTCGTTATGATAACATTACTGCGTAGTTAGAAGAAAAATGATTTTCATACGCATGCTTTCAGGATAACAAAAAATAACAGAGTACTTCGTATCCACAAAAAAAGGTAAATCTAAATTGGTTCAAATTATTCATCGTTCAATTTATTATTCAATCATTTTATTTATGTTTTCTGAACTTACCAAAGTAAATAACTAAATTGCGCTGTATCATAACTAAGTTCTACGGGTTCGTACGGTTCTAGTACGGGTGTCTACTAGCTCAGTATTAGAAAATCTGTGGCGAATTCCCAGTAGACCCAGGTTCATGTCTTGTAGCTATGAAATAAGTTTCCGACATAATTTCTAGTCTAATCTATTATCACTTACCAAAAGTGTTATTCGCCTGCCGTCGATTAAGCTCTATGCAGGCTCGTCTATGGACCAGTCGGTGGGTGAGAGCTACGTAACGTTTGTTGAACTCCGTCTCGGAATCCGTTGGGTCTTCTTTACCAGACTCCAAGGCATCTAACATGTCTAGGGTAAAAAAAATGTGTCTTAATAGTAGCCTATGAATACGTTGGAGCTCCTTTATTCAAATCCAAGCCATCTAACACTACAGGGGTTAAGAAAATAGTCTTAATATTACATACATATTTAGGACTTAAATTCAAGGTCGACGTTCCTAAGGTATGCAACTGAATGTTTGTATGAGAAGCTAAACTACTTTGCTTTAATCCGCGAATGAATACGAGGGAAAATCGGTGTAATGCTGCAACCCGTACATACAATGAAAATATGACCACTCTGCAATTTGAAGTTGAGTTTTCTCTAAATGCAGCTGTTGCCCAGAGGTGGAACTCACTGTTCTGCCTGTGCTCAGACTGAGGAACAGCTTCATCCATCAGTCATGAAGCTGAACTCTCTCCCTCCCTCTGCCTCCATCTGTATTCACAAACTCTGGTCCAACCTCTTCAAGGACACTCCCTCCCCATTGTGAATATGTTAAACACTTATTTGTATGTTTTTCTCTAGAAATGGAGATTCTACTTCTTTGAATATGGTGATAATGCACTCGAAAACATGGATGGACGTGAAATTACATGAAAATGAATGGAAAATGTTGGATTTCATTGAAAATGTTATGTCAATCTTTTCCACATAACCCTGGATCTTAAAAGTAAAGCAATGTTGTTGGTTTAAATAATCAAATTAATTCTTGTAAAGTAACATTATAGCTTTACATTTAATTGACAGGGTGATGTGGAAAAGATTTGACAAAACATTTTCAATTACCGGTATTTCAAGCTTTTCCCATTCATTTTAATGCAATTTCACTTCTATCCATTTTATCCGGTACTGCGCAGGCGCGACCGGAAGCTACTCTAACACGGCCTCTCCTGACAGGAGACCGTCCTCGGGCTCCCATAACGTCTCTAAGAAGCTTAAAGTGTCTGACGTCATAGTCAAGTGTGTCAAGTCAAAATGTCCTTAATGGACTGTGCGATTGCCAGCGAATGCGTCAGCACAGCGCGTGCCGGCGAAGGCACCAGAAGAGCGCGCGCATGCCCGTGAAGGCAGCAACGTGGAGCACGCGCATGCCCGTAAAGGCAGCAGCGCAGAGTGCGCGCATGCTCGTGAAGGCAGCAGCACAGCGTGTCTGCCGATAAAGGCGGCAACGTGTCTGCAGCGTGACTTAATTGCGGTACAAGTCGCACACTACGTTAGCACGACTAAGAACGGCATAAAACATAGGCATTAGATTAATACATTTAAAGACAGCATAAGTCATAGACACCCACATTAGCATATTTTAGGAAACCGAAACAAATCACGACATAAGTCATAGGCCCTCCGTTCGCATAACTTAAAGGGAAAGGAATTACGGCGTAAGTCATAGGCCCTACGTTTGCATAAGAAATTGAGACAGGTAAATCTGGGTTTATAGAAATATAAGGGATATTTGTCTTTTAGAAATCTACAATACAGCTTGTAAGTCATAAACTGCTACGATTGTACTATCCTTTCTATTCTTGTCATACTCTTTATCCGTTCTTACTAAAGTTTTTTCTTTTAAATGCTCTGCATATTCCTGGATTATCTTACGTTTTTCTTCTTCGTTCAAGTTCTTATAACTTTCTTATAGATCACAGTGATCTTTTTTCGGTACGAAGATATAAGTTTTGACCTCTGTGTTAAATATCTATTGTATGTAGAAGCCGGAGCAACAAGTAAATCATCTTGTTCACGGAGTCGTTTATAATCTCTGTAGATATCTGCTACTGTTTCAGGACTTAATATAAATTCCCTGGAGTTTTGAGCTCTTAAATAATGGGAGTCAATGGAGGATGGTCGTGTATTCCTCTTAAATCGGGTTGAATAACTCCAACCTCTGTTTTCTGGAAATCGTCGTTTGTATCGCTTTATTGCATAAGTGAAGAGTAGATTTAAGAAATGGTTTACATACTCTTGTAAAGGACTCCTAAACAATAATTCTGCTAGTTGTTGCCATGTACTCGAAAAAGACGTTTTGAAATTACTGAAGACCTTAAATGCTAATAAAGGGCCTGGTAGCGACAACATCCCTCCTATATTACTTAAGAATTGTGCTGTTCACCTCACGAAACCACTTTGTCTCATATTCAACCTTTCACTAAACATCTTTGGGTGTTTCCCTACAAAATGGAAAGAAGCACTTATAGTTCCGATTCATAAAAAAGGACCCAAATCTCAAATTGAAAACTATCGGCCAATATCAATACTCAATTCAATGAGCAAACTATTTGAAAAAGTTGTGTACAATCAATTAAGTCCGATGCTTTTCAAAACAATTCCTTACCAACAGCACGGGTTCATGAGGCACCGATCGACAGTAACAAATTTAGCAATCCTTACCGACTACGTGTATCGCAGCATGGACGAAGGATTTCAAGTTGACGTGATTTACACAGACTTCGAAAAGGCTTTTGATCGTGTTGACCACTCAATCCTTCTTCAAAAATTATATACTTTAGGCATACATGGAAACTTACTGAGGTGGTTTACTTCATAGCGGCGCGCCCATCGGCGCCACCTCTC
Organism: Charaxes varanes; assembly: GCA_024363005.1. NCBI lineage: Eukaryota > Metazoa > Arthropoda > Insecta > Lepidoptera > Nymphalidae > Charaxes > Charaxes varanes. Next base: position 683,724 of record JANCMC010017835.1, read on the forward strand.
CTCCTCCCCCGGCGGCGGGTGTTCTCCCCGAGAACGGACATCCACCCGCCGCCCATACGCGCGCGCCATCACGACGGCGTCGAGCTCCCACGGCGGCGTCCCGGCTAAGACGCACGCCGCCTCAAAGGAGATGGTCCTGTACCCCCTTATGACCCTGATCGCCATGACACGCTGCGGAGCTCTAAGGAGCGCACGAGCGCGGGCGTTCAGGGTCTCTGCCCAGATGGGCGCACCATAAAGCGCCATCGAGCGGACCACTCCTGTGTAGAGGCGGCGGGCTGCCGCACTCGGCCCACCCAGGTTCGGTAGGAGCCGACTCAACGCCCCGGCTGCCCTGACGAGCTTCGGGGACAAGAGCCGGAAGTGCTCCTCAAATTTCCACCCGCTGTCGAGCACCAGACCAAGGTACTTCATCGAAGTACCGACGCGGATGGAAACTCCCCCCACTACGAGGGCCGAACCAGGCGGAGGTCGCATCCGAGGCCCGTGAAAACACAGAGCCTCCGATTTGTGGAGCGCGACCTCCAGCCCCAACCGCCGCTATTAGCCAATCTAAGAATAATTTTGATACCTCCATCCAAAACCTAGATACAGCTTTTTTTTATTGTAAATTAAAATGAGTTTTTTGTTAAAAAAAAAATAATGTAAAGACAAAAAAATATTAAACTATTATTAAAATAACATTTCAATATCATTAATAACTTCATTAGTTATTATTAAAATACATAATTTGTTACTATAATGCAGTTTTATATGTGCAATAAGTCATAACTGATAAAACATTTTTGTTATTTCTCAAAAATCAGCTTTTTTGAGTAAGGTCAGTTTATAATTAAGCATGTGACATGACCCTTCACAAATATTGAAAATAAATTTACTGACACTTCTATTATATTTCTCCAAATACTTTGTGACAACAATTAAATAATATAAAAATTATTTATTTATTTATTTTCATAAATGTTGAGAATGTATCAACCTAACTGCTTGTATTATAAATAAAGTTCCAATATTCGGTACAGCTTTAGGTCACCTAAAGTGAACATAACAAGAAATAAAATAAAATGTTTGCCATATATGAAGTTTCTCCATAAAGTTACATTAGAAAAAGATTATTAAATATATTTTGTAAGTGATTTCAAATATTATACGAGAGCGTTAACAATGAAATATTATTGTTTTATAATTTTAAGATCTGCTTATCGAATACAGAATTGATCACAACAGAAATTCACAATTTTTTATGATAACAATTTTTATTGGCAACATTTGAATGGAGAATATGTTATTTCATTTTCACACATTCCATTTATTACATTCGAATATTTTGAAATGATCCAACGAATAAAATAAAAGCGATCCATCACACAACGCTTTACCTTTTTTTTTTAATTTTTTTATTTAGTTTTAAAATTAGATCACGACTGACAATGAATATTTTTTCCTTATCACGTATTTTTAGACAAAAAAAAATCATTTTATAGTAGTGTAATATACAAAGTTCAACGTAATTTTAATATTTTAATTAAAAGTAGAAGTAACGTGTCCCTAATTTGCAAGTTGAAAAACGTTACTGTCGTCTGTATGGTCAGTTTTTGTTAATTCTACGAAAGAAAAATTGTTCATAAATACTGGAGTCTCGGGCTGAATTTTATTAAAAATGAAATTTTCGTTATTATCAATAAAATAGAAGAGAATACAGTTATCGACATTTACATATAAATTACTTCAATAACTTGTACAATAATGTTTATTAGTTCAATTTAGCCTTGTACTGCCTTGGCGACGAGCCAGAATAGTTGCCCAAGTAATATATTTTAGTAGGGTAATTATTAATAATCATTTAAACTGTAATAGTTATTGATGCGAAGACAGCGAAGCACTTTCTGGTTAGCTTTTTGATATAAAATTAATTGATCACTCCAAGCCAAAATTAAGGAAAGATTATGTTTGGCCGCCATAAAAAGCTTTGGAGACAGAGTTTCGAAAAGCAAGGAATTTCGAAAAAGCAAACCGTTCTAAGAAAGTAGATTGATAAAACTACGTCTGTGTAGTTCTAAGTTTTCTTGACTAAACAAATTAGCCTTGGAATTGTTTATCAAATCATAAAGTGTTTTTTTGTAACCTAGAAATGAAAGCTTCGCAAAGGCGTCGGGAGGCTTAAAGAAAGTGGCGTTGACATAATTGTATTGGCGCTTGACGCTGAGAGCTGAGAACATGGAGAAAATTGGATTCAATAAGTTTTTTGGAGACATTATTTTATGTAATTATTATTGTTATAAAAAATAAAGTATGGCTTAAAATGCAAAAAAAAAAAATAACACGCAAAAATAAAAATAAAAAAATAGTCGAATTCTATCAAGCCAGGTTTTGAATCCGGTATAATAAATCATAAAGAAGACAGTACGATACGATCCACCACGACAGCTTCACAAGATTAAGTCAAAAAACTGTCCATATATGTTGGCTGATTATTACATACGAGAATAAACCACGTTAAAGAAGTGTTCACTACCCTGCTAGATAAAAAGTGACACTTTCATAAAACTTTAAAACCACTCAAAGCTATATTTAGAACACTTGTTTCAATTCAAAATACGAGTGTATCATTAGAATGATGTAAAAGTCACAATATTAACGTGTATTCACACTATGAAATGCTAATATTTTAGGTTTAAAACAATTAAATTATGGAGCTGCTCAATAATACGTCTATAACACTAACTGTATTGATGCCAGCAATTACGCCTTGGGCGCTGTTTTACTCCAGGGTGAGGGTAAAGACGAAAGGCCTATAGAGTATGCAAGCCCCTCCCCCGACTACCGGTGACGCTGTCGAGGCCGATGGGGCCAACAGCAGAAACCACACAAAAAAGAACTAAAATAAACTCACTTCCGAATTTCGTCGTATTATTGGGGAGGACCAACAGTAGGCGGTATAATATATTTGTATAGATTAGTCAATGAATCTCTATTGTTATTTTAATAATAATTTATTATTTTTTCTTTATCACTTGTTTTGTACCTCTGCACATTTGCCCCCTTAACAAATTCTCCTACATTGAAGGATAACTGAAAGAGATTTCGACTAGGGTTAAGTAAATCCGTTGAACACAAATTTTCTTTATTTTTGACATGTATATCAAACGCTCACTAAAATCGGTTATAAAACCAGCTTATACGCAGCGTAAAGGTAGGAGCAAGGGTATACCAGCAAAATCCCTATACAACCTACTAAAAGACCTTGGCTTGTCAAGAACTATCATAAGTTCGTTACTAGAAAGGTCATCTAAAGCCACACTAGTAGGATCATACCGGATTTGGCTAGGCAGGGGAGGGAACACTGGCAGTGAAGGTGAGTGTTAGTGATCACTGAATTCATGGCGTAAGTCTACCCTAAAATTGGCATAGAATCACCAACATTTTCCTTTTTATGATACAAAACTATTCTTACTTACACCGGTCCATAACATGACCTTGATAATGCTTATAGTGTGCAACAATTAGTGGTCTCTGTCTCTCTGTCACTTTATATATTTAACAGATATTTTTACTTCAACATACAGCTATCAATGTTTCAAATTGTAAGAGAAACTTTCATACCTTTATTCCTTCTGGGTTGTTATTGTTCTGTCCGTTGTTGTGGCAGAGACCTATCAGTAATTGGATTCCAGGCAAAACCTATGGAATAAAACGATAATAAGTGGTAATTTTCACTAACAATGTATTAATATACCTAAATAATAAGTAATAAATGTCTGTATGTGTTTAAATAATTGCTATTTTTAGGCCAGATATTTATCATATGCTACCAGTAATCAAATAACTCCTTTTTAATGTTTTTATTGTCTATTATCAATATTTGGCAGTTTATCCAATTTTGTTAGAATCTGGAAGTTACTAGTTGTCTGTTGATGCAGTTGTAGTCTGTTAAGTTATTATAATCATAAGAACAAGTACTATAATAAATATTATTTTTAATTAATATCTTACAGTAGCCATTATCTGGTTCCCAACAACCATATGTGGTATGGATGCATCCAGTTGTACTGCTTCAGCCGCCAGCCGTGCAAACAGTTCCTTGCAAAATAACACATTCTGAGCAGCTTCCAACTTTTGCTGCCAGTGGAGTTCCGCTCCATCACCTGGGAGTGTTCCGGGACAGCTAAGGGCAGATGAACTCAGAGTTGCAGTCACTACATCTTCTTGTTCTGAAACAAAATAATTAAAATGCTCAAGAACTAGTATAATCTGTAACAATATTGATTTTATTAGTCTGTAATGTCCTACTGCTGAGCAAAGGCCTTTCCCTATTAGACCATTCTCCTCTATCCTAAACCATCTCAATCCATTCGTTTTCCGCAAAGGTAAAGTCAAGTCAAGTCAGCCCAAAATCAATCAGTCCTTTTTACACATATTAAGCTGTGTATAGCTCAATAAATATATAGGTCATAATACCACATCTTAACTTAGAAGGTATAACCCACTTCCTACAGAATATTTATTACATAAACAATTTCGGTAACATGGTATACAAAAGTTAAACTCTCTGCTCTAGAAGAGGCCTATATCCAGCAGTGGATTTATAGTGGCTGAAATGATAATACAAAGCTTAATTTATTTAAAAAAAAACAATCTTATCTTAGATAATCATGATGTCATCTAAAACAAATTCTATTCTATCAATTAATGCTGTTCTTATACTAATTAACAGGTCAAGTATTTAACATGCTGTAATTACATTTTTTAAAGACCAATAGGCTATTTGCCTTTTCTTTCTTTCTACCTCCAAATTAAATTTAGCAGCCTTACCTTTTTGACAAAGCACAGATATGAATGCTACTCCTTGTAACTCTGGGGGAACTGTAACTCTGAGGGCAGATGGAGTGGGACCTGACGCATTCAGACTCATGGCTTGTGCTATCTGATCCTCAGGTGCTTTAGTAACCTGTAAATTAATAATTTAACTATTTTAAAGGATGGTTTCAAAGTTCTAATTCACTACTCTAATTAAATTTGTAAGTAAAATAGTGTATTTAATTGTAACAGTGTTTTCTCACTGGGTTATTACACAAGCCACATTAGGCTCTCTGGATGTAAAGCTGTGGCTCTAGTTCCATACAAAAATATGTGATTATCTAATAGCACCTAAATTTATTTTTAAAAAATACTACTTTTATATGGATAAACAGATATATTTCAAATAAATAGTAATATATAGTTTTTTTTTTTATCATCAAAAACTTTGTTTATGCAAATATTATTTATTGTTGGCATGAAAATTATATACATATTTTTCTAAAGTAATGTAGCCTCTGTTTCTCCTTGTAAAATTAGCTAACTGCCCATGAAAGTCCCATCAAAAACTGTACAATCAATTCAGAGATAATTTAGAACAAACAGACAAAAATATGTTAACTTTTTTGTTATTAATATCATATATATAGTCATATGCAATTATGAGAGAATATTAGTTTGACCTTACAAACAGACTCTTCAATTTTATTTAT